>JAFBJR010000180.1:13531865-13931498 GCA_016785285.1 Brachirus orientalis
CAATGCACAGAAAATGTGCTAGTTACGTAACTAAACTTTTCAAACCCGCTTGTTCAAGCTCAGGTAAACAGTGAAGCCCTTTCTTTCTCAGAAGTGACTGAGAAAGAAATTTCTCAGTCACTTTTGAAATTGTGACAATAAAACAATAAAATTTTGAAATTTTATTGTTACACTTTAGAGATGTTCAGATACGGGAGGGACACGGAGGGAATGTCCTCTTTAAACTGCAGCCCCCACAACCCCTTCTTGGATAAATGGCAGAAGATGGATGGATGGATGGATGAATGGAATGTCATGCTTCATTTTTGTCATTCTTGTCTTCAGGTTCTGTTTCCTTGCTCATCTTCACACGTTTGCTCATGTTCTCTCCTCATCAGCCATGTGCTGCTTGGAATTGAGTCAGTGACAGTGTGTCATCAGCGAGCAGCATGACTGAGAAAACTGTGGAGGACGGTATAATTAAAAAGTGTAGGTAGTGTGAGGAGATAAAATGCAGCAAGACTGTTCACATGGACTTAAGGATGAATTGATTAGATATTAGATGTCACAGGCCAATTCCCAAGATCTCTGTGACCTCAGGAATCAAATGTTTGCCTTGCTAATATGATATTTGAAGAATGTCAAAAGGGGATTCTTTGTATTTTTGCAGTATTGTTCACTTAGACAAAAAGTGTTTTTGGCCTCTTGAACATGAAATTCTCTTTAAAAGATTAACATTTAAAATCAGTACTGCATTCCCAAAATATAAACATCAGCGAAAGAACATTCAAACATGGAAATATGGGCTACAATTTGAACTGTGTTTATGCAAAAACCCATACACACATACATAACAGTCCAACTGTCCATTTCATTTGTATACACATTGAGCCTATTATTTTACTTTTCATGTGTCAGCAGCAGACATTTGTTACATTTAATATCTGCCAATGACTCATATGAACGAGCATTACTTAACTTGGGCTGAAGCTGGATGTTTTGTTGTCCAGGGAAAAATTATCCACACCAAACATCTGTCTCCCAGGATAGCTGTTTAGAATCTCTTTTAAGATGTTTCTGAGAGGGGCACTGAGACTTTTTTTTAGGTTTGGTAACATTCAGCATTTCTAGCCCATAGCTGCAGATTGCTGTGTTCAGTTAACTGGCAATCCAATCATTGATGTAATATGGGCTGCATTATTGGATGGGTGGTGGTGGACGGAGCTGTCCAACCATCCAACATCCAACCATAACAAAAACATCCAACCAGGCCTACAAGTGAAAATTTAAATTGTCAATTAAGGGTTCACTTCACTGTTATCAGTGAGGCCAGTATTTCAATCTGATATGTTTTCTTGAGCTCTGATGTCATATCAGATCAGATCATATACATAACCATAAACATATGCTATATGAGTGTGGTAGTTTGGGTGAACCCAGCCAAATCTGCCAGCGACTTGATATCGCTCAGGAGACACATCTGGCGAGGACACCATTTTTTCCATCTACAGAATCCTCAAAAAAACAAAATCCATTACAAACAGGCTTTTCCAGTGGCACACCAGAGTTGGGCTTAATGTGTTGACAATAGAGAAGTGACATCTTGTAGCTTTTTTATACATCCATGATGGCAGCTACCAAAGAGCAGCTGTCTTATGATTTGGCTGTTGCTTCTATTTTTAGCATCTCTCCTGGACAAAAGTTGTCATATGCCATTATTACATAGCCATCATCTCTAGAAAAGTCCAACAAGCAATTTAGTTGGCACTACGTCATGCGGATTATTGGTATGGTTGGTTGTAGGTCTGTCCAGTTTAGTACAGAGGCATATTCATCTATGTTCGCTTGTCACATCTCTTACAAGTGGGAGGTCCCTAAGGCTGGGCGATATAGCCTATAACCATTATCACAATATTTTGGGATATATTGCTATACACGATATATATGTCTTGACTTTCTGAAATCTTCTCTACATCACAGTATAATTGTTAAACTGACATCTTGGATGCATAACTCTTATATTATTATTTTTCAATATTTACATGCAAGAATGGGGGGAAATCAAAATCAAATTAAATACAACAAACTGTTTATTTTGAACCAGGCAGCTTAACCCATACACTCTTAGAAAATGAAAATAAATAATTATTTGGTAGGTCTTCCTAATGTGCTAAAAACCAACATAAAAGTGCCATCAACAACACTCACTCACTCATCTACCACCACATGATGAGGACGGGGGGCGTTATCATAATAATCATAATCCCAGCCACTGACAAATAAAATAAAAAGCTCTGTAAATGAAAGTGCACATTCTTCTGCTTGATTGTATTTTCAACAACAGAAAATTTTCAGAACAGTCAAATAAAAGTAGTACATTGGTAGAAGTCCAGGCTGTGTCTGTAAAAAAAAAAAAAAAATGTCTCTGAACAATAAGTGTCACATCACAGCAGCAGCAGCGGCAGCAGCTTTAGAATGATACGTGCTTTCACGTCAGAGTCTCCAAAAGTCTCCAATAACACCAGAAAAGAGTCACTAGATTTGTCACAAGAGCTAGGGTCTAAATACTCGCTAAATATTGCGACAAAGTCGCTAAGTTGGAAACACTGCGTGTCCGAGAGATTTAGTTGGGCGAGGAAGTGAGCAGTGAGCTGTGAAAGGGGTATGAGGAGAGAGAGAGAGAGAGAGAGAGAGAGAGAGAGAGAGAGAGAGAGAGAGAGAGAGAGAGAGAGAGAGAGAGCTGTATGACTTGAAAGAGAAATACATGCAAATGGCTTAATAATTATGTTCATGTGACAGTTTGTGCTCGATGTTTGCCATATTAACAAACAATATATCTCATGTGGCCCATGCTGCAGTATATTGTGTCTACATCCTTTCCAGACTGGTACTCTGTCTCAAATAAGATTGAGATGCAGTCTGGGAGGAAGTGGACAAACTCAGGCCTGGTCAGCAGAGGTGTTCACTGACTAGGTTGTGATTCTAGTTATACTTGTCACACTCCATCTTCTACTCAGAGTTAATTCCTCTTAACCGTGGGTTTGCTGTATTGCATTCAACTCCAGTTTTACCGTAGGGGATTGGACTCTGTATTTATACTTTGCAGTCTGTAGGGATTTTATCCAAGGTCAGTAGTAGATTACCTATTTGGCTCATTGGGCCGTGCGCTCTGTTAGATCCCCTATTTTAATGTCCATTGGTGATTGATTAAACTGCTGTGTTTCTATGCCTCTGCAGACCTCACTGATGCATAGAGAGAGCGATGCGTGCGTATGGATAGCTCTTGTGCTGAATGTGCGATCGATGTACGGACCCTCCTTGCAATAATTACCATCTAGAGGAGTGTGTGTGTATGGGCGAGAGGAGCCTGAGGATGGAGTGTGTGTATTATCCTCACCTTCCCTGCTGCTATTTTGAATCATGGGATTGATGCAGTGTGTCAAAGCGAGTGAAACTCCTCTTCATCAGTCTCCAGTCAGTGCTGATGGTGGTAGAGAAAGAGGAAGGAGTTACAAGTGTAGATGAAGAGAAGGGCTGAGATAAAACAAGCAGAGAAAGACATGCAATGATTTCTGAGGGACGACATAATTATTACACATTCAGTTATGGTTCTTTTAGCGTCATACCATGTACGTCTTTTGTAGCTATCACTCTTTCCTTAATAACTTTCTCACACAGTTATATAGAGATCTGGCAAACACAGCTGCTTGATGTCACAAGAAACATCAGCTGCCAGATTCTGAATCGAGGATCATCAGACGATGGGAGGATGGAAATGAAATTGTCACACAGAAAGTCACTTTACACCTGCACTGAAATGTCTTTCATATCCTGATTTGATTTCAATTTTTTTTTACGTTTACACATGGAAAATTAGTCTGATCTGATTTAATCTGTGTCCACCCTTTTCCAATTTGAGCAGGTCCAAAATAAATAATTTCATCATTTTCAAATCAAAATGGAATCTTTAAGCAACACAATTAGCAAATTGCATTCTATGATTTGTTGCTGATTGTTTTCAGTGAGGTCCTGATATTATTATTATTGTTATTATTTTATTATTGGATTTGATTTGTGTCTTCCTGCATCTTGATTTGACCATCCAGTTTGTGCATTCTCACAATTAAAATATTAGAAATTGGTCACTTATGTTTTCAAATATGTGATCAGAGAGCCAACATGGAGAGAAATCCAGGACATTGTAATAAAAGCTCGGTCATCAACTGCCCCAGGACCTAGCTCACACAAGCATCCTCAGCCAGCTGATCTGGGAGGCCAAAGAGAGAAAAGGAGATCTGATGGCTTGGCCAATGCATATGGATCAATTCTTCATGACCTGATCAACACAGCTATGGAATATTACCATATCCCCCATCACATATAGGGAATGATAACCACCACCTACTTCTGAAGATTCAGACCACTCAATTTACAACACAGTGGCAGGACTTGTAAAAGGGGATCATAACAGGCTGTACTATCTCCACCCCATCTTGTTCATCATGGGAATGAACCTACTTATCACAGTGGCAGTGAAGGAATCCTGAGTGTACATTCTCACAATTAAAATATTAGAAATCTGTCACATCTGTCTTCAAATATGTGGACAGTGTTGCTGTAAAACAAACAGAAAAACTGTGAAATCACTGTGGAGGTTCTTAAATACAGTTAAATTTATTCAATTCTTTATGAGGTTCTCCTCAGAAACATAACCACTCTCCCATAAAAAACATCATCTTCAGCTTATGTTAAAGAGGACATTCACTGGAAAATCAAATTTCTGTTGTTTTTTGGTGTGTCCCTGTGTCTTTTCCACATTTAAACATCACTAAAGTGTCGCAATAACCACTTCAGCCACTTATGAGAAAGAAGGGCTTCTTTGTTTACCTACGCTCGAGCAAGCGGTTTTGGAAAGTCGAGTTTAGATACGTTTCTACCACATTTGCCATGCACCAAACCCTCCCACAACAGCTACTCCCGGTCATGGGGGTGAACATTCAACCTGAAGAAGAAGCACTATGAAGCAGTCAGTCACCTGGTAGCTGGCCAATCACAAGTGAGTGGGAATGCACTTGATAGCTGGCCAGTCACAAGAGACTCAGTGTTCCGGGGGCGGGCATTAGCTCAGAAACAGAGTGCCTGTTCAGAGCCTGTCAGAGAGCAACAATAAACTGGCTTAATCTGAAGAGACTATGAGGTTTTTGTCTAAGCAGACATCAGTAATCTCGATTTTTGGTTCAAAAAGACCATTCTCTATGAGTCTAGATTGAGGTGGTGTCATATACTGACCTAGATTGTTTTCTCACCTCATATTGTGATACATGTTAGAAATGTTAGAGATGCACTCAAAACAAAGTTATTTATAATTCACTTTGATACATCACTGGCTTTACCGCAGTAAACAGCAGAAACAGCCTATAGCCTCAGTGTTACTGAATCTTTATTTCCTTTTCTCTGCCTGAACACTTGAAAAAATTAAATATAAAGGCCAATTTCCATCTGATACTAGAAATGACACACTTTTGTGATGACTCACTTTTCTGTTATTACATTTTAATATGGTACTTTGGTAATCAAAAACCCTCATTTTGAATAGTTGGAACTTAATTTCTAAATATTTGCAATATAACCTTCATGTAGTTGCTGCTTTTACAGCCTGAATAAAAAATCTGAAGTTGATGTGACAAAAACTCCAAGGACAGAGAAAGAATCTCCATACAATGAAGACCATTGAATGGGCAACTGTAGATCAGTGGTTGAGTGGTTCATATTATATTATATCTCTTCTCCTGGTTGAAAGCTATAGTCACTTCCCTTGGTGACTGAAGGAGGATGCACTCCAGTGTATTAATAGGTATAACTCAGGGGCACCAGCGACTTCCAGGAAAGGCTGGATGGCAACCAAGGAAGATTGGTGATGCTGGAAAGACAGATGACCTCCAGGAAAGACTGCTGTAGGTGGGTGAGGCTAGCAATGTCACTCGCAGCACTCGCAAGAGGTCATCTATCATTGCTACTAAAAAGAACAATGAGCAATACCCCTAAAGTTGGGGTACCCAAACCACACTAACAGGGAAATGGTAGAAGTGAAGTGCCAGTGCAGAAAGATCTGCAAAAATGCAAGGGGACTTAAGATATATTAACCTAGTACCACCTGTGAGAAATGGGAGGAGATAAAGGTAAATGTCAAGCATGCACAGTTCAGTGACCCATACAAGTACACCAGAACCCTGTTGAGAGAATTGTGATCTGGAAGAATGACCAGCCCTAAAGAAACTGTGGTGGAGCTCGAAGAAAGCTGTGACATTCTTAGGGGCCAAGCTTTGGGCAAACACCCAAGGATTAGAAGGAGCGAAAGTCCGGAGGAAGAGAGCCAACATGGAGAGAAATCCAGGACATTGTACAGAAAACCCGGTCATCATGTGTCTCAGGACCTAGCTCTATATCCTATAAGGTATACAAGAAATGCCCAATGCTTCTGTGCAGGGTATGGAACCTCTTGCAGAGGATATGGAGGAAAGGCATAATTCCAACATCCAGGAAGAGAGCAGAAGGCTGTTTGTACCAAAAGAAATGGACTCCTCTGAAGTTGGTCAGTTCCAAACCATTTCCCTCCTGAGTGTTGAATGCAAGATTTTCTGCTCAGTCCTGGTACGGAGGCTGATCACCTACATGGTGAAGAACAAGTATATCAACACATAAATCCAGAAGGGTGGCATCCCAGGCTTCCCTGTACGTTTGGAGCACACAAGCATCCTTAGCCAGCTGAAGGGCCTCCTGCAGTCAGCACCATCATGGGAGATGAGGATAGACCTGGGAAGAAAAATACCCTTTCTGCTGGTCGTTCAGACTTTCTTGAGGCCTGACATATTTGGTCGGAAGAGGCCAAGAAGATCATCCTACTCAAAATGATTATCTCGTGGGAAGGTCAATGCATTGAATCCTCAGGGAGGAAAGACACCAAGTTTTAGGACCTGGTCCAACAATGTAGAGATGAAGGATGGCAGGCCTGGCTATTCCCAGTTGAAGTTGGATGCAGGGAGACAGTCTCTTGCTGGCTTTGGAATAGGAGGGAGGAGTTAAGCTGGGGGACGAGCAGAAGAGGGGAAGCGACTTGCCATCACTGCCAGCACGCCAACTGGAGGGTGTTGTTGTTCGAGAAAATTTGGACGCCACCTGATGACATCTTCTCCTGGTTGAGCGCTACAGTCCCCTCCCTAGGTGACTGAAGGTGGAAGCACTTCAGTGTATTAATAGCTAGTTCTCTAGATATCTGACTCCATTAGTCTACATGCTAATATGTCCCTGGGCAATTGACCTCAAGTTGCTCATTTCATATTTATTTATTATTTTATTTAAACAACACTCTACATGGTATTTTGCACACACAAACAGCCTTGCAATATGCCTAAGGTTATAAATTAAACAATACTTTGCATTTGACTGATTTACTGTGAAAAAAATACACAGGAGTTAACAGTTAATGGTCCTGTTAATGGTAAAAGTAGCTATTGCAGCCCTGATCTTGGGTTGTGAGGTTGCTCCAAGTGGCTGAGTTGGAAATCCAAGTTCAACATGAACTTTGAAAGTGCCTACTACAAATGCAGCATATTTTAGAAAATGAGGACATATTTGGAAGTTTTCTCAACAAGTGTAGCATTGAGTCGTCCCATCTTCTTTTACCTGTCTATCTCTTACTGTTGCCAGAAGACAGGACAGGTATGAAATCTTTACCAAGATTTTGGTAGTCAAACCATTAAACAAAAGAGAAAATGAGGTTATTTAGAATGGGGGAAAGCAGATTATGAGTTCAAGACTATAGATTCACTTAAAAAAGGATGTTTCTGGTTCTTAAATATGATACCAGCTGAGACCTCAGATACACACACACACACACACACTGCTCAGAGTGATGGGTAGGGTCAAACAGGTCAGAGTCAGAGCCTCCTTGTCACTGTGCAGTTTGGAATTGACATGTGATTTCTGACTGACATCTCTCTATCTCTATTTGTGTGTTTATTTATAATTGGGTTAGGTCTGTGTACGTGTGTGTCAGCCGTCATGCAGCTGTCCTCTGCTCTGATCTCTACTAACCTTTGGTCAAACAACATGTCACTGTAACCGCAGAGAACAGCCAGTCACATCTTTTTTTCATACAAGCAAGGTACCTGTAAAATTTATGAGCCAATATCCTTTTACCTCAGTCTAAATTGCATTTATTTGCTCTTATTTAACATGTTTTCAATGACAGATGACTAAATTAAAGTTAAATAAAAAAGTAATCACAGATATCAAAAATTATTTTTCACACAAATCTGCTCCTGTCACAATTTAAATAATGCAAATATTGATTGTCATGTTTAAAAAGTGGGTCTCCACAAGGAGTAAATTACTTACCACACTGCAAACACAAATTATAAAGGATAAATGATTCTGTATTCAGCTGTTCACTTGTTCCTATTATTATTATTATTATTAGTAGTAGTAGCAGTAGTAGTAGTAGTAAGATAGGTCAGTGCATGTGGCCCACACCAAGAAAGTATAGGGTGAAGTATTGTTGGGGTGGGAACAATAAACATACAAGAAAGTTGAAAGAGAGCTGTAGATATGGTGTGGTGAGCGTGTCCACTGTATATGTGTGTGTGAATGAATTATTTTCGACTCAAACTTTTGGTAATATTTGTTTCTTTCAGTAGTTTAATAGTAACGTGTGCATTTGTTGATAAGCCAATGATACCAGAGAATATTATTATTATTATTATTATTATTATTATTATTATTATTATTATTATTATTATTATTATTAGTAGTAGTAGTAGTAGTAGTAGTAGCAGTAGTAGTAGTAGTAAGAAAGGTCAGTGCATGTGGCCCACACCAAGAAAGTATAGGGTGAAGTATTGTTGAGGTGGGAACAATAAACATACAAGAAAGTTGAAAGAGAGCTGTAGATATGGTGTGGTGAGCGTGTCCACTGTATATGTGTGTGTGAATGAATTATTTTCGACTCAAACTTTTGGTAATATTTGTTTCTTTCAGTAGTTTAATAGTAACGTGTGCATTTGTTGACAAGCCAATGATACCAGAGAACTCTAGCCATGTATCCACCAAGCATGTTAGCCGTAACTAGCAGCTAGGGGAAAAAAACACTCCACTATAACAGGGAATAACTGTGTAACTTTCATCCCCAAACCTACAGCAGCATCACTTGCTCGGATCACTGTGACATATGCAGTATGCAGTCAAACAAGTGAAGTTGGTTTTACTCTCGTTCTTGGAGTGACCCAATCCAAAGTTACATTGTGCCAGTACAGGTGATAAAGACCCACTCAGGCTCTAACAAGGGTGCTGTTCAAATTGTTATAAGTAGACAGTAAGTTCAAAATATATTTGGAGACATTATTTGCAGGTTAAAATACTACATGATGTTACTTTAATTGACATGTGTTTGAAAAGAAGGAAACAGGGAGAGAGCTTAAACTTCAGCAGTGACGAGATAATGTCCGTCTAAGTACATAGATTATTGTAGCTGAACACATTGAATGCTAAAAGAGTAACGTGAATCTCCCAGCTCTGCTGTGTTGCTCTGACAGTGATCGCCTCACACGCTATTCTCTATAAATAGGATACACATCCCCAGACAGCGGACACGCCATGTTTTTTTGGCATCTCGCACTCAAGAAAAGAAGTGATTCTTGTGCACTGTGTTTGCTTATTCAGCACAGAAAGCACAAGTTAACTCCCGCTTATCAAATTACTTGTCAACGTCACAAAAGCGAGCGGGGAGAGCACTGCAGGATGGGATGACACGCAGGGAGCCATAGGGGAGAGAAGGGATGGTTGGCAGGAAAATTAACCACCAGGATTCTTCTTGAGTGATGGAGGAATTATTTGTCAAAGTGTTGTGAACCTTTCAAATGATTCATCTCACACTGTGGATTTCACTAACACAGGTACTCACAAACAACCAAACAACCAAAAAGGTTTTCTTTTATTCTTTGTAGCACAAAGAGGCCATGTCTAAATTCAGTGATTGTATCACAGCACTGGATGTCCCATAGTGTTCCAAAGATGAATGTTTTGAAAAGAGATAATAGCAGTCAACAACAACAAAAATGTCTAAAGAAAACACTTTTTTAACTACTCTGTGCAACTTTTGGTAGTTTTTGTTGTTGTTGACTTTACAGGCTCTGTCAGGCAATACTATCAGTTCTGACTGAGGCAGTCTTTGTGTATACAGGGGCAGTGCAGGGGTGGGTGGAAATGAGCAGCATTTATCCCATCAAAATAATTAATGACCCAGCTTTCTGAGCAGTAGGATCACTTTTGAAACTTCAGTGAACATGTTTGCAATGTCTGTCTGGACATAAAACAAATCACCTCCTGTGTGTGGAGTGGGAATGCTGGTGAGCAACACAAGATCTAAATACCACTATTCTGAGAAACACAGAGAGAATCAGGTGGAGCTTCATCAGCATTGTGTGAACTCATTTGACAATGGTGTGAATATAACACACATTTGTTTATATTAAAAAGCTATGCTACATTTTAAGTATGTGCAAACTGCTTGGCTTGAACTTAACAGAAATAACTTTAAAACATTGGTAATATCAATGGTCAGCTGCAGTTTTGTTGCTATGGTGATAGCCACACCATGACCTATAGACAGTCTCATTTTAGTGCAGTCTCTGTGGTCTATTGATTTTTGTACCACTTTGGGACCTTTTCTGGTATAAACACAAACCCTGTCAGGAATCAGTACTCCTGTTAGAAGTAAAGGTATAGGGATAGCTGCACCAACCTTTGTGTGTGTGTGTGTGTGTGTGTGTGTGTGTGTGTGTTCGTAGCTGGTATTCCTTATTTTGTGGGGATCTAAATCTATTTACACATTTTCACATTATGGGGACTTGTCTTCCTTAAGGGGACATAAAGCAAGTCCCCATAATATAAATTACCTAATTTCAATGTGAAGTCATGTTTTAAAGTAAAGGCTGAGGTTAGGGTCAGAATTAGGGTTAGGGCACAAGTAATTGTGGTTAAGGTTAGAGTAAGTGTACAGGAAATGACTGTACATCAATGCAATGTCCTCTGAAGTCATGGAAGCGTGTGTGCGTGCGTGTGTGTGTGTGTGTGAGACAGCTATACACTACCATTTTCTCATTTAATTCAATGAGCAAGTGTGTATGCACTGCAATACTCAGTTCCCTTGTTGCATGCTCCTGCCCCCATTCTATTTCTTTCTGTCCAGCATGTTTTCATATCTGCTGTTGTAGCATGTGTGTGCATCTCTCTGTTTACTGTATGTGTGTATTTTGTGCTTTATACAGTATCTTAGTCTGTGACACTGTGTGTGTTGGTGTGTCCATATGTTCATGTTAAATGTTAAAATGATTGTTTGAGTTTCTTCAGTGTATAATTATAATACGTTGGATGTGGAGGCACCACAAATGGCTGCAAAGTGAATGAAAGCTCCGCCCTCTTCTATCTGGCAGCCATTTTAATCAATGTGCCATACTGACACACTGTGATGCCTTACAAATTAGCCTAAAAATGCATACATATCTACTGTGATATACAGTAAATGGTCAGATTCTGATAAATTATGAAATATGTATCCCATGATTTATTCCTCCTACGCTACACTACAGTCAACATTATCTATCCTGTGTCTTTTTTGATATCTGTTGGTCATATTTATATTGTATATTTATTATACTGAAAGTCCACACATTTGTCCTTTTTTAAGCGAGAAGAGAGGAGCAGACATGCTCAAGCAGATTGCGCTTGTGATGTGGACAGGCTTGAACATGATTTTGGCAACAAGTTAAAGATATAGGAAAAACAGTACATGTTTCTGAATGTGCTCTTTTCCATTATACACTTCTTGCACTTCTCTGCTCTACTTGACTCAGCTCTACTTGGTTTGAGTATCAGGCACATCATTTTCCATCCCTTCATAGTACCTCCTCAACACGGAGGGGTCGTCACAGCACAGCTGTGCAAAACTGCCTCGAAGTTATTTTATGCATGACATCCAGTTCTCTCTGCATCCTGTGGTCAGCTACCAAACACAGGAACATCTGATGTACACCGATGGACCACGGTGTATTTTTGCAGACAGCAGGCATGTATGCTCGCTGTAATGAGCTTGGTGTTTTTTTTTTGTTTTTTTTTAAATAGCGGGTTTGATTCTGGTGCTCATGACTGACAGCACTCTCTCACTCAGTGGCTGGCAGTTGACCTTGCCAGAGCAGGTATCAAAAAAGCACCAGGTACTATCGCTAATGGAAAAGCAAGAGAAACGAGTAGAGTCGAGTCAAGCTGAGTAGTGCTAGAACTGTATAGGTTTATTAGGTTAAGGTTGGAAATACCTAGCATGTAAACACTAGCACCATCAAAGCTCAGCAATATGCAAAATATGGCACATTACTTTACTTGGTCAGGTTTCTTCTACTAAATCTATAAATTTCCATCCCACTTTGAGATTAACCTCAAAAACAATCAACAATGAAAATATAAATTTGCATTACAGTTAAAGTGAACTCTATCTGGAAATAGTGAATAGCACAGGTTTCCCAGTAGAAACCCTGCAATGAAATGAAATGTTTGCATGACACTGAATGTGCATGTTTCCATGTATGTCTTATGTGTGTATGTCTAATGTGTACAGGGTTAACACACACACACTCTCTGTCAACACACTGGGGGGAGTTTGTCACTTGCTTCTATTGATCTGCTCTAAAACCTGCTGCTTCTTTTCCAGCGTCTGCCACACTGATCACTGTTAATATAATGTCTCTGATAAGTTAATGCTACTGTGTTCACAGGCATTTCTGTGGGTTAATCCTAAGAAGCTGACTCTTCTTTTTTTTTAACAGAGAATTAATATTTTTTCATCTATTTTTTCTCTTTTCTTGCTCCTTAATTTTCTTTAATGCAATCATATGCAGTAATTTTCATACTGTAAACATGTGACATTGTGGTAATGTTTTCCCAGTCTCTGTGAAGACTTTTCATGCAAATGAAAAAGGGGCAACTGAAACATTGACTATTGACATACTTTCTCTTTATCTTTTGAGAGCATCTTTTGAAAACTTGTGTGTTTTCTTCATCACCCTGTTTTCCTTCTTGGTCCCATAGGTCCCCTTACAAAGAAACACACTGATGATTTAGGTGATAGTGACCGCACGGACGACGAAGGTATTTTTTCCCTGATGCCAAACTGATTTGCATGATGAGGGAAACCGAACTTACCCTTTCCCCTCCAATTTTTTTCTCTTCTTTGATTTTCTTACATTTCTTGTCCTTTTTTGAAAGTGATGGGCATTGTCTTTTTGCTCTTTTCTCGTAAAAGTCTCTTTTTTGGCTGGATGTGTTTTGTCTTTTCAGCTTGATGTTTAAAGTTTACATGTCTCCCACATTCTTTGATATTAATACCGCAATATTCTGTAGATTCTCTGCTTGGATTTGTGTTTCAGTTTCTTTTTTTATTTCCTTTTTTCAATGTTGCATCCCACCAGCAGATCAAGTAACTATTAACCCCTTTAGTAGAATCTTAACACGTGTTTTGCATGTTTTTTTCTTTTAGTTTGTCTCCTTTATGTAGTTGGATCATGAAAAAAAAAAAAAAAGAAAAAGATCAACCTCTGGCTAACTGGCTTGCACCTATACTAACACTCAGTCTCTCGTTAATGTTTGGGGTGTCAAACCAGAAAAAAGAAGAAAAAAAACTACTTTTTTTGTTACAGTTTGCTTTCAAACAGAATGACAATTCTGCACAAAAATCTGTATCAGCATCTGTGTCAGCCATGGTAACTGCAGCGACATGAGGGTTGTTAACTCTCCTCCTGGCGTCCAGCTAATTTATACATTCTACCATGCAAAAAAAAAAACTTCCTGGACAGTGGCGATTTCACTCTGAAACAAGTCCTCAGCTGCCAAAGTAGTTGTTTTATGGCAACATAAAATGTGGACTGGCGAGCAAACCTGACAGAACTGGCATTAATAAATGAGTGTAGCATTTGGGCATAGCTGATTTCAAGTGACAACATTGTCATAATAGTTCTCAGCGATCATCTGTGCTCTCTATTTTTATGCTTTTAATGCAGTTTTTATTATGTGGTAATTGTGATGGCCTGCTTGTGTGGCTTTTGTCAATGCTGTGATTTTCAAATTTTAAAGACTGCTTACATGGCAGATTGCAATTTAAATTTTTACAAGCCTCTTTGAGAGGTAGAGCTTCCCTAGAGGCAGAGACCATCTCAATAGTTAGATTAAATCTCCAGAGAGACAAAGTTTGTGTGATAGAGGATGGAGTTGACAGTATCACAACCCGTCATGCTAGAACCCGGCAGTGTAGATGAGCACGCAGGAGGGAAAACACAGATAAAGTAATCGTCAGGAAATTTACTGCACATTAGTATGGATGTCTACTCTGGCTCAGAGCTGCCAGTGCATGGACAGCACATATGATATACAAGGCGTGTTAGTTGCATCATATATCTGTGGCCTGATTCAGTCAAGCCAAATATTTGGAGTTAGATAACTGATTTACAGTAGGCATCACAAAAAAGAAAATTGTTGAGTCTCATCTTCAGGTTGTTCTAAGGTTTTTGGCTCATTCCAGAAGAGCACAGATGGACAAACTCAGTTCATAAGTGATAGATGACCCGATACAATGGCTACATCCACACAACTATTACTGTGTTTCCATCAAGTGGAACAGTTCGGTTTGATACAGTAAGGTAGGTATTTTGTTTTTGCCTTTTTCATTAGGAATAGTGCCAAAATGACCAGCCATTCCATTCTTTGGCATCCTTCCCTTGGATTACCAGAGTGAAATGGCATGGTACAGTCAAGGTGGCACTAGACCAGCTTCACTCATGACAGTCAGCTGAATGGGTGATGATTGGTCGAGGATAAACATCACTCCATGAGTTTGTGGGTACTAGCTTCGTAGCACTGCCAGTAGGAGGGACCCTCTCTATTAATATGCCCATCACAGGCCAGATTTCTCAAAACTGAGCCTCGACGAGATGCAGAAAAAAACACTAGCACTAGTGTTGCTTAATATTTAAATTAGGCGCTGTTTGAAAGCTACGACAGTGTTCTAGAAAATCCATTAATCTCAATAATAGAGGAAGACAGACCTTTTTTTAGTCGCTATAAACAAACAGTCCTTTGAAAAAAGCGCTTGGAAAAAGAATTAAAAAAATTGGTTGATGAGATCCTGAGATAGTGCCACATCCCCTAAAGGCCACAACAGTGGAACTTTAACGAAAGGCAGAAAGTCTTAATAAGGCACCTCTACTGTATAATGTGACAAAGTAAACAGCAATTACATCCAAATAAGACTCACAAACATTCAGATCCCTTTTGATGTGTGCCGTCATGCTGCTTTACTGGGAGCTCTCACACACTCTCACCCACACACAGTTATACACCAATAAGATTACAGAGAGTTAAACACATCTATTCAATGAAATCCCACTGAGCTTCAAGTATTATCTCGATAAAGGATGCAGGGCAGACAATAATCCCCTTAAAAATGAGTAAAATATACTGTACTTGAAAACAGAGTGACACACTTGATTACACTCTCTTCAGGCCAACTTCCCCTCCCTTCCAGCAATTCTTAAGTCTTGTACCCTTTGACCTCATACTGCTTTTTATATTTAGGGATGCCCCCAAATCTTGCCACCTCCCAGAAAACCTCGGAATTTATGATCTCTTCACTCTCTGTAAAGCTGCTTTAATCCTTTTTGAACTGGGAATAGAGATGTAAACAGGAAAGTCCCCCAGAGCTGAGGATTTGTTGGATTATTATTTTATTTATTTTTTTATCTATTTATTTTTTATCTATTTACGTCAAATACTGCTGGAGTGGTTAAGAGTGTGTTTACACAAGTGGGGCTGTCAAAAACCGAGGTATATAGAAGGTTCTTATTGGCCCCCTAGTACCCTATATGGAGTATTTTATGTGATACCTGTGAGATATTAATCTTCCAATATACAATATACTATGTACATTATACTTGGAGGGCACAAGGACATACGTAGATTCTGCCCACTGCATGAGGACAATCCTGGCGCTGAGGAAAGACTCATTAAAGATCAACTGGGGAATGTTTTACCACATTCTGTCAAGTTCACCCAGAGGCTCCGGCCGTTGACATTTCGGCTGCCACTTCAACTTTAAGGCTGCGTGATATTTAATAAGTATGTTGGAGCTTTCTCTCCATAATGCAAGTGTATATATTCCTAAGCTTGGGGATATATGGGATACATGGGTAACATTGATGTTGCTAATATTAAATAGACCATAGCTAACAACAAAATAGTCTCATTAATTGTTCCAATGTTGCAAAAACATATTACAAAAAACAATCCTTTCATTCATTATCTCAACATTAATCTCATATCTTATTCATATCCAAAAGAATGGAAAGTAGATTGTAGATCAGCCAACACCTTCTAAAAAAATAATGTCCTCCTCCATTTTAGAGTCTTAACATTCCAGCTCAATCAGTCAGCAAAAATGTAAATGTTATTTATAAATGCAAGAGTTATACAGATGATGAAGCGCTATTTTGTTCGGGAGTGTCCAACCCGATGTTGGCCAGTGGACTTCATTTTGTTCACTTTGATACAGAATCCCTGCTGCTCTGCTCCCTTCAGCAAAAGACTAAAAACCAGGAAATAAAAAAAAACCACATGCTGCTTGTGTCTGCTTCAGGTTTGATAAGTTCCCAACACCAATAGAGGGAGAGGATACCAAAGCTCCAGCAACAACCCTGGAGCATCTCTTGGGCTTTTGCTTAGAGAAATCTAAAGCACCTGACTCTCTTTGATCATAACCTCATCCAGAAGGAAGCAATGATCTTCACCGTGTTGGCATGGCACCTATTCACTCATCCACACTTATCCCTGGGAAGACTGTTGAATGGTTGAATTGTGACAAGATTGCATCTCATTTCAGCTATGCTCAAAGCAAGCTTTCATCAAGCTTTCACCGTGGAAAAAACAACTCTGTTTTCAAACACCTTCACCATAAACAGTAATCTCTTTAAACAGAGGAACAAAAGCAGCATGTTGGCATCTCAACTACACATGTAAATGTGCAATGGTCCAGAAATCACCTCAAATACTCCATTATCTCACGGCACAGTACGAGAGCGATGAGGAGAGATGAAAACTGCAATCAGCTAAATGAGAATTCATTGATAAGTGAGGGGAATGAAGAGGAAGACTGGGGTTTGGAGGGTGTTTTTTTTGGCTTGGAGCATCGCAGTAGCAGCCAGTGAAGGATGCCAGGAAACCACACTGAGAGACTTGGATTGCATAAGCTCAGAACCTCGGGGTGCAGTGTGTTCAGTCAGTGATGCACACCAGGACTTGTTTTTCAGGCAGTAAATCCAGTTAAATTCAGGTTATTCCGCCAAATGCTCGAACACCGCTCAGGACAGTTTTATCATAACCTTCGCGTATAACCACTGACCCTCAGCCTTAAACAAGAAGAGGCAGCTGCAGCAGCCACATTGATTCACAATAAAACATACAGGCAGTGCACAGTATAGAAAAATCATCCAAATAGTTTTTGCTTAGAGAAAAATGCACAGAACTGTTTTCATTATCATCAGTTCCTTTCTTGCTCACATCCATTTTCAATATTTTATTGATGATTGTCACATTTCTCTGAATCTTTTTACATTTTTTGAACCTGGATGTTGAAGATCTCAATGGCTGACATCATCGTTAGTGTGATCACCATGAGAAATCATCAATCAAAATCGTCCACCCCACCAAATTGTATACATTGTAAAGATATGTCACAGGCATCGCTCGTGTTGGATGGCACAATGGACAAGGCGTTGTGGACATGTTTTTGCATCAAATATGTGGGTGCTGCGATACTTAAATGGCTTTGGAGTCATTGTGAAGGTTAAATGGCTTTTTGCAGGGAGATTACAGGCTGTCTCCTCTCCCCCCTACTGCCTGAACAGCCACCTACCTGGTGTCCTCGGAATCAGGAAGCCTTGCAAAATCTCCAGTCTCATCAGTACACGATTTGCTTCAGGGCACTACACACACAGCTACCGGCTGTAAGATCAATGCAGTGATAGTGTTATTCTAGATGTTCAACTGTAGTCAGAGGAAACGACTGTCTGGAGCCGCACACAAGTAAACATCGGACCAGCTTTTTTTGAACGACGACAATTAAAAACACAGAAGTATGCAAACCAGATGCTGACTCGCATGGACATCCACAACAATGGAAAAACTGATAGCGTTTTACGGTGTCATAAAAAATTGTACTCCAAAACTATAGGGGGAGACCCGTATAGAAAAAAAATCAACCAGACTTGCAGACTTCTAAAAATTAGAAGTTGCTGTATGTGGTCATCCGGAGCTATATGAGATGTCTCCTTATATGAATAACTTCAGTAATTGTTGATGGTGAAAAGAAATAGCCACTCTCTTCTCTTCCAGCGGAAATACATGCTATTAACATTGTGTTTGGTGTGATCACACAACTGAAGTTGACAATAGTTTTATCAAACCCACCTACATTGATGTCATGTTGCTGTCAAAATCATCTTTATAATGACCACCACTGTAGTGGCCTTGTAAGGGTTGTCATCATCACTGTCAGTGTCATCATAAACCATGATTCATCTCATTATCATGTCAGTGTGGCAAATTCATTGCAATTATTGTCATTATCTTAAACGTAACCATGACTGCAAATTTTGTGTATGTAGACATACTATTACTGACATCGGTACACCAATAACTGCCATGAGCTATATCATCAACACCACTGTCATCATCGTCATGGCAACACATTCATATCAACAGTGTCTTCAGTGATTTATTTGATCATAATTAATAAACATTTATGGGAGAGTTGCAGTATCATCATTACTGACATTGGTGTCTTAGCTTTCATATTGGATATGATCATCATCATTAGCAACATTATTGCTCTCTATCATTTGCCCCTTTGTCCTTTCTCCTTTTTTTGTTCGGGTACACAGTGTACACACACACACACACACACACACACACATACAGACACAACTTTTTATGTCAGGTGTTTCTGGAAACATGCCAGGGGAGACTCACGATGTAGCTACTGCTGCAACACAGTGAACACAGCAACTATGAAAACATCAAAAAGGAACAGAGAGAGTAAAGGAAATGACGTAATGAGCTGTGTACCTAAACACACATTCACTTCACACAAAAATACACATTAAAAAACACATACACAGAAAACACATCTCCTCTTTCCTGTTAGATTACAATTTACATTTTACCCCATTTCCTTTTGCCAATTTAGTTTCTTTCTGAAGTTTCTACATTCACGGTGGGAAAGAAACTATTTCTACATACGTGTTAAAATTAGTGTCTTTATCCTTTTTTCATTTGCATGATGTTTCTTGAACAATTTCGTTTTTTTTCCTATTTATTTTTCATTTCCATTAGGAATAGTACTAAAATAATCGAATTTGGGGCGACAGAAAATAGTACTCTACCATAAAGAAGGAAAATAAGAAGACAAACCAGGAAGCTTCATAAAATCCCACACCTCGCCTACCAAGTAAAGGTACTAGTCTCTGTCGAAATGCAAGTCTGACCCTGGGCCTAACATTCCAAACAGTACCTCATTAGACCAAACCGTACTATGATGGAAAACACAGCTATAGTTTAGTTTTTTACTACCACATAAAGGATGGTAAGATGTCACTTTTCTTGCACACTTTCTCCTTTAATCCCTAAATGAATTATTGCATTGAAATCACACCGATTCACATTGACATTTTAAAATTATGACTGTTTCTTATCAACTTCATAGCCGCTACAAGTTTTCTCTGTGCGTTTTACTTTTAATGCCCATTGCTACCTATTTCTGTTTCTATCATCTATAAATGCAGACGGAACCGAGTTTTCACACATGGACACTGAATCTCTTATGTCACTATTGATTATATTTTTTTTTTTCCCCCCCCCCCCCAAAAAAAAGGCATCCTCTCATCTCGGAAGGTACACTGATTTCTTGGATCTCTTTGGATCTAAGTCCCTTGGTAGTTTAACATCAGTGGGATAAATGATGTGTGCTGCCACATGTACTGATGGAGATAGTTAGAAAGCTAGATGAAATACTCCATCTCTGGATACAGAAGATGAAAGTGAAACCTTGTTTTGAACGCAGGTTGCAGCTGGCTGTTAGATCTCGTCAAGTCTTTTCATCCTTTTAGCTCACAACCCAACCTACATTACAGCTATACGTCAGAGGCTAAAGCTTTACAATATGTACTGTCTTTCTTCTACGCTTTAATGTAGAACACTGAATATATTCCTGACCTCAAAAGTTTCTGATCCAAACATAAATCTTAAAATGATTCTTTTGTTAAGTGGATAGTTCAATGTTATGAGATACTTATACAGTACGCAGTGTATTGCAAACAGGTGACTGGGCTTTTTGTTTTCTTTGTCAAGAAAGAGCTTGTAGCAGGCAGGTGTGACAAAAGCCCAACAAAAAAATGTGCCGTGACCAAGAACAAATGCATTTAATGCCTTTACATTAGCTTAAGTGAACACAATCTTGGGAAACCAATGCACGTTTTTATTTGACAGCTATTTCTGGTCGTAAACTTAAGAAAGTGACACTGTATAAGCCAGTCACTTCCCTGCACCAGGGTCCATTGAGAAAACAACCATTTTTACCTCACATGACACATGATTTGTTGGTCTGCTGTGTGAGCTGAATCCAAGCAAAAGTCAAAGTCACACAAAGTCACACATTTGTACTGACTGATGGAGGTAGCAGTGAATTAACAACTATTGTGTTCTGTGTGGTCAAATGTCAATAGACTGTGTTAGGGGAGTGAGGTAGTGATGACAAATAATTTCTTTTTGGTGTACTGAATCATTAGAATTTGTTCATTAAGAAGATTTGTTCATTGAATCGTTCAGTACTTCCTGCATGACCAGAGCGCAGACTCCATTTGACACAGTCACTAAAGTAAAATTTCCTTCCTAAATTTTGCAGATTAACATTTTTTTGGCATTTTTAAGTGTTGTTTTTAACAAATCTACAGTTTGATGTTCTTAGATGATGTTCTTAGTTAGGTTGATTCTGACAGTTTCAGTCACTGAATATCACTTAGGCCACATATTCAGTCACAGTAGGCTGATCCATGATGTTACCACTTTGTAAGTGTAAGCATCTTGTGCTAACGCCTGACTACATTAGCCGTGAGCTCAGGGAACACACAGGGACATCCTCACTGAGTGACCGACTCGTTTGAAAGTGATTCGTTCACTGCAGTCTGCACTGCTACTTGCCTTCTATCCTTCACTCACTTGTGGGGACACATAGGAATAGGCTGATTAGTGAGTAACGTGCAGGAAATGTGCAGGATAAGTGATTAACGTGCAGGAAATGACTCGCATTCGTTCGCAGCAGCTGCAACCCTGCTTGCCCGGCCCGCTGGCCACTGCCTCACTCCCGTCGCAGAGCTCAGCTCAGCTGACATGTGAGATGACCGAATCGTTTCAGTGAGTGATTCATTTCAGTTCATTCAGCCAAATGAATCGTTCGCAAACTAACCAACACTGAAGTGAGGGGTTTAAAAAGCAACACAAACTGTAGCTAAACCAGATCTGTTTGTGTACAGTATATCATTAACTGTGACCAAAATGGTGAAAATGTTTGTTGACAATGTGTTTAAATTGACAAAGATTTGGTCCCCAATGAAGCTAATGGGCCAGAATGTGTGTGACATTTAATTATATTGCAGTGTAGCTTTGCATGGAGAGGTAGGATAAAGTAATTGTTTCCAGAGTTTTCTCAGTTTCTCAATGTGCTATGTCAGTAATCATCACTGAACGATGACATTAAAGATTATGGTGACTTTTAACTTGTGCCCTGTTAATACTAATCTTGGGGCAAATAGACCAGCATCATAATTATTCCTTTATGTCCTGTTTACAAGATTTTCAAGAACGGAGGCTTGTGAAGAAGCATTCAGTTTCAAAGTAGGTGGTCGGTGGCAAACCTCGGGTTTTTTCGGCATATGACGAATACCATTCCGACCCAATAGTAGGACAAAAGCCCTTGTCGGAGACATTGCTTTAGATGAATAAAATAGTGTGGTTATGCACCATGGTCTCAAACTGAAGCTGTTGCTCTTCCCAAAACCAAAGTGTTTGCCTCTCTGGTTCAGTTTTAAAATTTATCAGTGCTATGTTGATGTGTTTCTGCACTTGTGATATCAAGAAGCACACGTCATACACAACAGGAGGTGACAGCAGTGTGTAAAATCCGTGTACCCCTCCCACTTGTGGTAGTTTTACTGAGATTTCTTATCCTGTAAGGAATGGCCATTACTGATGTCCTGTGGTAAAATTACATTACTCCACCTACCCGTGTAAAACTAATCCCATACGAATAGTGCTTAAGACATAGCTCTTCAGGGAGCATTTTTTTGAGCAGATAGAATCCGTTTTTCTCTGATCACAACCATGTTTCATTCAGCTCAGATACGCGTTCCCCCCATCTGCTTGGTGGCACTGTCAGTGTGCAAAGTGCAGACACTGACTAAGTATATAATTTCAGTTCAAATATGCAGACATTTTCCTTCAATATAGACACCTACTGCTTTTTATTTATGGATATCATCAAGTGTAACATCAACATCAATGCCTTTAGTAAAAATGTCTCATTCAGTTTTAAAATCTGTTTGGTTTTCAAGTGCTATCCACAAAATCTAAGCAATTCCCTGCTGATGTGATAGTTGCTGAGTTTTTTTTTTCTTTTTTACAAAATTGTCAAAACTAATATGTTGTATTAAAATTAAATAATAATAAAAAAAAGTTTTACTACAACACGACTTGACAGTTTAGATTGCCACTCTTGCATGTTGACAGTCTATTGCCTGGAGGGGGAAATTAAACATTTCCACATTAAATATCCACTTTCATTAAAATGAATATAGAATTTAAAATGGGTTAATAAATAAACAACATTTTCCCAACATGTCACAGCCTTTATGTTGAAAAATGAATGGTTTGACGCCTCAAACTAACAAGGTCGCCACATTAAGAAGCCAGTGTGCCAAAATTACTCAGAGAAAAACAAAATTAAAGAGGAGGCCAAAGCCCCCTTAAGTACTGAAATTGCATTTCTTGCTGTCACTTTGACTCTGACATCTAATCGGTCCTTCTACCTTCTCCACCTCCTCTTCCTCTGTTCCCTCCTACAGACATTAGGGAGAGTGGAAGCCCTAAGCCTGTGATGGTTTTCATCCATGGGGGCTCCTACATGGAAGGAACTGGGAATATGTTTGATGGCAGCATCCTGGCCAGCTACGGGAACGTGATCGTCATAACGGTGAACTACCGGCTTGGCGTCCTCGGTAAGGATCCCGCTCCATGTGAAGTGTCAGAATAACAAAAGCGTTTTCTGTTCTTTATTCTTCCTCTCTTTCTGGTGATTTATTTGGCTGCCACCTTGGTTTATATCTATTCCCGTATTGCCGCTGGCTTCTTAGCGTAGCCTTAGTGCTATCAGTCTTTGTATTTTTTTTCATCTGCTGTTGCTACTGGTTGCCTAGCTTAGCATAGCTTGAGTTCTAATTACTTGAATCTGCTTTTTGTCTTTCTTTTCCTTCCTTCCTTCCTGGTTCCTTTCACTGCTATCTTTGTTTTTGAAGGCTTTTGGTACTGCCACTGGTCTCTTAGCTTTGCCAGTGTTGAATATGTTGTTTCACTTACCAGCTGAATATATTCTTTCTTTCTTTCTTTCTTTCTTTCTTTCTTTCTTTCTTTCTTTCTTTCTTTCTTTCTTTCAACATCTTTGTTTCACCTGTTATTGCTACTGGTTTCTTAACTTAGCTTGAGACTTTTAATTACCTGAATGTGCTTAGGTTGAGTTCTAATTACCTGAAAGCTTTCCTTCCTTCCTGGGGATTCCTTTCACTGCTCTCCGACTTAGCCTCGAGAAGAACTCCAGAATAGAATTTCTTTCTTTCTTTCTTGCATGCAGGCCTGTTGTGTTGATACTGTTCCTGCTGTCTTTGCTGATGTTCAAAAACTGGTGAAACCTTCTGTCTGTCATTGCTTGTTTAGGTGATCATAGTGCATTTAAGTCTTTTCGTTCTCCTTCTACGGTCTTGCAGTGACATTGGGAAGCAAGTGGTTTTACTCTTTTATTTATTTATTTTTAAATGCATACCACACATCTGTTGCATGAAAAGGACAATTCCAAACAATAGCACCACTGATGTGAGGATGTTTTGTGATATTGGGTTTAATTTTGTGGACACACAGAAGTCTGTTGTGACAGTGATACCCAAAGCTTTGATATTCAATATTGCAACAGTTGCTAAGCCTCCATTACCCTTCCTGTTTGCCTTATTATATTATGGATTATGGAGCCTTTAATCTATAACCCCCCCCCCCCCCCCCCACACCCCCCCCCACCAACACCCCCACACACACACACACACACACACACACATACACACATAGAGTATATCTCCGCCTCTCCTTTCTACCTCATTATCTCTTCTCATTGGTCTAATTTCTAATCCAACTTTATTTCTCCCATGTATGGATGCCACTGTCTTACCCAGAGGGCAAGGTACATATTGTGACACATGATGGAAACATATAAGGTTTCCAGCTATTTGCAGAATGAGATTAGACATTAGTCATTTTATTTAAGTGAAAGGAACATATATATTTTTTTAATTATTTCTTTGGTTGCTGCATTTTTTCCATTAAACTTTATATCAGAATAAGAATATAAGGAATATCTGCTTTTCACTCAACAAAATTCAGTTGGTATCAGGGCATGTGTGCGTGTGGTTTGCATATAGATTTTTTGTGCATGTGAAGTGGTTATAAAGGCTTGATTCTATGAGATGTTGGGGTTAGCAGAGACTGTGTGTGAATCACATTCGTGGTGTCCTTCGTAAAGGATCTGTGATGTGTCTGTTATTCCCCTGTTATTTGCTGATTATCTTTGCTAACTGATGTTTATTTGAGTCTATGCAATTATCTTTCATTCCTTTATTCCTTTTCATTACCCACATATTCCCTTCAGTGTCATGTTAGGGCTGGAAGCTGGAGGCTGCATCAGCATTCAGGACAAAAGCACTGCCCGCAGATAGAGGATGAAACAGAGCAAACTGTACAAACACTGAAATGTTCACAGTAACAGGAATTTCACAAGTTCACAGATGAAAATGTGAAAAGTATACACTCACAGCTGAGATTCAAAGTCGTCTGTGATGCAACATTCAGTTAATAGTTTTGTTACTTTGCAGCAGCTGAAGAAGAATTTAAGAAGTATGGCGAGCTGATCAACAGGAAACTCTGAAGAAATGCATGTGTCAAAAGTTCTTGTACCAGCTTTTAATGTTTAATATCCTAATCACTTTATCAACACAATTAATGATAGACACTATTAGCACCGCTGTTAAAGTAGCAAAGTGAGGAGTTACATTTAGTAAGTATTTTTTCTTTATGAATCATACACCACAGAAAACCAGTAAGGGTTACACAAACAAACCAAAAACAACTGTCGTATAGTGTAACTTATAATTATTTCTGATGTGGCCAGATGACTGTCTCTCTCTGTGTCTCTCTGACGTGCGGGCTCTTCACTGCTGCGGGCCTTGTAGTGTTGAGGGAAACTGTATCCCTGCTGGTTGACATGAGGAGCCACTGCTTGCTCTCAGATTAGACTGCATGTGTTTGTTCACCCCCCTGTGTTTGTTCACCCCCCCCCCCCAGCAACAGACAAAGCATACAGCTTTATGTCAGCAAATGTGTGTGTTCAGTAATGGCTGAACTGTAGTCACACACTACGCTTGATCCCAACTGGTATGTGAATTGAAACCAGATTAATTGTAGTGGTGTTGTCCGTGATCTCTGCCAGGTTTGAAGACATAATGCTGGTTGTTTTATACCTGATTGGGCTTCTGTCTGACATCTTTACACCATCAGACCCTTTGTTGAGTGGGAAATCAGGCTGAGAATCATGTCAAAAACTATGCTTATGTTTGTCTCACTTTTCTTGTTTTGTATCCATTCAATTGACTCGAAATCTACTGATTTTTGGTCATCTTCAGTAGTTAGTTGTAGGCAAATTGACTTGCTTGGTTTATGCTTACTGTATGCGAACTACTGAAGATAACTGGCCCATAAATTGGAGGTCTTTCCTGATACACACTTTCCCAGATTGACCTAAGACAATGAATAGGTTTTCTTAATACTACTACATACTGCTGGTGCAAATTCAGTTCCAAGGTCCCAGTGGCTCATGGAAGGGTTTGGGGTAAGGATTAGGAGGTTTCCCTCTACCACACATATGAACCATCATCCCGTATACACACCCAGTAATGCAGACTTAATTTTCAAAATAATATTGGATGAGAGATGATAGAGCATTAACACAGGAAATGAATTTGTTCGACCATCTTCTTTTTACAAACGGCCTAAGGATTTCCACATCTTGAGCAGTGTGGAGTCTCTATGAAATGCTCCCTGCATTAATGTCTCCACTGTCTCTCAGGCTCATAATGATGATGTGCAGCCAGCTGGTTTGCCTCCACAGGTCAAAGTGTGTGGTTGACCTCACCCAGCCGGCCATCGCAGCACCTGTTCGCTTGGAGATGCTGCTCTGCTGACAGAGCTCCCGACTACAGCGCCAGACATTTTTCTCCTTGGCTTAGTGTGTGTGTGTGTGTGTGTTAGAGCAACGGCTTTGCAGGAAGCCATTAGTGTCTTTAAATATGCAGAGTTGCTGACGCGAAGCTATATTTATTGTTTAAGGGCCTTGGCTACAATGGATTTGGCCATGGGGCACGTATATACTATGCTACTGTCAGAATTGCTGCTTGTGTGTGTGTGTGTGTTTAATGTTTAAGGAGTTCCCCGTGTGTGTGCAGATGGGATGTTAATGGGACACATGGTATAATACTGTCAAAATGTCATTATTAAGGGTGATGAGTATTTAGTGACGTTGTCATCGCACTGCTCCTGGCCTTTATTATAAGACATTCTGCAGCAGAGTTGATTTGTTTCGCTTACAACTCAGACTGCAACTAATGAATATTTTCATTATTGATAAATCAGTTTTTTGTTTCTTTTTTGTTTTTTCGTGATTTACTGAGATAGTACAAGCTGTTTGTTTCATGAAATGGTAAAAAGAAAAGCCAGTCTGTTTGCCCATACCTCAAAATGACAATGTAAGTGTTTTGCTGTCTTAGAGCTGCAAAGCAACCAGGGAATATTCACTTTAAAGAAACTAAAGAAAGGAAATAAAAACTTCAGTCAGAATCCATTCTCAAAATGTTTGGTGATTAATTTATTAGTCAGGGTCAAAGTTTATTTGTATTGATCACTAAAAAAAACCGTATCACCTAAATGTCTACCCATGCTTATAATTGGGCAAAAATACAGCAAATAAGTACAAAAACAAATTAAAAGAATAAAAGCACAAAAAAGAAGAATGTACCTTCATCTTCATTAAAATAACTGTAATAATGAGATGCAAATAAATGCATCTTAAGAGTAAAAACTCAAGTACATTACTAATAGATGATTATATTTATTGTTGCAGCCCAAAGGTTAGTTGTGCTTAAAACACTTCACCTTTGTTCCTATGGAATAATAGTTTTTTTTTTTTTTTGTTAATTTAGTTAAAACAATTCTCAGGGATGCACCACAGTGATTTTCTTTCTTTACTAAATCCAAAATATCTCCGCTGGACTTGGTTTTTTTTTGTCTTCTTCTAAACACCAGACTGCGCCTTTAAGGCCGGGCCCCCCTCACAGTGTTGAGTTTGTTTGGACCCAGCCAAAACATTTAATCATGCTGATTGATGAGGTGCATTTCCCTGACTCAAACCTTCTCCAAATAACCCTTCCATCCCTCCCATACATCAGCCATTCAGCCAATTCATCAAGCCTTTGATTGTTTTAAGATATACCTGACCAGTAAAATATCCATTTCTCTGCATGACCGCTGCTTCTCTGACTCTGCTTGGCTTTCAACACTGCAATCACATCTCAAAAGGCCCGGCTATAAGAAGGACCAGAGAGCAGACACAAGTCTTCAATGAAACAGATCTGTCGGTTTGTCAAAAAAAAAGTGAATGGACTAATTTTTTTGTAAAATGAAGGTTTTCATTATTTGCCTTTAGGTGTCATCTTAATATCAAACATTTTATTCAATGAAAATCAAAACTTGCCCTGTGCAACAAAGCCAGTAAGAGATCATTTAGATGATGCTATCGTTTTGTAATTGTGTTCTTTTTGTTTGTCAAAGAGGAATATTTAGAGGTTAGGTTAAGTTTTCATTTAAAAAAAAAAAATAAAAAAAAAATAATAATAATATATATATATATATATATTACACAATGTTTACACAGCATAAAATGAAAATCAAGGCATTCTTGTGGAAAAAGGTAAAAGGCCTTCATTATTACAGCATACACATGGAAAAATTAAAAATCTATGCACCCGTAAAGCACCTTGTTTGAGGTTTTTCCACTCATCAGCAAACAGCTGTACTCAGTTTCTCTCACTCTCTCCCTTTCCTCCAATGCGTGATGTTTTTAATTGCAAGTTGAGTTGCAGTTGGGTGTCAAGTAATCAAATCTTGTCTTGTTATTGTATTTGTGGAGCTGTGATTATTAAAAAAAAAATAAAAATAAATAAAAAAATAACATAAGCTGCAAAATGAATACAAATGAAAACGCAACAAAATTGACAAGAGAAAAGTCATTTTGGATGTATTGGCAATTGAAACAAATAGCATGAGTATAACTGTATCCAAACGAGGACTGTGTGTGTGTATGATAGTGTGTTTTTGCTTGAGGAGCATTTCCTCTCACTCTGTTTGTCCCTCACAAATATTAACCACTGCTCATCCCAATCCATCATTTTCCTTCTCTCTGTCTTCACTAATTGGTCCCTCTCTGTCCTTTTAAGTTTATTTCCTGCTGAACCATTATTTTCACGCATATTAATTTATTTCTGACTGAAACAAATGTCAATTTAATTTGGGTTCATTAATGTCTTGTTTCGTCTCCTCTCCTATTCTCTCCTCTCACACGAAGTTAAGGGAAGTGTCCAACCCTTAAAGAAAGTGCTTCACAGGGGGTTTGTATCAGCAGGATGCAAACTGCTCTTCGGTTGTGAAAACTGCAGTCATGTCGGTTCTGTAAGAAAATACAAAATGTATTTAATAAGTACTGCTGTCCTTATATGGCACATTTTATTTTGGTTAAATTTCATTCTAATGCATAAAGGGAAAAGAGATATCTCTAGATTTAAAAAAAATCTGGCTGCGATTAAACTCTTAATACAATTTATTTTGCATTACAACCTTCTTATGGCATGGAGAGTATGTGTTTGTGGCCACTTGCACACATGTGATGGAAGTGTCAGCTGAAACGCTTCTTTGGTAAAACCACTGATCCTGATCTTCCCAGGACCAGTCCTCGTCATGAAGACCAAAGTCCGGTCCTAATGAGGCTGAACCTCAGTTATGATGGACCTGTTATGGTTAGGGGTATGATTATATTTATGTGCATGTTCTCCTCTAAGTGAGGCTCACACATTTCCTCCGCAGCTCTAGTGAAGAGGAAGCTTTGATCATGAAATATTTTGCACTGAGATACACTAACGTAATATTTGCTGTGATATTTCTTACTCTCTCCTGCTGCCGTGTACAGAAGTCTGACAATTCCTAAGCAAAACAAGTTTGAGATATTAGATATTTGTACATTTAAGACTTTCTTATGGTTATGCAGGCAGAGTAAATGTAAGACAATATCCCGCTGTATTTTTTGCCATTGTGAAATAACCACCATATGAGCAGGAGGCTGCAGCATAATCACATCTCAGACCAAACAGAAAGAGATAACAGATCAGAGACCATAACTTTCCGTCAGCTTTACTGTGAAATAGGACCAAATTTGCTTTTTGATTACAGCACCGTCTGCTCCAGTCGGTACGGTTCATAGTTGATATGATGATTTGATTACATTTTTATTTTTATAAAGTGAATGGATGAAATGAGAGCTTTGATTAAATTCCAGCACACACCGCGTGTTATCAACGGCCAGTTTTTTGTTCAGAAATTCCTGTCCCACCATGCTTTAAACGCTGTTTCAGCCTCTGTTAGAGTTTTATCAAAAGCAATTCGAACAGTTTTGTGTGAACATTGAGCCTCTGATTCAGTAATATGTGTGTAATATCATTTAAATGTGTTTAATGGCAGCAGAAAACTCATTGAAACATCAGTGAATTCTATGTGTGATCACAGACACTCAGTGTTGTTATCTCTGTGTTTAAACCACCACGTCTGTGTCCACCACTTGGAAACCGCACTCTGCTTTTTCTTGGCTTTGTCTTCATTTTTGAGCAAAGTTGTTGTCTGCCATTGCTAAGTTTGTGTTTGTCCCGCTTTTTGGCTCCTCTTGATTTATTCAGTGAGTGGGTTGTAAAGCTTAACAGTGCTATGCTTATGGTGGTCTGGTAGCAGCAGCACGGTTGGCGTGGCAACATTTACAGCAGCTCTGTGGATACGTCAAAGATTGGATTAATCTGGCCGAGGCCAGGACAACAGAAGGCCATCTGGGCACGCTCAGTTGTGCCAGGCGTCTGCAGTCGCAACTTTCGCCACTTGCTACCAACCCTCTATTATACACACACATTAATAGACATGTTTGATTTATTACGTCTTGTACAAAACAAAGCCATAGTCTGGTTCCTAAAATCAATCAGTGGATGCTCATGTACTGCAAGTATTGCTGCTTTCATTCAGCCCATGGCAAAGCCAGAATTGGTATGAATGAAAAAAAGTTCCCAATTATGATTGGATTAGAAATTTTAAGATTGTGACGAAAAGTCCCAAATAAAGGTCCACTTATTTGCATTACTAGTTAGTGTTGGTTTGTGATCATTGGTTGGTTTGTGAACATGATGGATTGTGGGTGAACACTAAAGCGTTAACCGTGATTTGGGCTTCAAGTGACTCAGCAGTGTATCCTCTCTCTCTCTTAGCATGACTGTCATAAGGCATGCAGGAGCATAACAGGTCTGGCCATTACTACAGACTTGGTTCACTTTGTAGCAGATATGAAAACAGATATTGCTGTACCACCAATGACTGCGGCTGTTGCACCAAACAGCCACTTCATCCACTTTCAGCTGACACCCCATGAGAACTTGTCTACATCTGTCTGTGTGCTGCAGTTGCTAGTAGTGGGGTTATCCAGCAACTTCTTATCCACAGGCTGGTTAGTTTCTCTCTGCTCTGAGTGCATCTTCACCAGTTTGGAGAGCTCTGCATTGATAGTCTTGTTTTCTGGTTCCAACTTCCGTGCCATTATTAAACTTTGAATTGCTTCAGTGTATTCACCTTGGAAGCTTAATACCTCGCCCATGCGGTAAAGGGCTTTTACATTATCTGGCTGGTGAGCCAAAGCTGAGGTGCACGATTGAAGGGCTTCATCATAGTGTTTCATTTTGAGCTGAGAGGCAGCCATGTTGTTCAAGCACTTCACTTTCTCATCCATCAGCTCCTTCTCCTCTTCAGGACTTATTTCAGCATTGGTATTAGAGACCGTTATCTGCAGAGCAATGCTGTAAGAGTTGACTGCAAAAGTATAGTCCCTGCGCTGATAATGAATATTGCCTCATTCTCTGTTAAGGCTGGCAAGTGCTATCTTTTCAGTGGGTAGCAGCAGCTCCATGTCCAGAGCATCAGTGGCTTCCAGTAGCTCCACTTCTAGGGACAGCTCTGCATTGGCAGGGGGGACCTCAGGTTCATGACTCCCATGAATGCCATATGCATATTTTGCATCTGTCTGGATGAGAGCCTTCTCTCCCAGTTCCATGAACTGCACTTTGAGATCCAGAGCCTGGATGACATCGCCATCTCCCAAAGTGAAAGCAATATTTGTCTGCTGCTTTAGCAGTGTCCCATCCTCCAGGGAGGTCTTTAGATTAATCACAACATTCTGTCCTTTTTGTGGCTGACTGTCTGGCCCTTGCCCTGCCTCCAAGACTTTTTTCTTTAGCTGTCCATTATCTAAAACATCCAGCCATTCATCAATTTGACCAGCAAGATCTGGGTCTGAATCTGCATTGCTCTCAACAGATCAAGAAGTTGTTGTCGTCAAGGTCTGACACTTCAACACTCACCCAGCTGCCCAGCATCAAGGTTAGTCCACACATCTTTTCAGATAACATGCTGTCATTCTCATGAGAGGCATACATGCTCATCATAGGCACCAGAAGGCTGAACCACACATTAGCTGGCAGCAGATAGCTTTTCTATTTCACAGATCAACAATAAATGACCCGACCGGTGGCTTAAAGATTCTGTAGACTCTTAGATAACTTTTTTGTTTGTTAGTTCTTTGTGTTTTTCCTTCTTCTCTTTCCTTTACTGCCCTCCACAGTTAAAAGCTAACTGTCTCTGACATACTCCTTTTATGCTTTTGTCATTTACCTTTTTTTATTCTTTGTGTGGCTGCTTTGATCTTCAACAAGATTTTTGAAGAAGGTACATAAAACTTTAAATCTGAAATCACTGAGATTTTGTTGATAAGTGTAGTATCAGAAAGGGAAGTTCTGAAGGTGTTTCGAATGCTTTTTCGAAAGTTTTTTTGGCTTGATGAACTATGTACTGCTTTGATGCAGGACATGAAGGTATCTCCAAATTCAAAGTGGTATAGTGCAGCGAGTACAAATTCCCACTTAACTCTACCAAATGCATCTAGTGAGATTGTTGCCTTTAACGAGTTGCCTGTACGTACCACCATGTTCAATTCTTGCAGTCATGCATAGTCTTGAGATGTTGGGATACCTTAATGTTTGCTCTTTTTAAGTCACTTAATGAAGATTAAAAAAGTATATCATGGCTTGCTATCAAACAATGTCCGACATGTCACAATGCTGCTGGTGACTACAAATACAAACCAAAAGAATAAAATACAAACAAAAGAGACAGTTATGCCTGCTTGGTGAAATGAAACCAGTTACTGCATGTGCATGGTTGTCTGTCCCTGGTCCCCATAAAGGACTGACTGCATATATATGTTTTCTGCCTTATATATAATAAATACTAATAATAAATACTCCCAATAAATACTAACAACTAAAATATACTAACAAACTTTTTGTGTGTTTTTTACTAACAATACTAATACTTCTGCTAACCTGAAATATACTAACTAAATAACGGGATTTGCATAAAGGTTATATATACAATAAAAATTTGTGCTATTTTTTTTTGCAAGGAAATTAAGATTAAAACTTTTTTAAATGATTTCTCAAGCACAAAAAACTGTAAAAAAAAAAAAAAATTGGAGAGACTACTACAAATTCACCTAATCTAACACAGCTGCTGGCTACATTAAGTTTATATATATTTAAGTTTATATTTATTGTATATATAACCTTTGATGGTGAGCTAAAAATGTATACTTTTTTTAAGCTTTATTTTAATTGCTTACTGCTTGGATCTGCTCTGAGTCTGAAAGTCTGGAATCTCAGACTGCTTTTTGTCAGAAACTTTAAAGCCAGCAAGAAAATCATGATGTATTTTAGATTATAACATTACTTTTCTGTTCCTGGCATGTTGTCAGTAAGAGCTTTCAGACAAAGCCTGACCTGGTTTGTTTTTTTCCTCCTCCTAAACTTGTATTTCCTTGGTTGCCAATGAAATGGTTTGTGTGACTGCAGTTAGTTTTGTATTGGCGCAATCAAGTGGTTATGTTTGTTCAGGTATATTTGACCCAATGAAATGTAATGGTTAATATAACATTTTTATTTATTTATTTATTTATTTTGTTAAGTTATATTTGGAGCATTTAGAAATAAGAGACAAATGCCTCCATTCCCCTGTTCCCCAAAATCACCTTCGCAATCATCATCATCATCATTTATGCTAAATCTTTGACAAAGAAAAGGGCAAAGATGTGTTAGTGTCTCAGTTAGTTTTATGTGTAGCTGCTGTTGGTCTGGCAGGAGTCACAGTGTGCACCAGATTGTTTGGATGGAGGTTTACTGGCTGGGCAGGGGAGCAGGGAGCAGATGGAGAGGTGGGTCAAGAAACAAACAAGGATTACATCCTTCCACAGTGAGCGATTACTAGGTGCCTCAGTACAAACTGCATATGTGGATATCAGAGCCCCTGTGACGGTGTTATTTATTGATCAAAGCTTTGCCCTCTGCTAATGTATCAATGTGTGTGCATGCATGTGCATGTGCAGCACCAGGATCAAAGTGTTACATCTGCAGTCTGTACATATGCCGTGGGAGCAGAAGAGTCTTGAGTCTGAACAACTGTCCGAGTGTGATGATGTTTTTAAAGCCTCCATTTGGTCCATCATGTAGCTTCAACTAAACCGGATTTAACACCTGGTTTCTCAGTCTTAGGCTGTCTCACAATACCATTTCAAACCATCGTCAGTGAGGGATAAAGCAGACTGTCTGGTCAAATCAGGTGCAATAAAGAATTTAGTTTATTTACAAAAAGGAAAACTAACTAAGGGAGAACTAAGGGCGCAGAGACTCGAACTGGCTTGCTGGGCAGAGACCTCCGGAAGGGTAACTAGAAAAAAGGAGAACAAACACGAGTACGAAACAGAGGAGAAAAAAGGAACAAGATAGATTCTCTGAATTAAGTGAGTAGAGAGTGGGCGTGTTACCGCGGTAATGAACAAGACACGCTGACACCTGCTGTTGCCAACACCGGGGAATAAGAAGGGAAGAGGGTAATCATAGAGATGGGTTGCAGGTGCGTGAGAGAAGGCTCCACCCAGCCGACCAGTCAAGTCTCCTGAAAACAACACACAAAACAGGAAGGCAGTGACAAAAATGAAATGAGCACCCACTTACTCCATCTGCTCTCTCCCTAACCCTGTACTTTTACTGTAAATTGTATGAATTCAAATCATGCACTGTACTATCATGCATACAGTACAGTATTAAAATTGAGGTTCACAGTTTACATGATGTTTGTGTGTATTACTGTGTTTAAAGTTTGAGAAAAACAGTTGTTTTGAAAGTGAACGAACCAACCGTGGTGCAAACATTTAAGGACAAAAGGAGATAAAAGCAATAATAAAGATAAATCTTAACTGAATATGACTGATACATTTGGACCGTTTAATTGTAAATCTACCTACCAACCCACCTATCTAAATGCTGCCCTTTACATACCTTTCTATCTACCTTCCTTCCTTCCTTCCTACCTTCCCACCTTTATGCATACATTGCTACCTACTTACAAATATGCTATTTTCCTACCTACCCACCCTACAAGCATACATAAAATATCTTTTTTGAGCTGTCCTACATGTAGTGTCCTACATATCTTTCTACCTACTTACAATCATGCATACCTACCTACTTAAATACATACCTACTGTACTTACCTATTTGCAACTGTGTATATGCCTACCTACAGCACCTAGCTACCTACAAACATGCATATCTTTCTACCTACATACAGTATGCATTTACTTTTCTACCTACCCATCTACCTATCTACCAACCTTCCCTCCCCCCCTACCTACTTGCCAATCCTCCTACATACCTTCATTCAATCTGATATCATTATTGGACAGTAAATGTCCCACATCTCAGCCCTGACACAACAATCCCCTCTGGGATCTTGTCCACTACTGACTCGCTTTTCTGTCCAAGCAGCATCTCACTGCTAAACAGTCTATTTTACTGAATGCATCTGCCATATTGCCTCCTTGCTTTGTTCTTACACAAATCCCATAATCCTCTCAAAGGTCAGCCTTCTCTTTTCTCACTGCTTCCGCAATCACTACATGTCCAGTATTCATTTATTTTCCCCAGTGGAAATAATAGAACAATATGGCGGATAAAAGAGGAATGAGGTAATGGAGGAGATGAAGGAAGAGGAAGATTCTGTTATTTCACCCTAAAGCATCACTGTCCTTTCCCCTTGTTTCTCTGTTTCCCTCAGTTCATTTTAATTTGCTGCAGTTTTTTACTGGCATGAGGAAAAACCAACAGTACACACTGTATTTACTGCCAGAACTGAATTAAAGCGTTGATAATCAAGTTAAGAATATCTAATCAGTAGAATCAAAAATCAGTGCAAATAAAACAAACTTTTGTCATACAGTATGAATAAAAACCAGCGTGCAAATTTGTGTGCATATAGTCACAGTCATCATGTCTGTCCAAAACACTACAAGATCATCCTTAGATGGGGTCGAAGTACTGACATCACTTCCTGTGTGACCTACAAGCTTCTTTATTTTAGCAAAATAAGCTAACATTTACTGCCCCTTCAGGTGTATTTTGGTTTTTAGTATGTAATAGTGAATTAACAGGTAGTATCCAAGGTTCTTTATCATATTGCAAATTTTCTCTGTCTCTGATTTGCTGCTGCAGACATGGAGTGTGATGACATTTGAGGCTGTTAAAAAAAAAAAAAAAAAATATTTGTTCTTTGTTGTTATTTTGTTATGATAGTTGGCTTATCACTAGAGAAAGCAAACCATCTGCCAGTGTTGCTCAGTTTCCCCACAGTGTCAATGCAAATATAAAAGATCAACCAAACGTCTAATCATTTCCGCTTAGGGCCATGATCTACATTTCCACACAATTCCATCAAAAGCTGCCCTTTACTTTTTGAGATATGTTGTTCACAGAAAAATAAATGTGGACGGAAACTTAATCTCCTTGGCAGAGAAAAAAAAAAGAAAATAAATAATAATAATAAAATGGATCAGTTCAGCTGCAAAACAAAATGTATATATTATTTAAAATGACTGCAGTTGGCATGAACATTTAACAGTGATGCCGAGAATATACTAAGTTGTGTCACTGTAACTGTTCCTTTTCCTTTCATTCCTTTTCAGTGTAAAATATTCTTGACCTGCTGTTGCTGACACCGAGTCATGTTTATCAGATACAGTGATTATGTAAAGCAGATGTAACCAGAAAAAAAATCACAGTATCAGAACAACTATATTTACTTTTCCATAAAGTTACTATCCCTGTCTAGAAAGGGATAGTATTTTTAAATATTTAGCAGCAAAAAAATGACTACAAAAGCTGTGCTTTCATAGCAAAACAACAACAACAACACAGGAACTGAGGATGTCGATAAAATACCCCCTCAAGTCTGATAAAACACTCAACATGAGTGAGAGAAAGTGAGAGAGTGCAAAAGAGAGAGGTACAGTGTCACCATCATTGCTGCAGACTTGCTGTTTGATTTGTATGCGTAACAATTAATCTGCAGCATATTGCATCCTGCTGATGCTAATTAGAGAAGTAAGCATTAACATCAGCCACTTAATCATCAATATTAATATGCATAATTATTAATTTGCGTTCCCCCCCCCACCCCCCCCCCAACAACCCGATGGTAATTTGCGTTCCCCCCCCCCCCCCCCCCCCAACAACCCGATGGCACTGCGGGGCCTCAGCTACTTCTGTTCACACCAACATCGATCTTCATTACACATACACTACTCCAGTTAATCATCTCCCTGCCAGCAGGTTCAACCAAATATCAGTGCAGACTCTGTGCATATTAAAGGTGTAGTTCACAAAAGGCGTTATGGGCAGCTATGGATCAGCTGGTCGTCTTTTAAGGAGAAGGTTGGCGGTTTCACCTCTTCTCTGCATGCTGATGTGTCCTTCAGCAAGACCTTTAACCCTGATCTGTGGCAGAAAATATTGCCTAATGTGCATGTCAATGTGTTTGAATGGCATAAAACTGTATTGTATAGGTGCCATGACTGGTCATCAAGACCAGAAAAGTGCTGCATAAATTAACTAAGAGTCGATATGATACTTTGTATCTGTATACTGTAGGTATAAAATGTACTGCAAAAATATTTAACTAAACACACTGTACACTGAAAAACACAATAATGGTTGATAAATTGAAAAAATATCCTCAATGTTCATTCGAACTGATGTTAGCAAGTTATATGAAGATGACTAGCTTACTTCAGTTTAAATGACCTTTATTCATTTATTTTGTCAACCATTGTCTTTTTTTTGTGGGTAAAAAAAAAGTAAATTAAATGCAGCAGAGTCACATTATGGGCTGTTTATTTCTTCATATTGGAAGTGGAATATTTATCCAGCAGTAGGTGATTTTGCACATGTCAAGTCAAGTTAGTGACATCATTGACTTCAGTATTAGTATTTATACTGGATTATGAACACCATCAATGTAGTTGTATCCAGCGGGGCTGCAACTAAACATATATTTTCAATATTAACCTGTCAGTCATATTCTCTATTAATCAAGAAAAATCTATCAATTGATCTATGATTCCCAAACCTCTAAATGACCACAATCTTACATGTCTTGTTTTGTCCACAAATGGCAGATGACTAAAACCAGCAGAGACGCCTCTCACACAGATGACATATGAGTCCTGCTCTATCACCTGTATGCTTTGTGAGTCTTTGTGGTTGGAATGTGTTTGTGTATTAGTTGAACTGGGAACTGGAGCAGAGATCTATAAATGCTGGTCTTGCAGGTTCATAACTGGCCCTGTGGGAGCTGTGAACTGGGCACGCTGTTGACAAGTTGCCTCTGTGTGTGTGTGTGTCCGTAGCTTCTCTGATGGAGAAATGAAAGCAGAGGAGCATTTCATTTACTGCCCCAGGGAGACCTTTTCACTGTCATACATTTATTGATACTTGCACTTTCACCGCAGCTGACCTATCTTATAGCCTGAGCCCAGCCTTTCAAAGCCTGTGTTTAACCCAGGTTATCACTCTCGTCAGTTTTATGCCTCCCAGTGTTCCTGCATTCCCTGGATAGTGATACGTGTCAGAGAATATGAAAATCTCCATATTTGTAGTTCGTCACATTTCTGAAAAAAAAAAAACAGTGACTTTTAACAGCAGAACAGCTGTGTAGGAACACAGTATTAAATATCTGAATACATTCATCACACCATGCCACGATGGCGACACACCTACGGCGCTTAAGCGGAGACACTTTCAATAAGTAAGTGAGTTAGTCACAAAAAAGAGATGGCACCGCCAAAGTTCCGAGTCTCATTACAGATAATGACATCCAGTGCTTTGAGGGCGGGGCTTTGATGGGAGGGCTGACTGGAAGAGGTAGGATGTATTTGCAGTTTGTCAAAGTACTGGTATTGCTTACTTTTACACACCTATTTACCCTGGCTTTAATGACATTCTGGCACTGGTAGAGGTGACAATAGCAGAAGAACAGTACAGTGTTTTTGGGGGGCGTAGCATTGACAAGAATGCTCTTTGGGAGTGGGTAAGATGTTGAATAGTCTGAGATGTGGCTCAACATCTGATCATCCCAGTTTCCTATAGCTACTCAGAGGCAGGCATGAAAACCACGACTTTTCGCAGACTTTTCTCTTTGATTAAAGACCAACATAATTCCCTTCGGTCGCGGAGACTGATACTCATTGCGTGACAGTGTGTTTAATAACTGTATATATGTATTATACTAGATCATACTGTTTCTTTCAATATTGTTTTCTTCATTTATTTTTAGTTTGTATTGATAAAAAAATACTTCTATCTTTAACTGTGTGTGTGCTTGTGCAACTCTAGGCAATAGAGCAACATCTGTTGTGCCCTAAGGTCAGACAGAGCCTCAGCTAGGGGTCTTTCCCCTACAAAGCATGCACACACACACACACACACACGCATACACATAAACACACACATCTTCCCAGCCACCTTTTACTGTCAAGTGTGTGTTTGCACTTTTCATACCATCTCCTTTTCTCAGTTCGAAGGCTCTGCACACACTCTGCAGAACACTTGGGGTTTGGCAAATAGAAACACACTGAGAGAAGAGTGAGAAACTGTGCTCCTATGTTTGGAAGTAACACATGGTGACTGGTTTCTTGAGGAGCCCCCCATGGTGACCAGGCTGTGACTAATCACCAAGGGTGACAGTATGTGGGTGCAAATATAGTGTGTGTGTGTGTGTGTGTTGTAGTCAGGAGAAACTTTTCTGGGTGCTGTCAGTGAGTTGTGACCTCAAGATTGAAAACTGTGATACAAACCATTCCCAAGAAACAACATAGAATTTTCAAACTGAAAATCATTCTTAAAACAAATGTGTTTTTGTTTTTGTGTTTTTGTGAATGCAACTCCATGATTCATTCCCTTAAAGACATTATAAGTGACATGTGGCATTAATCACTGCAATCCCATTCTCTTTATCAGTACCCACTGCTGTGCTTTAATGGTTGATCTACAAAGAGAGGTTCTTATAGAGATGTGGTGCTGTTTGAAAGACTCTCTCTTTTACTGTACTCCTTTAAGCAAAAATACACTAGTATTCATCTTCCAATGAAATGTACACAAATACACTAGTATTCATTTTCCTTTTTCCAAAAATAAAGTTTAAACAAATTAGGTGACATGTTATTCCTTCAAAGATTTTTAGATATCAAGCTTACAGGTGCATCCAGAGATTTGTTCCTTACTTTAAAATCTATAGCGCAGAACCTGAAGTACTTTCATATGATGTTTTTCAGAGGCTTTGTTATCATGATTTTCTGCTCAAGAGGACAGTGTAGTTTGGTTCTGTCCTCCATTTTCACAGCATAACTTTAGGTTTAATTGTTAACCCTGGTTCTGATGTCTTGTTTCCCTGGTGGAATCTCTGTGGATTTAAGGCCATGCTGTAGTCAGTGTGCACTCTACTGGACCATGTGGTAGTAATGTTGTGATGGTCTCTAGGTTGTTCAGTGTGAACTTGAATGGTTTGTGTTCCCAACTTTGAAAGGATATCTGAATTTTGGATTACAAAAAAATGACAGCCCTAATTTGTCTGAAATGGGCAATTTTGTCTTACTTGAAATGAATAAAATGTGTTAAATCTCAGAAGCCAATGTTGAAATGCTGGTAAATTCTCCCTCAGGCTGTTACTGTGTCAAGAACAATTGCCAGTATACCCACAAGCCAGAGACTGTTGATGTCTTCATCTGTGTGCTATTATATTGCTCCAATACCTCCATCATAAGACAGCCCATATTTTATTGCTATGATTCCTAAAGTGCTGTCCATGAAGAATAAATAAGTTTTAAATTTTTTTTGGTTTTATCCACACCAGTTCTTGTTTAATCACTGTCGTAAAGACGCATCAGTACCAAGACACTTTTAAGGACACAGATATTTACCCTCAGCACCAATGTTGTGCCATAATACACGCTCCTGCAAGAAAAACACAATAGGTACTGTGAGTAAACACTATTATCTTCATTGTTTTGGATACAGAATAACACTTTCTTTTGTGCTATAAATTCAGTTGTTATTTTTCAGCAAAACCCCCATTCTGGTGGCCAAGAGAATAAAATAGTCAGCAAGACTTATTCCCTCATTGATCATCGGTACAGAGGACACATAATTATTTTTGCATTCAGAGATGGTCTCCGGTATACGCTGGTTGTAACAAGTGGTTATTTGAGTACTACTTCTTTTATTATCTCAAACCAGTCTCTCCATCCTCCTCTGATCTCTGTCCCCAACGAGGCATTTTCTCTCTGAGAACTACCCCTCACTGTTTTCTTGTTTTTGGACCTTTAATGACACCAGCAGTGTTTTGGTGACAGAAGTTACACACTGGGGCTTTAAATCACATTTTCCATTCTAATGCTTCATGACTTTATACACTGAGTTGTTGTTGGGTAAGTATAGGTCATCAGTTTAAAAGATGAATGGTATCATCTTTCTATCAGCGTCACACTGTGCATGAAGCTTTCACATACAGTATAGCCTAGCATATTTCAGCTTTATGCTTCAAATGTCCACCAAAAAGTAATTAGAAGCAATTTAATATTTGCTGCTTTGCTGCTTTGGTCATGATGAAGTAGTGGGTGACCTTCAGCTGTAAAAATCAGTGAAGTTTTGTTTTCTGTAGAATCAAATTCTGTCGTTCAAGCAAATTCAAATGAAATCAAATCTCAAAACACTGAGTTTGATCAAATCTTCTTGAGTTAATATTTCCACATCTGAAAATCTGCAGTAGACACATGATAAATATATATTTTATGCAAAATCTCCAATTAGGCACAGGGGGAAGATTAGTTTTAACTGTGATATTACTCGACACTGTCCAAATTAGTGTGGAGGATAAAATGAGGCCTAAAGTGCTGATCTCTTATATGTGTCGTGCATTATGGATGTAAATTTCAAAGTCATCATTGAACGTGCTGTCACTGTTCCAGGCCTGATAGTCAGCAGGGGCAGTGGGCAAACGATGGAAGGCATGTTGGCACGGTGCTGTCTTGCTGTGAGACCGGCAATCACATTCGAGTGATTGCGGTTTGCCTGGCTTGAAGGGAATTGATTTAGCAGCTTGAGCCTGGATGTGGAGTGCTTCTTTGATATCAGTGGTTTGGAGAGCAAGACGATATGAGAGAACAACAGATTTGGCAAGAGAAAGGAAACAAAGCACGATCATGACAGTTTATTGTTACTCTGTGGCCTGATGTAATCCTATTAACTGTCTTTGGGATTTCACAGCATCTGTACAATGGTGTTTATTGACGCTTGGACAGAACATCACAGCTTCAGACTGTTTCAAAGTCGGGATATAATTCACAAATTACACTCGAATGGGCATTTTAAAAAATCGTAAAGCTTTCTGACATCATGGACTTTCTCTTATCTCTATAATTTCCCTAATAAAGTGACTTTATTTCAAGGACCAAATCTTAGTCGGGGTGAAAAAAGACAAAAAAAAAAAAAAAAACCTACTAATGCTGCTGTAAGCATGCCGTTTCTTGGCTGACATTTGGCTAACTTCCTCTTCATTTCTTCCTTGTCCTTATGTAACCTCGTAGACTCATTCGGTGGGGGGTGGGCTCCTGCAGGATTAGGTGTGGTGGCATATAGCTACTTTAATAGTATTATTATTTGATAAGTGTCTTGTTTCCATTAATCTTAAACATAGACAGTTTCTACATATCAACGTTTGTGGTCTTGGGTCAAACGGACCGTAAAGCAGGGCATGTCTGAGGGCATGGTTTAGAATGATTGACAGCTACTGCTGCCCAATAGATGCACGGCAGTGGGTGCAGTGGTGGATGAGCATTCATTTAGAGTAGCTTCACAACTCAAATGCAAATGTGGCAGTGTTTGAGTAATATTCTGCATTGTGGCTTTTCTAGGTTTACTTTCACCTGTTAAATGTCACCACTGTATCCTCCACATGAGGGTCACAGGGGCTCCTGGTGCCAATCCCGGCTAACATAGAGTGAAAGGTGGGCTACATCCTGGACAGGTCGCCGGTCCATCACAGGGCGCTGCAGTCAATTATTTTAGCAGAAACAATGGATGTTTGCTCCTGTTTCAGAAAGAAAAATAAGTGTTGGCAAAAAACTTGAGTCTTTAAAACTGTAGTTCATAAACCAGTGGATGACATTACTGTAGGTGGAAACTGCTGGACTACTTTACAAAATGAGACCTGTTGATGGCAAAGAGCAGATTATGATACCTATCAAAATTAATTGCAGTAAATATCACATAGCCTCACAAAAATGGCAGCATAATGCACTCGCCTCCATTATCCATGTTCTTTTTTTTGTCTGCCAGCATTAATAATCTTAGGAAGCTTTCAGCTGCTTCACACTCTAGCACAAACAATTTATTTATTTGTTCCATTTGTGTTTACATAAACCTCTCTTCTTTGTTGCTGGTTCAGTCTCTCTTTCTTTTCAAACATGGGCTTGTTTCCTTTAGCAAAAGACCGTCACAACCTTGTCTGACCACAGCTATTGATCTTTTATCAAGTAGTTTCTATCTAAATCTGTAGCCTCAGTCTTTATAAGGCTGTTGCAGTATGTGAGCAACAGTATCACAGTAAGAAATCTGCTGCTCCACCTCCCCAGTGTGCTTAAATTAGTAGTGTCAAGACGACCACACAACTGTTTTTCTTTTCCTCCCTGGTGCCATCAGCTGAAGAAGATTGCTAACCATTATTTTCACATGTAGTTGTATGTATTGTTAATTTTTGTTTCTCTGAGGTGGAAAAAAAGAATCAATATAAAGTAAAAAGTCTGAATCTCAGACACAAACTATGATTTGTTCAATGTGTTAGCATTCTAGTCTTTGAGATGAGAATAGATGGTGTGCATTGTTTCCCATAACAATATATTTTTCTTGGCATCCATACAAAGTACAGTCCTTATTTAAACAATGGTATCGTGCAATAGACCATTTTATTGCAAATTTAAATTAAAAGTACTACCAAAATGCTAAAAAGTACACGGAAAGGTGTGGTCAATTTTCATTATCTGGCTAACCATGGCTAAAAAAGCGACTAAGATGCTAAGCCAGTGATTTTAAAATGCTCTATAGCTTACCCACATAGAGTTGCAGTAATTAAACAACTGGAAAGTGGAAGCCTTCATCTTTCCAGCTGTTTTAGGGCCCAATGATTTAATTATATAATTTAAGTTTTTTGTTTTCACTTCAAAATATTCACTTACATTTCTTACTTTAAAAGATACATTTGTTGTGTTGTTGTGTTGTAGAACCATTTTAGGAGTTTAACATACATACTTTATACGTGCATACTTACATCATAGATATTTAATATGTAAAATTTTTATATTGTCCTTCAAATAAGATTACCTTGTAGAGTGTCGTAGAAGGTTGTAAAATCATGTTAAACATGAAGCACTACAGTCAAAATGGTCACATTACTGATCATTCATACAATATTGTATGAATGATAAGGAGCATTCCAATGTTCCAACTCGCGCTGTCACATTTATATTTAGCGGATTAGGCAAATGCTCCTGTAATGTAATTGTCGGCTGGTGATGATGAGTGGTGGTGGTGTTGATGTTAGTATTTTAATGTATCGCTGTATGATTGTCTTGCAGTATATTGATTATCACAGAATCATTGTAGCTTGTGATTATTGCTATCGTGGACCCTAATCCCACCCCTAGTGTATGGACTGATAGGATGGGTCACAGTTCATTTGCACATTTTTAATTTAAAGTTAATTTTGAAAAACATACTATGATGTGTGTTTGTGGGTCAGTCAGTTACCAAACACTCCTGCTTTTGTCTGTATAGAGAAGACTGGATGGATGTTCATGTTCAAATTGTGTTTGGGAGGTCATTGTGCTGCTCTAAATGTGTATCCATCATTGTACTGACTGAAGTTGAAAGGGGACTTTTATAAATTTGTGTACCAGTAAATCCCATTGTTCAAAATACTGGTTTTATGAGTATTCAGTAATTTGTGACATGTTTTATGGGTTTAATGTTTCATTTTATATGCTTTTCGAGGCTTTCCTATCGTGTTAAGTTAGTGCCGCTTGTGTTGACATGCACTAAGGCGTCTAGTTATTGGTTATATTCCTGCTAAACACCTATTCAAGTGAAGATGTTTATGGGACATGGCACCAATGTGTTTTTATATAGTTTATAGCCACAGGCAGCACAGCGAGTCTTGTTTAAAGATGCTGTTAATCACAACCATAGAGCATCTTCATTTGTAGGTAAAAATGTAGTGCTCAGATGAGAGAGAGAGAGAGAGAGAGAGACTCAGTGGAAACAAGGTGGAAATGAAAGTACAACACAAGAAGCTGGTAAATTTGAATATGTATATGAATTAATTAGAGAAGGGAATGGTCACTCCTCAGGCTATATAGCGACATAAGGAGTATGGAGGAAGGAATTTTAAAAGAGGACAGGAAATTAACTTGGTTTGAAGTTGAACTGTTTTATACCTCTGTGCCACTGACAGTGTTTGCCAGAGGTGTAATATTTCTGTTGCTCATTCAACAGTGCATACATATGGTTGCCTTGCTGTCCAATCTTTGTGAAAGTGACATTTCAATTCCTTTAAAATTTGGCACAAACTTTGACTTGGACTCAATTTCCCAAGTGCTGTTAAACCAAACTAGAGCTCTTTGTCCATAGAGACATTGCTTATGTTTGGAGAAAGAAGGGAGAGGCGTATAACCCCACAGTGAAACACGGTGGTGTGAGTATTATGCTGTGGGGATGTTTCAGTGTGTCTGGAACTTGGAGTCTCATCAAGGTGGAAGGAATCATGAAGAAAGAAGGATATGTGAAGATTTTGAAAGAAAACCTGAAGCAGTCAGCAGCAAAACTGGGTCTGAGTCGTCACTTTGTCTTCCAACACGACAACGACCCAAAACATACGTCACTCCTGGTGAAGAACTACCTCCAGAAGACCAAAGTGAACGTTATTGACTGGTCTGCACAAAGTCCTGACTCAAATCCCATTGAAAATCTTTGGTGTGATCTGAAGATTAAGGTTCATGCCAGAAGGCCATCAAATCTGGAGGAGCTTGAGAGATTTGTCAAAGAATTAACTGGGATTCCTCAGGAGACGAGTCAGAGACTTGTTGAAAACTACAACAAATGACTGCAGGAAAAAGGATACACAATTCACTATTAGCATCAGGGGGCTAATAATTTTGACCCTGGAAATTTTTGGTTTTTGTTGAGTAATTTCATTTCTGTCAAATACGTAATGGAAGCATCCAGAATAAAAGTAGGATGTTTTAAGAAGCTGAGTTAAAAATGATTTGCTCTTTTCTCAGCACGTGGTAGATACTTAAAAAACAGTGAAATGTTCATGGGGGGCTGATAATTTCATTTTCAAGGAAGACCAGGAAGGATATCCGCTCAGGGTGTCATACAAACCACAACCGTCACTGGCCCCCTTGGCTCATCAGAAAAATAAGACATTGTTGTTTTGCAATCACAAGCTAACCCAGCCCGTTCTCATTCCAAAAGTGTCATATACCACAACTCTGTCACTGTCCCTCAGGGTCTCCTTACAGACATGCAAGTCCGTGTCGCAGAGAGTGTGAGTCAACAGTGGATATCCACTAAGCTTAACCCGGATATTTAACCTAACCTCAACCTCAGTCCTATTCTGGGCCCTAACCTCAATCTCTAACTTTTATTTTACCCCTTCTCTACTCTGAGTGTCTACATTGCAGACAGCCAGCATGAGGTGAGCGAACCTCAAATTACTAAAAGAGTAATAAAAACAATGGAAGGAACGAGCGGAGGGAACACCGACTATCTCCGCAAAAAGTGACAGCTCTATCAGTATGGGGCATAAAGAATAGGTGTGGCTCCATCCCACAGGTCATTTCAAGCAGGGCTGATTGCAAATGAGCAGCGTGATGGCTTGTCTACACAGTCTGTTTCTTTTGCTCTTTCTCTCTGCACTATCATCTCACATTTGTCAGGCTCCCTTGCTTTATGTATTTTTTTTTTTTTTAATGCAATTCAAATTTAACAGTGAGTGATTGTTTTCATTAGCGGATGACAATAAATGGGATATTTAAACAGTTGACTGGCTTTTCAATTTCACATCTCGGGCATCACGGGCCACGCTCGGGTTTGTAACAAGCTCAGCCAGCAGCTGATGCAGAGACTGAGGGATGAGCAGAGGAGAGGAGAGGAGAGGAGAGGAGAGGAGAGGAGAGGAGAGGAGAGGAAGGTGTGACGTAGGACAAAGGACGCAGTCAGTAACGGTTACAGCAAATAGATTTTGGCCAAAGATGAAATGAAAATGTTTGTTGTGAGGGGAGGTAACTGCCAACTGGAGAACAGCAGAACTAGATCACGGTTTATTTTTGTGCCTTAGTTGTGTGACATTGTTAAACATTTTTCTTATACTCATATTTATCTCTTGTGTTGCACTCACACACTATCAGTGTCAATAATCATTTGCCTGATATTGGTCAAATTAGTACAGTATATACTGTATATACAATAACATGCATTAAGATAAAGAGATTGTTTAGGCTGTGTTCAGTCCAGCAATTTCATCATCTTTGTCTTTTAATGTGATTCGACCACAAAATGGTTCAGGCTGGATTACTGTATTATTGATGCTCACTTTATTTAGCCGTATTTGGAAATGTTCCACCAGATAGATTCTCATACTTCCCAAGGGAAAATTAAATGTAGAAGATAGAAACTGAAACTTACTTTGTTTCTCTGTGAACTCTGGAACATGCCACTGTAATCCACTTGTCCACTCAGTTTATGTGACGTCTATGAATACAGAAACATTCACTCATGGTAGAGAATCTGATGCGAGAAGAAACGAGTTCATGCTCAGAATGCAACTTGTCTGGACAAAACTTTCCGTTGTTGTTGCTGTCTGTGTGTTCCCTTCTCTGGGTGTTTTTCCTCGCTGTCTTTGATACATGAGGCAGGTTGTTTGATAGAGACATGACAGCTTCACACAGTGTGTGTGTGTGTGCGTGTGTGTGTTTTGGGGGGGGGGGGGTTGGAGTGTGCGTATTGACAGCTCCAGATTGCTGTGAAATGCACAGACAGAACAGTCTATTCCCATTTCAGTCTGAAGCACAAGCAACATCCATCACCACTGACAGAGATGGTGTGAGTGTGTGTGTGTGTGTGTGAGAGAGATCTTAATTCTGAAGCAAGGTTCTTCTTTATTTTTATAGCTTGAGTACACATCAGGACACATTGCAAGACGGAAGATTTCCAGCAACATGATGCAGAGTTTCTCTTATTTTGTGTTGTATTATTGCCCCAAAACTACCTGACCCTCTCACAACCTCTCTAACAAAAGAACTCACTGACTTGACACCTAATCCTTAAACTTTATTCTAACCTGAATCCTATATACACTGCATCAGCTGAACTTTAAATATACCTATATGCATTGTCCCTGTCAAATAAACTAATAAATGATATATGATACTTATTATTCTTGTAACTGAAGGGTTGCTGGTTCAAATCCCTGCCAGGTCAAGGGCTGGGGTAATCCTGAGCAAGGTCCCCATTGCTCATTGCTAATTGGACGCTTTAAAATTGGCCTCAGCCACAGGGTGTACGCATCCAGTGTACCCCTTGTCCCTAACCCGAATAAAGGAGAAGGTTGCCTCAGGAAGGGCAGTAATCCCTGCCAAATCAAATTTGTCGATCATCTGCTGTGGTGGCCACGAGCCAGGGAGAACCTGAAAGAGCCAAAAAATATACATATAAATAAATATGCAATACTTCACAGCATTCACGTGTCCACAGTGGTTGTTCATGAAATAAATGTCATCCAATATGTTCAATTGATGAGGTGGGGATGGGCCTGAAGCTTGGTGGTAGAGGCAGTATAGGTTAGCACAGCAAACCCTCTCATGGCTGACGACTCAACAAGAGCAGCTAATGTTGCTTAGGTGATAATAATGTGACAACCGCCCTTTTGGCCATTGTTGGGTGCACTGTGTCTGTCAAAAAACATCAGCAACAATGACAGCAATAGCTCCATTTTGGACTGTGTAGTGTTTGAGGGATTGGTTAGCACCTGCAGGTGTATTAGTATTACATGATTTGATTGGCTGATGTTCACACTGCCCCTTTCTCAACTTCCTGATCCATACTACACTTTATCAATGCTTGATGCATCTTCATTCAATCCGGTGTTTCAGCTGATGGGTCCAACATGAAAATGGGAATCGGCAGTTGGAGACCCTGCGGATCATATATGCTCCCTGTAGCATGTGACTTTCCAGTCCATTTTTGCTCAAAAAGACAACAGAGAAGAGTGTAATGATGGATGTTTGCTTGAAATGATGGAAGGAGATACGCCACTCATGTATAACTAAGTGCTCAGAGAAAGACAAAGAATTTAGAGGCAAACTCCTGGCCAGAATTCCCTGCTACTGGAATGGAATATGTGGTTCAGTGAACATGTGTGGAATGCATACTTTGTGGTTCTATAAATACTCATTTGAGCATGTGTGCTACGTAGAAATGTGAAGCAGCTTTCCACATAGCACAGAATGTCTAAACCAGGCCTAAGAGTAAGTCTTAAACCTTGAACAGTCTTTTGAAGATGTGAGGACTGGCCTCAATGATAAGAACAAAGCTTTTATCTTTTTCAGTTTCTTCCTGAAGTGGTCGATCTGAGGTGTATAAAGTAGAAACTCTCTGTCTTACTCTCTTTCACTCTCTTTGCTCTTTCAGTCTCTATCATTTATATACATTCGTCTGCCCTTCTCTTAAAATTGACCATTGGCCTTCTTAGCTTCCAGGAGCTCTGACTTATCTCTCTTTTTATAGACTAGTCTACAATTACTATCTTCTGTTTCCTATTCGAAATAACATCCTCCCTTCTTTCCTCTTCCCTATTTTCTTTCCTTCCCTCTAGCCCCCTCTACCTCCTGTCCACTATTCCGTCTCTCTTTTTATCTGATTAGATGCAGAGTTATAACTCGGCCTAACTGATCTATATAGTTGTCTATCCTATTTACAGGGGCATCCATTGGATTATACTGGCTCTTCTGCTTACATCTAGTTAGGCTTGGAGGATTGATGGCTCTCATGCACACACACACACACACACACACACATGCGTGCGCATAAGGGGCAACACACACAAACAGCTGCAAGCCATATTACATAGACTGTGGTGTATCTACACCTGTATATGCATGAGTATTTATAGAACACATACGGTTTCCCTCCCTGTGTTTTCATTCTACAGTCATGGTGGCCAGTAGAAATACTGGAATGTGATTCAGAAATGTCTGAAGGAATCGATGAAAAGTGAAGGTTGTGACTGAGTGGTACAGTTAAAACATTATTGCAGTATTAAGAAGGACACATGATGATGTGGTATAGATACTGAGAGTGGTAACTGTTCAACTCCACCACTTCATTTTAGACAAAACAAGGAACATATCAGGATATTTTAAGCTTCTAGCAGTCATTCCCAGAGACTGGGTTGGGACCAACAGATGGGTAGATGATTTCTGGCAGGTTTACTTATTTAAAAATAGCATTGTGTTTTACAAACTTATAAGTTGTTTAAACTTACTTAAACTTATTTATTTAAGATTGAGATAATGATGATAATAATAATATAACCAGGACATGATTCAGTTGACAGGTAGGGCAGATAACTATTTTATGATTGCACTTTCAATATGAACTAAATTACTCACTTTTTGTCTAGGGTTGGGTTTCCATTTGCTTTGCAATACTGCATTTCAATTGCCCTCTTGAGCAAACTTCTCTGACCAATTGTTAAACGGAACAAAGTGTGACATCATTGATTACGCAGTACATCAGCAAAGCATGAAGGAGGTTGTGTTATTTACATATTGAACAATGTTGAATCGTTTTGTGACAATCCAGCACCAGCTGCAGGTAAAATATTACACCAAGGACGAAGCATGACGTCACCAAGATGAGACAATTACTGCTAGACGATGTCAATTTGAAAGAATTCCTTTATTTTTCATTATACAAAACACAATATAAAACATATTTACTCATTCATTATACATAATTTTACTGTTGTGATCTACTGTTAATTTTTGCTCTGTCCTTTATTAAACTGTTTGAAAAAGTAAACTATATAATGTTGAAGTACAGAAAATATTAACAATAAAAAAATAATAATTATGAATAAAAAATGTACCTTATTTTTACTGTAACATTTTGCAGAATATATCCTTAATGGTGCAAATGGCTAATAGACTAATATTTGTGCTTGATATATTTGTTTTCTTTCTTTTGCCCCAGGTAAGAAAAAAAAATAGTAAATTGGATCTGGTAGAAGAATCAGATTCATCAAAGATACAATATCTTCAAAGTTGTCACTGCCATGATTTCACGTCTCCATCTGAAAATACCTTGTGTTTCAGACTGCATGTTTTTGATTAAACACTTCATCAGATGTGTGTTGGTGCAAACTTAACAAAGAAAACAAAAAAAAACAGTGGTTCAGTCTGACTTAAATGCACTTGCCGACCTCGAGATGAAAAGCCTTTATATTCCAGAAACGCTGTGACTCGTGGGAGCTCTGTGATCACGCTGCACTGTGCTCTTGTGTAATTTAATGGCTGTTGTGGCCCTGAGCACATTTCTGTCTTGGCTGTCCCAGAATACCCATGGTGGATGTTGCTGTCGCTCCATATAGCTTTTCAGTGCATTTATTAGTTTGCTGCTCGGCGCCAGGCTGCATCTCCACTTCACCGTTCAGCCAGCCGTTCAGTCTATATAGCCGTTCAGTCTATATAGCTGGAGGAGGAGAAGTGTGATTCTGCTCTAATTTTTGGGCTCTTGACTTAAAGAGATTGCTCAGGCAATAATTGCAGAGCTCGGGGTGAATCAGTCTAAATGGAGCAGGTCTAGATGATGCTCCTCCACTTGACTAGCTCTGTTCCTTCCTACTTCTTATTTCCTCAGTTGACTCCCTGGTGCTCAAGTGACTGTTAAATAGACTTGAAAGAAGAACACACACACTCTTATACACACACATGCACAAATGTTCCTCCGTCAAGTGCTCGAATACACAACTTTCACCCTAAAATCCATTAATTTGCTCCTCTGAACGAGTAAATTGGATGTTTCAACACGCTCAAAGGTGAGACAAGTTTAAAAATCTAAATCTCCACACAAACACATGTATTAAATTAATGTTCATTTTAGTGTGGTGAAATATGGCAGGAAGGGAAGCAACAGCCTTAGCAAACATTTTATCACCGCGTTAACCTATCATTTTAAAGTCACAAGTGGAAAATGCGGATGTGAACAGTTTATTTCAACCAGTGGTCAGTGCATGCACACAGTGAGATTTCATAAATGTTTCATAAGAGCCATAACTTAATTATCACCTATAGAAATATAATTATAGCAGTGTAACACTATTTTGTCTTTGGTTCAGTGACGGGGAAATGAGCATTTGCAGTAATTAGCAGGTCATGTGGCTAAAAGCTTAGAAAACTGTGTAATATATTGTACAATAAAAGTGCTTAGACACACACAATAATATCGAACCACAAAACCTCCTTTCTGATCTTCATTGATCCTGTAAATTTATTATTATATTTTTTATTATAAATATTGTTAATATGTCATGAGTTGTGTGTTTTTCTGTGTTTGGAAATATTCAAAAGTACTGTATTTCTTTTTCCGTGTCCTGCAATTTGTTTTAGGTGGCAAGACCTATTCAAATCACTGTATATGCTTCTACTTAGAATGAAATTAAAAACTTTATTTAATTAAATACATTTCAATCACAAAATAAAATGAAAAAAAAATGTATGTACTACTTATATAAAAAGACGTACACTAGAAGGTTCCAGGCTTTTTAGTTTTTACATAGTGTTTTAATTTCATCCTTTTACAATTTATATCTAGGTCAGTTCTAGTTTTATTGAGACTTTATATTTATTTTACTAGATTTAATGATACTGAACTTTTATTATTGGTAATAAAACTATTTTACCTCTTCATGTCTTTTATTAACTTAACTTTCTTTCATTGTTTTTTTACTCTTTCTTCTTTAGTATGCATTAAGTCTCAGAGTCTGAAACTCATTTTATTTAATGTGTTTTTGTCAATCACCTGTAGAGTACAATAAACAGTGTTCAATTGGTTAGAACAAAATATAAATTGTTTCATGAATATGCATTGGTTGGTTGAAAATGGTCTGATATACAAATCTTCAAGGGCATGTTTAACACTAACAATTTGATACACTGGAGAATTACACACACATACACACACACCTCAGCCAATAACGAATGAGTCATAGTAGTAGTAATGAGTGCTGTGTGTTTCCCCTGCAAAGTGCACCTTAATTAAATTCCACTGTCAGGAAATATTTGATGAAAATGAAAGCGTCCAACATGAGAAACTCTCACCACAATTTTTTAATCAACTTAGTCTATATTTTGACAACCATGTGATAACATGAAGAACCAAGGCAAAAAAAGTCAGACAATTGATTAAATTAAAAAAAGCTGATAGCTGATAAACAAACCATAGAACCCTAATCCCAGTAAAAGTGGCATCACACATGAACATGAAGTTTCCCGTTTTCTTCATAAATTCATGTAAAATCATGTTTTTAACTCCTGAGTAAAATGATTCTGAGACTAAACTTAGCACAAAGTGTGGTCTGTATGCAGCAAGGTTTCTGCCCTGGAGCTGTCAAACAAGTGAGTCCTACACAAGCTGCTGATGGGAATTTCTCTCTGTCTCTCTCTCTCTCTCTCTTTCCCCCCCCTCTCTCTTTCTGTCAGTCTATGTCTCTCTGCTGCCCCAGGTTCACTTCACACCATAACAGGATTCATCTAAGTCAAGGGTTAGATAAAGAGCAGTGGGAGGGACAGCAGCAATAAAAGAGGAGAGAAATCCTCCTTTTCATCTCAGCCTCTCTCCGCCTGATGTCTCTCCAGCTCTGTGAGCACTTGTACACCCGGGATCTGAGCGTTGTGTCTGCGCCGCAGGTCTCTGCGAACCGCTGCCGTAATCCTGTTTCCTCTTTCACGCGCTCTATGATGGAGTCTCTGGGGTGTGTTCATGCTCTGAAATAGTTGGTGTGAGCTATTTCATGCATGTTGTCTGCCTGTTTGTGTTCATCTTCAGTGACACTAGACTGCGTGAGTGTGGGTGTGGGTGTGTGTGTGTGTGTGTGTGTGTGTGGATCAGGGGTCCAGGACAGGAAACATAGTGGTGATAAATTGTCGACCCCAGAGGTCAGTGTGTGAGCATGGTGCATTATTGTGATTGCAGCCGATAATGCACCAACAGACTCCGCGCTTTGCCCCTTCTAACCCAATCACATCTCTGCTGATGGCGGCTCCCACTATCTCTGCTGCTTTGATTGGATGGGGGTAGTGATTGATGTGCACTTGAACCTATTCCACTGAGCTATTGTGGCTGCCGTTAGTCTTAAAGACAAGACGCTGCGGGCATTTTTCACCCGCAGATATCAGAGTGTTTGTCCGTCCTGCCTTGTGCTAGTCCCACACTAGAGGATAGTAGCCTCTAGATAATATTGGGTGCATTCAGAATTGTATATAAGACATAGATGTGGTCTTCCAGTTGCAAAACAAACGAAAAATTTGAGTTTTGTGGTTAGATTGACGCATGGTGTTACCTGCAGCTTTAATTCAGCACAAGCGAGACATGAAGTCAAACACTGATACAAGCATTAAGTGGCTCTTTTTTCCCCGAATAAAAGCCCCTGTGTGGAAACCATATCATATTTTACTTAACTACATCAAGGATAAATCCAGCATGCTCTTCTCGTTGTCCGCTCAGTCGATGAAACATGAGTTTATTTTGGTGTTTACGGTAGAAATTTAGCTTTTGAATTACTACAAGATGTGGCTCCAGCTGTCCGGCCGTGCTGCACACTGACGGAGCTGTGAACGAAGCCGGTGGGTGTTGACGGATCTAGCACACGCAGCAACACCATAAAAGAGCTGTCATGTGTGAGCAAGCTGACCAGGAAGCTCCGCCATCAGGATGTTGTATTTATCAGCTTTTAGCCTTTGCTGGAAGCAGCTTTGTGTGGTATTTCCAACTCACTTCCATCTTTTTTTTTGTTTGTTTTTCACTGCAGAACATAGAAAAAATAGCTATCAGGTAACACAATTTGAAGTTTTTTTGTTCTCCCCAGTTCTTATTCCCTAAAGTTAAATGTGTGGACCTGCATTTTCAATGGATCATTGAGTCTGTGTGCTCACTTGAATGAAATAGTTAAAAAAAAAAAAAAGGCATTAACCTGCTTTTGTTATTACCTCCACCTGCCAGCATTTGTTTTTGTCTGTCTGTCTGTTAGCAAAATAACTCATAAAGTTAGAGACAGACTTTGATGACATTTTCAGGACAGGGAATGTTATGGGACAAGGAACAGATGATTAGATTTTGGTGCTGATTCGGATTGCCATCTTAATCCATGATTTTTTTTTTGAAGGACTCTACCGTTGCTTGGCGAAGGTCTGCGCTCTCCGAGTGCTTCTAGTGTATTTTTGACATTGAGCTGAGATGCACTTCCAGTGTCTCACAGTTGGCGGCGTCTCTGTGGCAGGTAAACATCCCCTGTACTGTCTCATGAATCCTTATCTGCTCACTGCTCCTGATCTGTGAAGTTTAATCACGTGGCTTAAAAGTTTGACTTTTTTTGGAAACTTTGTCAGTTCAATCTGGAAATGGAGTGAAACCAAATAAATAAATAAATAGATCCAGCTATAATTAGATTTTATTTTTTTTCACTGCCGCTGCCAATATGAGTGAATATTTTGACATCTGTCTTGAAAACCTGTCAGAACCATGAACCGCTTCGTAGACTCCATGACTGATTTCACATATTACAAGTAAAATTAAGCAACTTGTCACACTGTGGGACATTCAGAGTGGTTTCTTATTTAATTCGTTATTTAATTTGTTTCTTAATTAGTTCGTCAGCATGTGATAGGGGATCATATGGTGACAGTATAGGTGAATTTCTATTGTCATGTTTTTATGCGCATATCTGATTTACGCATAAAAAGCACAGAATTGAAACTCAGAAAATATTGAAATATCACTTTAAAGTTTTCACATTTAAGGGAGGTGGAAAAGTTGGTGAAGTAATTCAAGTTGAACAGGGATGGAAAGAGATGAAGCAAATAAAAGATGGCTTTTAGAAATTGACAAACTGAAACATCGACCCAGCTTCCACATTTCACTGCCACAAGAAAAGTAGTGGACTTGGTGGATGAGAGGAGGAATGTGTGGACTCACAAGGAAACCACAACATTCCTCAATGTAGTGCGAGAAGCAAATATGAGGCTAATAATTGGGAATTAGCAATGAAATATGCTTTTACATTCTCTCTTTTCATTTACTTTTTTTTTTAGCAACAATTAAAAGTAAAGTTCCACCATTCGTTGAAATAGTGGCACCAAATCCAGCCATTATCTACTGTTTAATCCTCCAAATGAAGGGGGTCCCAGCTGAGGGTGACGGTGTACACCCTGGACAGGTTGCAAGTCCATCGCAGCATCAACACAATGAGATGAACAATCATTTACTCGCACCTACGGGTAATTACTGTGTTTCTTTGGACATATGTAAGGAAATGTAACAGTGTCAACCACATGTCCCACTGTGTGGCCCTGGCACCAATAATTCCACATAGGTGTACAAACCACAGCAGCTACACATATTCTAAATCTCATGACAAGACATTAGACTTGAGTTGAAGCCTCGTTTGGCAGACCTCAATGTCCTCGTTTTTCCCTCAGGGTTTCATATACATATTTATTACCAATTATTTTATTTCATTCTCAGCTAATTTCTAATTGACGACACAGCTGCTCTGAAGCCCTGCAGCGAAGTCAGTGTCCAACATTACTTCACTATCCACTTAATGGCTGCACCATATGATTCTCAAGTCCTGCCTCATTTATCTCCACTCCTCCATCAGCTCCCATATTTACTGGACACACAAAGAAAGACAACGTCTCGGTTACACTGTCTTCCCCTCTTATTACTGTGCAGGACAAATAAGAAGTAAGTGTCATTATCTTTTCACGTCATGACTTGGAAGACTTTAGTGCGGGTTTAGTGCAGGGACGGATGGAGTATTTGGGTATTAGATTATTTGCTTGATTATAAGAAGTTAATTACTGTGACTATTACAGTATATTGCAAAGATACAGAGCAAATATTTTTATCACTGATTTCATTTTTTAAAAACAAGTCGATCTACTCTAATGACTACCTGGTTTGGGGTGCATTTGATATCACAAGGTGGCAGGCCAGTTCGTGGACTTTGTGTTTGCAGAAGTATTGAAATTTGCAAGGTTTCTTGAATGCATCTTGAACTTGTTATAATGATTCACATTTCTTATTAGAGTCAGCTGAAAACATGAAGTTAAAACAAATAAACCTCAGAGGATTAAAACAACAAACAATTGACAAATTGTGGACAGCTTTGTCTCCATTTATAATTTATGCATGATAATATCTCACAGAATTTCAAAGTAAAAGTGTTTGTTTTAAGTAAAAGTGGTGTGTACTTCACAGTAAAAACATATGAATGATCCAAAATAAATCTAGTAATTTCAAAAAAAGGAGAAGTAAATCTAATATTAACTAAACAATACCGGGGACAACTTAAAATGTCAAGCAAGCTTATATGTGTCATTTAATGTTGAATGTAATAGATTACTGCAGAGAATATTAAAAACATTGCTCCTGTAGCTCACTGCATAATTCTTAGTGCCATGGAGGACTCACCTAGTTGTCTCATTTCTATTGTTTGAAGACACTGGAATAGAAACTTTACAAACTATGACAACAATGAAAAAATGAATCAAATAAAATCAGTGTTCCCATGTATTCCTGCTGCACACTGCTCACTGCAGATGGAGAATCACTCCTCTTCTCTCTGCTTGACTGACTTGACTGATGCTTCTGCAACCATCAAGACAAACTTAAATAAATATGTAAAAGTAAATAAATCAATAAATAAGTTGGAGTTGGGGTCTTTTATCTTTGAAATGGAGAATCCCTGCACGGAGGCAGCAGTGTCTTGTCAAACTGTAGCAGTTTCTCATTTTTCTGTGAATTACAGAAAAGATAGAAAACATTTAATGGAGCTGTGAGACTGTGCAGCTCTGTAGAAAGACACAACATGTTTTATTTTGTTTCATTTTTTGACTACATTTATGTTTTAAAGTTTGAGATAAACAGCTGGAATCAGAATTACACAACAGCAGGTCCTGACAGCCGGGAGCACTCAAAGCATAGCATTTCATTTTTTTTTTTAACATAAATGACATCAAAGCTGACACCTACTTACTATACCAGGAACCATAACATCAAAAAACTGTACTGGATGTATTTTCTATGGACTATGCAGGTAAAATAGGCATAAGAATGAAAATAAAGGTGCTTTTTATAACATTTTGCATTATCTATACTGTGCCAAAAATAGTGCCGGTTTTTTATTTCCTTCTGTGTAAATGTATTCCTGTGCATCTTTATTCCTTTTTGCCCCTGAACTCAGATTCAAACAGTGAGCAATTTTGAATGCTGCAATACTAAACTTTACAATAATGGCTTACTGTGAAATACAAACGTTCCTTAGTAGATTTAATTATAAGAAATAGACATATTTGAAACATGAGTTGTTCTTTGGTTAATTTTATGCACAATAAAAAGCAGAATTGTAGGAAAAACTGAAATGTGAATCAGGTGTTGGTTCCATCCATGGTGTTTAATTAACTTAATTTATCAGTTGGTCATCAGTTTATATCCACAGATTGAGACAAGGTAATTTATTCATTTTTTTCTTTTTTTGTTTTTAATATTTTCCTTATGTGCAGGAATATAATCTAATTATAATAAATGAATTAGATTAAATAATTAGGACATGATTGAACCACTACTGGAGAAATATTTGTCACCAGATTTGATTTAATTTAATTAATGCATACACGTGATTAGATGTAGATTGAAACAGTCAGTCTGAATGCTAATCCTCAACTCCACTGTATGAGGCTAGAAATAAATAATAAAACATTTTCATTTCTATTAATGTTGGTGATACAGAATAAAGTTATTCATGACACATGCTACTTCCATGTACCTTTATTGCAGGCACGGGAGTGTATGTATATTTATTTTTTAAGGCTGCTTGAATTTATCTATTTGTTTTTTTAATGGCTCTGCAGAGCTGTAATGTTATTAATATGGTATTTTCAGGATTCAAAGCGCTGATTTCCAGTGGGAATGATGAATGAGTGTGAAGTGCCAGTGTTTAGAGATGACATTTGACTTAATCTCCTCATGTTTCAAAGAAATGTCAGTTTTTTTTTACATCAGATCTTCTCTGAAGTGACATATCCCCATGTTATTTTAACTTTTAATTGTGTTTTCCCCAAAGAGCTCAATTTATAAATATAATATCGGTAACCCAATCCATAGGAGGAATAAAGTCCAGATGCCAACTTTGAAAATGTAGAGTCGCCCAGTGTTTGACGGTGCCATAAGACTGCAGCACATTAAAACCAGTAAAAACTACAAGCATAGTTTGTAAAGCTTTAAGGTTTTAAAGCATTCATTTTAAGTCACTGGCAGTCAGTGTTGTTGGGAGCTTATGAAAGCTGAACAGTTGGGAAAAATGCAACCATATGGCTATTTCCTGCAGGCAGCATGTACCAGTGTAAGCTCAATCTGTAGCCGACTAGCAGAAATACATGTAGAGGCAAAGAATTTTTTTTTTTTCACAAAAGATATATATATATATTTTCTTTTTTTTAGCAAAGACTGCTGTTTTTTTCTCTTCTCCTCCCTCTGTCCTTCCTCAGCCCCTGTTCTCTGACCTCAAAGTTCCTTTGCTCAGTCTTTTTCACTCCGTCTTCCTCTCCCAGTGCTCTCTGCATCACTGCATTACTCCAACCCCCTCTGACCCCATAACAAGGGACAGAGGTGACGGCCAGTGTAACTTCACCCAATTAGTGCATGTCTTGGAGAGTAGTGGTGGTGAAGCTGGTGTGGGTGAACGGTAATCTGTATGCTGAGTGTTGGAGCTTCAAACAAAAGCGTGGAAACATTTTAGCAGAGAATCTCTGATTATTTACCAAATCCAGAACACGACGGTAATGTCAGTTACAAGAAATACATATTTTGCCGTTGTCATGTCAATGTCAGCGTAAGCCAAATTTATAACAGCACACTTTTGAAAATGATGTTAGTAATAATAATTTGGGTATTTTTATAGTGCTTTTTTAGTGCACAGGACTGAAGGCAGCTTTACAGAGTTGGCAAAGAAAACAAAGGACATAAAATATGACAGCTGAACAACTGAATCATGTAAACCCTGCAATCTTCAAAGTGAGGGTCAAGTGACCATCAGGAGCAACTAGCTTTGCTGCTGGTGAGCTAATCTGTCTGCAACATTCTCTTCTAGGTGAAGACTTTATGCTGAAAAATCTTCTAAATATTAACATAACAAATAATACACCGACTATTGCCTTGTAAGTTGTAGCACAAGGACTACAGTATTAATGCGCTGTACTTCCTGAACTCAGACCTTATATCCCTAGAAGCAGTTTGACCTCAACCACTGTCAGGGCTGCAGAATCTTAAGCTGCAATTTAATTCTGTTTGCACCTTAGAATGATCATCATCTGTACATAAAAAACCACTGAAATATGTGGTACTGTGCCTTTAACCTGTAGCCTTTAACCTGTACGAATGAGAACTGTCCATCAGCACCTTGTCTCCTACTTATATTTCTGACCTTCATCTTTCTGTGTGGATCACCTGTTAAATAACATATGATTACATTTATTTGAACTTTGCTCTATGTTCTGTTTTGAAATCAGAAAATGCTGGCAAATAGCACTAGCCTTTCTAGCTTCCCCTAATAATGAGCGAATAGCCACATCAAGAGAGGAAGTGTGACATTGCACTGCGTTTGTAGCTCCAGGCATCATGGTGGACCAAAGCAGAGTAACAATTCCATGAAAAACGTACAAATACGCTTGATAAATGTGACGCAGCATGAATGGGTTTGACTGCTTTAGCAAAGCTAGCTTTTCTGCTGCTGCTGACAGAACTGCAGCGTCCTTAGGCTGAATGTAGGGCTTGTTAAGACTGCACTTTATAGCTACTTACACCATACATTGTTCGCATTTTTTTTTTCCAACAATCCCTAATTCATGTGTTAAATAATCCCAGAGTCAACAACATACAGTCCAGGAAAAACTGCTGTTCAACTCTACTGTGTTGCCATTTACTCGCACCTTTATACAGCTATGTATAGCACATTTTTCAATCACACATCTTTCATTCCCATTCACATGAGTATAAATGTGTCTTGCCCAAGGAGACATTGCCACGTAGACTAGTAGGGCCGGGAATTGAACCCACAACTTATTAGTTAAAGGACAACTCTACCACTTTCAACAGAAGAGCCTGGAGTGAATTATACTCTCTACCTCACCTCTGTAAAGTATCAAGAAGAGTATTTATATTGATAAGCAGTATCCATATGGACAATATCCTAATGACAGTCGTCTCTTCTGGTTTCTGACTTCAGCCTCAGTGCAGCATATTTTAATACCCACAGTACAATCAGCTGATAACAGTGTGAAGTGTGTGTGCGTTTTATGTCAATGTGGAGAAAGCAAGGAGAGGAGGGGAGTGAGGAGAACAGTGAAGGACGAGCTGTGCGAGCCAAATGTGTTATCAAGAGAAGGGTGTGAGAGTTGGGATGGGAAGTGGAATGGTTGCCAGGGGTTACGGTCAGGGTTATGACCCCTTATGTCAATCCGTCCATTTGGAGCATATTGCAGAGTAAGAGGATTGGATTTTTATGGAGATGGATTTCATTTGCTGGAGAGCGCTCTCTCTATCTCCAGCAGTCTCCACCTCTCTCCACCTACGCTACCTTTTCCTCTCACTAAGGCTTTTTTCCTTCTCTGGTTTTCCTCTTTTTATTTTCATATTTTTATAAAACCAGAGGAGAGTTATTCTCTCCCTTGATCTTTTCCCTTCTCTTTTTCCCTGTCTTCCATCTTACCCCCCAAACACTATTCAGCCACACATCCAACTTGTGATATTTTTCAGATGCCATTTTGTGTCTCAAGCATATCAAGGATTACAGTGAGTTGTTTTACGCTGGGTTGATTGTAGTGATATAATGGAGACGGACACAGATTCACTTGGTGCATTTATACTTTCTTTCAATGCAAAACCATCTGATAATTTTCTTAAATTTAGTACAAATGTTCACTTGGGGTCAAAGACAAACTGACAACAAATTATGTTGCTGAAGAGCAATGGTTAAGGTCAGTGTACTTGTGACCTGATTTTTTTTTTTTTTCATGAATGCAATGCCTCAGGAATATCTTCAGAATATGTCTTCATATTTATTACAACCCATTGGACTTAAGGATGAAGCGATTAGATTTTGGTTGTCAAAGTCCAAGGTCATGTTTTTATGAACTCAATATCCTCACTTAGAATTTCATGGTCAAATGGTCACTTATAGACTCGTGGATTAACTGTTGAGAGTTGGATTGCCAAAGGTCATGAGAGTTGGATTGCCAAGATCATGATGGCTTTATAAAATTGTATATATTAATTATTTATTTTTTATTTTAGCTTATTGGTCAGTGGAGGCATGCTATAACTAAGCTGATTCTTTAATATTTATGTTCATGTTTCAACACTCACGGCTTCATAAAAACAAGTTCAAAAATTAAAGTGGAAATATGCATGTAACAGCTTCAGGGTCACTGTGATGGTTAAATGTCTTGTCATGGGGAGATTGGGGGCTGTCTCCACTCCCTCTACTGTCTGTTAGTAGAAAACCACCCTCGCTAGATCAGGGCTGTTGACCTGGAGTCCTCAGAATCAGCAAAGACTCTGGTCTTGTGAGAAACCCAAATTGCTTCACGGCACTACACGCACACCTCTTAGCCAGGTACCGACTATAAGATCAAGGCAGCGAAAGCCTTATTTTAATCATTCATCATGGCAGAGCCGACAAAGAAAAGCCAGAGAAAACCGTTGAATCTTTAAATGATACCCACCCATTTTACACAGACAAAAGTCCGTTTTATATCCCATTATCTGCATTGATGAGAAGAGTCATAGCCCCGTGACTGAATACAGGATCAGAACTGGAGGCCAAAATTAAAATGAAAGCATCTGTAGGATATCAAACACACCACAGAAACACACTGAGCTGACAGGGGAACACAAGTGAAATGTCAATCAATCTTTAATTCATGTAATTTCTGCCTCCTCTGTGTTGATTATGCAGCACACCTGCTATTCCGTGCTCTCTCTATGTGTGTGTGTATTTGTATGTAATTGTGTAGGAAGCACCTTCAGTTCAGCCAAGCACCTTAGTAATCGCATCAAGCTGACATTCTGCCTCAGTACACATGCTGAGGGTATAGACTCGGAGTATGTGTGTGTGTGTGTGAGGGTGACAGGTTAATATGTCACTCATTGGAGGGGGTTCTGGTTAATGCTGACTTTTTTGCGACATCCCTCTTTGCCCCGGTGGCACTGCTTGCCGTGTCAAAGTGTTTGTGTGCGATGTGTAATGTGTGATGTGTGTGCATGCGTGAGAGAGAGTAGCTCTGCCTAGTCACAGAGGGAATCGCCTCTGCACCGTTAAACGAGCCCATCCTTCAGAGATAGAGCCCCCCCCCCTCTGCATAATGTCTCCACCTTAGGGCCCCAAACACATCACATTCATGCACATGCACACACAAACACACACAAACCCTGTCACACACATACACTTTTAAGAGAAATGAAGAGTTTTCTGATCGTTAATCTCTGCAGCTCCCCCCCCCCCCCCCCCCCCCCCTCTCTGCAGCTCCCCCCCCCCCCCACCTCTGCTCCACTGTCCTCCCACCCTATGGCAAAGTCATGGCTGTCTTCCTTGACCAACACACTCTCCCTAAGGCCCTGCAGTGAGTGTGTAAGTATGCCTGTACCTCTGTATGTGTGTGTGTGTTTGGCCTGCAAGTCTGGCGCGCGTCTGCAGTAATAGTCATGCCAATCTGTGTGTATACCGCAAATGCATGCGTGTGTGTGTGTGTGACATGGGAAGGGGTGTCTGTGCGTCTTTATGTCTCTGCCAGTAAAAGCACTGTGTGTGTGCCAGCCAATAGTGTGAGTTCTGGAGGATGCTGTCCTCTTTTTTACTCATCTAAAAACAAGCAGAGACACAGTTTCATCCTCACATTTAGTATGTCAGATTGAACCTGTGAGAACTGCCAACTGTCTATGAATGGTACACAGAAGCAGATGGGCACTCAGGACGAGTCTTACCCTGCTTTATTGGTGGTGATGAGGAAGTGTTTAAGTGATAGTTTTCAGTTTTTATGAGGTACATACAGCATATACCTAGTTATTGTTTTACAGTGTGTTATAAACAGGTGACCCCACTGGCAGTTGTATAATGTTTGATTTCAGTGTTTGAAATCCTTCAATGTGATTTATTTAAGTAACACAGCTACCCCTGCGTTGTGTTGCCAAAATTATTGTTATTGTCATTGGACTCTGGTCTGACAAAAACTTCAATTTCTTGGTGGAAAAGGCTGACTAACAGCAAGCTAAAGCTGTGAACGAATGTGTAGGGTAATACACACTTAAGCTGCCATGGATGTAATTAGATTAGCCTTTTGATAAGTGGCTAATCTTCTTTTGTCCCCGCTTGCTTTCTCTGAGCTCAAACTTGCCCACACTCAGCAGCTTCTTTGCAGCACAGCAAGAATATATGTACACCTTCAGAAATTTGAAACTTAAAGAAATATCACTTAAAGGAATGTTGACCTAATGCTGTGTTTCCATCATGGTACGGGTTGGTTTGGTACAGTAGGGTATGGTTTGCAATAGTAAAGCCCTGGGTCAGGCTTGTGTTTCGACTGAGAACAGTACGTTTACTTGGTAGGTGATGGAACACAACAGGCAACAATGAAGGACATCCAGCGGTTCTTTTTTTCCCTGCACATTTTATGGCTGTTTGTCTCAATAACACATCAAGTTTGTATGAGGAGAGAATGGGATTGATGCTTTTCTCTTGCCCAGTCAGCTGACTGTTGTGGGTGGAGCCGGTCCTTATCATACCATTTCACTCTGGTGCCAAAGAATGGATCAGCAGCTTCTAGTTTGTTTCCTTCAGATGATGTTATTTGTTGGTTGACTGTTGTTGTTTGATGCTCCATTGTTGATTTCAGTGGTATGAAAGTTTTACATGTGTTTGGTTTCAGAGGGAAGAGGCTTGGAGTTTTTTTTTTTGTGTGTCATTTCAAATTCCAATTTCATTTTTAACTTACGAAGATGTGATTGTATTGAACTATCTTGCTAAATTATGTATTTGTCCCCACGGGGAAATTGGTTGGCAGCAACAATCACAGATCATTTTCCACCCACCTACATGACAAAAACATCAATATACACAACACTTATCTTTGCAGTACATTTTGAATTTCAAGAAGCTGAGGATGGTGGACATTTGGTCCACACCAGCTGGACACGCAATGTTTTTGTGCATGTTTTCAGACTTTGCAGTCTGTGGAATAAAGCACATCAAACTGAGGACATTGTTGTAGCTTGGTGTATCAACGGTTTGCGTGTTTGTGTGTCCAGAGCTTGGGATGTCATTCCACTGTGACTTTTGAATGCATCCCAAACAAGAATATCAGGTTTTATCAACATTTTTTTTCCTCTCTGTTAGCAGCTAAACTGTAAAATGGTCTTTGCTGCAAGAGATTTTAGTGAGTTATCAAATTGCTTTTATAAAATTGGAGGGTGACAAAACTAAGTTCATACTGAAGAGGAAATCTTCAGTATGAACTTACAGCCCCACCATGTTTCTTGCTACAGTGAAATAAGGGTGATATTTGTCATGCTGTTCTCAGTTATGTCAGATGGCGTTACATGTACCTGCCACTGTCCATCCCGCCCTCGCCCTGACCATCCTTTCTTTGGATTATCTTGACAGAAGTGTCTCCACCAACAGCTGTTTGCCTGCTATAATAGACCAGAGACCCCCTATAGCTTAATATAAGATGCACAGAAAAGTCTCTCTCTCTTGCCGTCCCTCTCCCAGCTTCGTTTAACTGTCATTCACAGGAGAGCCAAGTAAGGTCCAACACCTGAACTTACTTTCACTGACCAGTGCTATCATAGTCAGCTGTCTGGCTCCATCCATAGCACATCCATCGTCACAGCTGAGTCAGGAGTCAGCCTGGTCTTCCACAAAAACCTAAGTACTTTCCTTGTACTTTTAGTTTAGTTTTTTTTTTTTTTTTTACTTTTCTGCCTTCCTTCAGACCATTAGAAACATTGCATTTGTACATTTTGTACTGAAAGAAAATGTTTTCATGTAATATATATATATTAATTGTCCAGAATATTGCTCCAGTCTCAATACAATGAAAATATCTCAGCCTTTTGGAATGCAACAAGCACTTTTTTGATACTCAGACCGAATAAGTAGGTGAATCTGGTCTTCTTTTCCACTCTGAAATAATACTTGTACCTCCATCATCCAGATAAAGCTCCTGAATCAGGTGATAAAGGAGCCATTTAATTATTTAATCCCTTTAATCCCTGCATTTTTGTGGACATGTGGAAGGAAACTGGACAACCTGGTGAAAACTGTGCACCAGCAACCTTCTTGCTGTGAGGCAACGGTAGACACACATTTTCATAGTCTAGTTTCATTAAAATAAAAATATCTCAGCTTTTTGAAATGCAACAGGCACTTTTAAAGCATCTTTTGATACTCAGAGCAAAGAAGTAGGTAAAGTTGGTCTTTTTGCCCACTCCGAAAGAAGCCTTGAACCTCCATTATATAACCTCTAGATAAAGCTCCAGAATCAGGCGGTAAAGAATGAGAAGCACATTAATTTTTACACACTTGTAGCAACAAAGTTGCTGTGAGGTAAATGTCCATTTTCTAAGCTTAATGCATTAATTGATTCATTTAAGCCGCAGCAACTTCTGCCATCTCAGGCAGAATCCTACAATCTGATTGGCTGCTCCCCTTAGACGCTGTTTCTCCCTGGCTGAGGCCTTATATCTGACTCCCGAACTTATCTCTCTCTCTCTCTTCCCTGCCTTCACCTCTCGGCTTTGGCGGCTGTATGGGAGCCATCTTCAGGCAGGAAGTAGACAAAGCTGAGGATCAGCCGCTGTTGTACCGCTGAGAGCCGCACAACAGTTTGTCAATGCTCCGCGACTCCACATAATTGGACCGAGCCCAGAGATGAACGGGACACCTCACTTCCACAAGGGCTTCACCTGCGTCAGCGTATGTGGTTTGCATACGCTGCACGTGATCCTTTGTTCATTCTGCTAGACGTTATGCTTTGAACTTCCCTCCTTGTACACACACCATTCATAACTTTCTCTCCCTCTCTCTCTCATTCATTCTTTTGTGAGACTTCGCTCACAGACGCCATGTTGCACCGACCACGCGTGCCTACAGCCTCACTGCTGCGCATGCGCTTCCGAGATCTGCGGCAATCTTTAACCTATTCTTTGGCGCCATCTTGTGGCGAAAGCATGGCCCTACACTCACTGCTACTGTACCCGCTTCTCCCACCAAGGTCCACCATTTTGGCCCTGGAAGTGGGAGTGGCGTCACCGATTACGAACCGCGTCACTTCCTTTCGTCTTTGCCTACTTTTCCCATGCTTAACCATGCCCACATACACTTCCATACACATACAGGCACTTATTAACATTTTATGTTGTACATAGCCTGTGTGTTTATTAGTTGTATTTAGTGACATTTATTCATTCAAATAACTCGATTTTTATTGTTCTTTTAATTTTAAGTTATTCAGTTTATATTGTGTCATTTGATTAAATAATTAGTTATTTTTATTCACTTAAAGGAAAGCTCTGTGTTTTTTGTGCGCGTATACTGTGACAAATGGGGTTTGAGATAGCCAGTGTTTGAATTCTTTACTTCAACACTGTTAAATTGTGATATCAGCAGATATTATAGTCAATTACAGTGATTGTGTAGACTGATTTTAAAGGCATAAATTGGTAGTTTTTTCCTTGTTTTCAGGGTGGTGCCCCAAATTGATTGAAAATATTAAATAAATAAATATTAACAATCAAATTATTGAAAATAGGTGTTGTCCCCCAACAGTAATGAGAAATGTGACAGAATCTCAACCCACAGGCTTCTTCCACGTGATTATTTATGTGTTGGTAGGTGTAGGTGATGAGATCTGAAAATTAAAAGATTTTATACAATAACTCAATATGATGAGGATCTCAACACACATTCATCCATTAGCTGACTTATCATCTTCCATATATGTTTGGGAAAATTAAATACACCAAAATGTCGATTAAGAAGTTTATTATTTAATTTATTAATGATTCATAATTATACATAAATTATCTTAGGTAAAACTAATGATACTAAAGGTTTTAATTTCCACCTTTGTAATGCTGTGGCTAATGTATATTTTAAAATATGCAAATCGCAAAGTGTAAAATAAGGAACCATGAACAGTATTTGTACATGTATTTAAAGTTCTTGTGCATAGAATATGAATCACTGGGAGACTTTAATAGATACAAGATCATATTTTCTGGTTTAAAGCTTTTGGAAAAAACCTGCAAAGAATGCACACCCATGTTACTCATATTCATTTTGAAGAACTTTTTTACATTTTACACTATGTAACTGCATAATTACAAATCCATTAACCACTTACCGTGCACATCCATGCAGTATAATTTAATATGATAGCTCAGATAAATAGCAAGCCAATACACAAAGGCACATTGTCTTAGCATAATCCTTGCACAGTCGGGCCTGAAGCCCCTTATATTCTTCTCCCATGACACTATCAGCCTGCAGCCACGGTGGCAAATCCCACTGTTGTTGGAGGAAGACGGGGAATTATTTCCTGTGTCAGATTAGGGTTATCGTAGCAGAGCTGTGAATTATCATTATTCTCTCTCTCTCTCTCTCTCTCTTTCCTTCTTATACATACACACACAGGCTTATCAACCTGCAATAATGTTGGATAATCTGCACTCCAGGGCAGTTAGCTGGCAACTATATTCTTCATTAGGGGAATTGGGGAATTGGCCTTCTTAAAAAAAATATATATATAATAATAATAAATAATAATAATAAAAAAAAAATAGCTAACAAAACTCATGATTACAATCTGTCCAGACATGCTACAAATTATTGTTGATTATTATTGGAAAAAAGAAAATCAATATGTGATTGTTCATATTGCATTCTACAGGCAAAAGAAAGGGAATGGAAAAATATAAATGGATCAGAGAAAATAGACAATGTGGCTTTGAACATTATTGTTTGGCAGTTGAATAAATAAAACAAACAGAAGAGAAAGAGGAAGAGAGGATAAATAAACCCCGGGGAAATGTAAAAAAAAAAAAAAATGTAATATTTACAAAAGAAAAATGTCTAGATGTAACACATCAGGCTAAAGGAAATATGAAAATTATTTTCCTTTTTTTCCTTTTCTATATTTATTGCTGCTCTGTCAGTCACTTGTCTCCACTGTGTTCCATGGTCACACCAAAATGTTCGTCTTACTGGTGCAAATTTACTAGAAATCAGTCAAAGAGCATTAGAGAGGTTGACGGTGTGTGACAAAAAGCCTTGCTCACAGTCAGTGTCTCAGATTGGACCAAAGGATTTTTCTGTTTTCCTTTTTTTGTTGTATTTTAGTTTAAAGGTTAAAGGAGTATATTTCAAACCACTAAAATGATCCCAAGTCTGTCCACATTTTTCTGCCCACATCAGCTCCTCTCACATTTAATATGTATCAGCTCATTGATAACATAATTTTCAGCATTAAAGGTCTGCAAAATCATCAGATGGACCAAGTTTACAATCATATACTAATAATTCAGATAATTAAGAGGCATTTCCAAAGATCATTCAATTTTACCTGTGTGTGGCAAAATTTGTTAAGTCTTCCATTAGTTTTGGTCATAAAACTACCAAAAGTCCAAATTATTAGCCCCCTTAAGAACTGACCTTTTTATTGAGCCATAGCACAATCCACTATTGGGCAATGATGTGCTTAACTGTGTAATTCTCAAAATTGTAAAAATCTTTAAAAATTTTGAAAGTTAAAACTGAGGGTTATCTCCGGATTTACAGTTTAAAATCTTCACGGGTTTGAGCTGTCACTTGAGAAAGCATCATACCAAAAACAAATGAAATCAGTTTAGACGAGAAAAAGGATTGTTGATGCTCACAAAGCAGGAGAAGGGTTTACAAAGTTATCACAGTGTTTCCAAGTGTCAAGAATTGAGTGAGAAGCATCATCAAGAAATTCAAAGAGAGCCACACAAAACAGAACAAGTCTGGCAGAGGTAGGAAGAGAAAGATTTTAAAGACTAAGATGTGACTAAAGACACCAGAACAACCCAAAGAACAGCGTCCCCACAGTGAAACACGGTGGTGTGAGTATTATGCTGTGGTGATGCTTCAGTGTGTCTGGAACTGGGAATCTCATCAAGGTGGAAGGAATCGTGAAGAAAGAAGGATATGTGAAGATTTTGAAAGAAAACCTGAAGCAGTCAGCAGCAAAACTGGGTCTGGGTCGTCACTTTGTCTTCCAACATGACAATGATCCAAAACATGCATCACTCCTGGTGAAGAACTACCTCCAGAAGACCAAAGTGAACGTTATTGACTGGCCTGCACAAAGTCCTGACTTAAATCCCACTGAAACAAAGTCCTGACTTAAATCCCATTGAAAATCTTTGGGGTGATCTGAAGATGAAGGTCCATGCCAGAAGGCCATCAAATCTGAGGGAGCTTGAGAGATTTGCCAAAGAAGAATGGCCTGGGATTCCTCAGGAGACGAGTCAGAGACTTGTTGAAAACTACAACAAACCACTGCAGGCTGTTATCCAGCAAAAAGGAGACACAATTCACTATTAGCATCAGGGGGCTAATAATTTTGACCCTGGTAGTTTTTGGTTTTTGTGGAATCATTTCATTTCTGTGTGCAAAGTCAAATAATGGAAGCATCCAAAATAAAACGAGGATGTTTGAAAAAGCTGTGTTAAATATTCTTTGCTCTGTTTAGCAGCACTTGGGAAATACTTTTAAACAATTACATTTTCATAGGGGGCTAATAATTAAAACAACAATGAAGACAATCACAGCAGTTGGCAATAAAACAGTGAGCAGAAATTAATTAAAAGCAGCTTTTTACTGTAAAGATAGAACGTATTTTAGAAGTGACTTTAAGAAATGCCACTGACTCAAAGCAAAGGTGTTTGTTCATTTGAACCCACAGTGAGAAAACACTGCTGGAGATTTGTTGGCACACATTGCTGTTAATAAGCATGAGGAAACCTGTTTGTGTGAATTATCAGAATGGTTGCACGGAGTAAGTGACAAAAGCACAATTTCAACGTGGTTTATTTTGGGAGGTTGCGTCAGCATGTCCCAGTAGGCATCTGTCCAAGGTCAGAATCCAGAGGTTTGGATGTAGAGACATGGTGATATTGACTCTGCGAGGGAGAAAGAGAGAGAGATGACAGACCACAGTCTCACTTGTGGATGGATACAGGCTGAACCTGAACCTTGAGTCTGTGAGTTGTAAATCTCCTCAGGCAGTAAAGCAACAGTTCAGTGGGAGAAAACTGGTGGAGGTGAAAAGAGACAAGATCAAGGTAAAGAGATGAAAAAGAAGAGAATGGTCAGAGTTGGATTAACATGACTATTCTTTCAAAGGGAGTCTTTTAAGTAGCCCTAATCAAGGTGGCTTACCAACTGGGCTGTGATGAGATTTTCCATAAGTATTGATCCAAGGAAAATCCTGCTCCTCTCTCCAGCTGCAATTATACAAATGTGTTTATTCCCCGACTCTAATTAGATTTAGCTAACTGTATTATGCTAACAATGAGTTCTAGCTTCTTTGAGTTATGGTGTGCATATTGATTTTGTCCTCCCTGTGGATTTATTTAATTGATCTGGCCTAATATTTCAACAGCGTGGTGGAACTGTTTTATATTTAATGCAGGTTTAGCGTTATCAGGACCAGACTTACAACTCTGCTAATTAGGTCAATGGTAAATGGTGTGTTAGCAGCAGAGAAAAGCAGGGAAATGTCCTGGGGACGTAGATCCCGCACTGACCAAAAAATTAAGAGTTCATTCATCCATTCATCTACTTTCCTCAGCCTATTTTATACAGGGTCAGGATGGCAGAAGGTTAAGTAGGTGTAGATGACCCTCACCCCAGTCAAGCTCCTTCTGCTGTATCCTGAGGCCTTCCCAGGCCATGAGGGATATACAGTCACTGCAGTGAGTTCTGTGCCTACCCCACAGTCTCCTCCCAGGTCAGCATGCTTGAAAACGGGTCAGGACATAGATTGACCAGTCATTTCAACACTTGCTTGCCTACAGCAAAATAAAAAAACAAAACAGTTTAAGGCAGGGTGAAGACCTTCTCAAGCTTATGTATTCACTTGCAGGATTCCACTGTCTTTCTCTCTTTTTACTGTAACATTTAATACAAATAACATCATGTTTTTTGTAATATTTTTGTTTAAGTAAAATTGAATTAAACATCACTCAAAAACTTGTCCTAATTTGGGCCATACCCCTGGTATCATGGCAGGAGACTACAAAAGTGGCTGCTTTTTCCTGTTTCAGCTAGCCAACCAATCAACCCATCATCCCACCAAACAAATAACCGTCCAGCCTAACCAGCCAGCCAGGCACCCAACCAAGCAGCCAACTAAACAAACAACCCTCCAACCAACCAATCAATCAGACAAACAATCAACCTAACCAGCCAGCCAGGCACCCAACCAACTAATCAACCAAACAACCATCCCTCAGCTAACCACCCAAACAACCAGCATCCTATAGCCAGTCAATAAAAACAATCAGCCAATCAAGCAAGCAATCAGTCTATACAAACAACCAGCCAACCAACTAAACATTATCAAGTTGAGGAAAGCAAAGCTGCTTTCTTATAGAGCACTTTTCAAATACACAGGCAGTGCTGTACAGAAACACGGAATAATTGGATAAAATTAACAACCAACTGCAGCACTTGATGTGGATGTTGTGAATCAGCTGCAAAATGTCACCGATAAATACTGACAAAACAAGTGTTTTAGAAAGCAAACCATGACAAACATGAGACCAATGCTTATATTCTCAAAAATAACATGTGTCTAAGTGACATCAGTTTCAAGAGTAGTGGAGGTCTGCATATTAATAAACTGAAAGACTCAGAGAGTCCCAGCTAACTGTGATTTTGTCACATCATTTCAGCAAAGCCTGCATAAAGATGTATTCCGTCTGTGTGTTGGATTTGTTGGTCTTCTGACATAGTAATTGAAATTTGCTTTGCTGTTCTCAATTTTATACTTCCGACTTAACTGAGCTGGTGGATTTCACAGGAACAGCCTCAACTGTTAAGTGGAACAATACATGGCCAAAGTGATTCTAACTGCTGTGGTAATAGATGTCACATCCGAGGAAGTGAATTATTATTATTTTTGGCACATGTGAGTTCAGAAAAAAGTTTCCGGAAAATTATCTGTGAAATTAGGTCTTGGCTAACATGTGCCACAGCCATGCTGTGCACGCTCAGTGCAGCCTTTGCTGTGACTATAATAGGTGAGTAGTGGATGCTCTTCTGAGGACAGCTGGAATTCAACCTCTTTCCTTCATCTCTCCCCAACTCTTTCTCTCTCTCTCTCTCATAGTCAGAGCAACCACTCTGCCCGTTGTCATGTATCTTCGATTGCTCACATCGGCACCCCTCTTAAAAACAACGCTAATAACTTGTAAAGTTGTTGCTGTCCATGCTGCTTTCAGTGTATTCTGGCGGCTGAAACAACTTGTCAAATCAATAATAATTACGCGATGACAGGCCTTTTCCACTAATGATTTTACACAGTCGAACTATATTGGAGGAGTTGGGGTAATAAATGTTGCTCTTTTGTCTATAAAGAGGAAAAGGTGGATTTTGACCCTCTTTTTCTGTGGCCGATACTTGGTAGAATAATACTTTGTATAATATACAGAATGCAAAGTTTCCCCTTGGACTTTTTTCAGTAATGGTATACCCATGAAGATGCACAGTCAGTTCCTTTTTTATTCTAGTTGACTGCTTTCCCTTTAGTATACAGCATGTGTAGAGATCTTAAGTGTGCCTACATAATTGACTTTATTAACCAATTTTTTCCCAGCAGTGTCATTCAGTCAGCAGTGACTGCTACTGGATTACTGAGCACCTCTGCTGAATAAATTTAGAGGAAATAGTACTATGTATATTTTATACAGACATTATGCTAGGGTGACCCAAAAAAGGTTAGATTGGGTTTTGTAAACACCAGTAAGAAAACTTTGCTGATGTATAAGAGCAGAGTGTGTCAAAGTGAATCTTTCATGACGTGCAGTAAATGATATGTATTTATATTGTGCTTTTCTAGTCTTGATGACCACTCAAAGCTGCTTTACACACCCAATCACTCACACGTTCACACAGTACATCTATTTACATCACTCATCTTTCATACCCATTCACACAATGTGGGGTTAAGTGTCTTGCCCAAGGACACATTGACATGTGTCCTTCAACCTTCAAGGTGAAAGACAACTCGCTCTACCACTGAGCTACTGTTGCCACAGTGGTTCTAAGAAAAATAAAGAACAAAAAGGAGAGATTTGATGTGCAGATTTGACCAGGTAATTGGCTTTTCCTTATTGCGAAAGTAGAGGGCTTTTTTTTTTAAAGATGTCATCAAAAAAGTCAATTTCCTTTTTCTTTTATTTAAAAATAATGACTCTAGGTTGAATTATTAATACCTCTGGGCTCGGGAAGGGCAGAGAGAGAGACAAGGGCAGAGGTCACATGGGCAAGAGGCATGAATGTAGGCTTGAAGAGTGTGGGGGGTGGGGTGGGGTGGAGCAAACTGAAGATTTATTTAGATTCAACGCACGACACACACTAACACGTTTTATGGATATTGTTGTGGTTTTCTCTTCGATTGGGATTTCATTATGACAATACAGTGTCATGATGGCATCCAGTCGATTTCATTCGCCCCTGTTTATTTTTTTAAGTCTCAGTCAGTCTCTCTATAGTGCTTTTGTCCGCCTGATATTGCCTTTTTATTGGAATTCAGATTCTGACCTGTCCACTGCCAATAATAATGTGCTTTTACCGCTGCAGTTCAGACTGTACCATGTCTATAAAGCCTGCAGTGAAAAACGGCCTCTCCTCAAGTTCACTGGCTGCTAACCATCCTCAAACAATTCCGCTTTTGTTAATGCTTTGCTGTATCATTAAGGTGTGGGTGTTTGTTTGAGAAGGCCGAGCGTGTAAAAATACCGGTGCTGGAGTTGGTCATATAAAAAGTAGTGAAGACGAGAATTTACACACTGCATTTCTCGAGTTAAAGGTCCAGTGGGTAACATTCGGGAGGGTTTATATTAAAATAAAATTGAAAAAAAAATGTTTAGTTTTCATATCCTTAAAATAAGTCTTTCATATGTACTAGAGCAGAGGTGTCAAACTCATTTTAGTTCAGGGGCCACATACAGTGCAATTTGATCTCAAGTGGGCCGGACCAGTAAAATAATAGCATAATAAGCCATAAACAACAAGAACTCCAACTGTGTTTTGTATTTAATGAAATATCTTTTATGATCTATTATGAACAACTTGAAATTTCTTTAGAAAAATAAGTGTAATATTATATTTAAGTTTACCATTTACACATGCATTACAACTTACACATCACAGTGGATCTAAAAAGGCACTAAACAGTTTGTCACAGGTCTCTGTAACTGAAAAATAAAGTAGCTCACATACTGATTAGATTCCAAGCATTATGTGAAACTTTCACAAATTCATTCTGTGGGCCGGATTGGACCCTCTGGCTAGCCGGTTCTGGCCCGCGGGCCACACGTTTGACATCCCTGTACTAGAGGCTTCCATCTTATGCTGCCATGTTCACAGCAGCTCCATAAGACAAACCATTAAGAGTGTGGTTATATGTCACTTTGAAGCAGAAGCTTGCAAACAAACAGTGGAAAAAGGGGCCTTCTTTCTGGTACGCGAAGTCCACTGCAGTTAGCGCTCACCAATTCTTTTGCATTGGGCCTATAAAATATTGAGATAAAAATGCAAGAAAAGTAAATATCACCACCACTTTAGTAAATCAAATACCTCAAGTCTCCTCATCCCTCTTGTTCCTCAGCTCGCATCTGAGCTTGTGCTCTTCATTATTACTTCATGCCATGTTTGTGGCGACTCTCCTTCCCCTCCCTTGCAAAATCTATTTTGCATGCTGTAAGATTTTGGTATTCATAAGTGATGTGACACATTCGAGTCTTGATGGGATGCAGCAACTCCTTGTCCTCCTTGTGCCTTGTCTTGTATCTGTAACAAGATGAACTCCACCTCAGGCAGTGAGGTGACTGGCAAGTTGCTCATGGAAAAACAGAGATTTAATTAAAATCTAATTCTCATTCACAAATAATATCAGGTCTCTTTTGTTTTTATTTTTTCAAATAAAAAGTGACTGACGCGATGTGTTACTTGTGGCTTTCAGTTTAATCATGAGCTAATTGCTGTTTTGTGTAAATGTTAATGTGTTGCATTGTGTGTGTCTTCATACCACTTCTTCAAAGTAGTCTTTGTAGTAATCATCATTTTATTTCCCTCAAACACAGTCATAATGCTGTTATTAATAATGAAAAGTGTAGTTGTAATGATTAAAAAGGGTTATATCAATCAAATATAATTTTCTTAGCTTTTATTGTAGTTATTGGAGCTTCAGTTAACTTCTGTTCAGTCTTGCATCTCTCTCTCTCTGCTCCCTATGGGCCTATTTCCTTTATCAGCCAGTGGTAAGGTGGGTCACTCCAGGATGCCCCCAGGGCCAGTCCCATCCAGGAAGCACTAAGGATTTATAAACACCTCCTGCAGCGTCCCCCACGGCCCAGAACTCGGCTGGAGACACAGCAGGAGCGCACAGATCACATACTAAATGCCTTTCCGTGGTGTAGTAACTCCCAGAAAAGACTAAAGCTCAAGGTGTGGGGGAAAGAATAAATCAACACCATCCACCATGTTGGAGCAAACTGACAAGCTGCAGGCATCAGTGGGTTTAAAATCACGTGATTCTGTGGGGAGGAATTTCCTCATTGAGGAGGGTCAGACAGAAAAATGTGTTGTCACAGCGGAGGATGAAACAGTATAGGAATTTTATTCAAAGCTGCATTAGAAAGAAAGGTCAACCCATTTATTTTTCAAACCTTATTTTTTTATTTACAGTTGAGTTTTGTGTTCACACACTTCACTCATAAGTCACATTTAATACAGTTTTTCTGGTCTTGTAACTGTTTCTAAAGCCACATCTGGTCAGCCAGTATTCACTCAGATGCGGCTGATGGGCAACAACTTTGACATTCCCCTGTCCACGAAGCACAGATGGAGATTGCATCGTTTCAGGTCCTTGCACTGACTTAATGGATGTGCCACGTCAAGTATAGACAAAGCTTACTGAGGTTTTTTGATAGAAATACATTTGCTTTTTATCAGCCTGAAACAATATCCAATTTTAGGACAAACATTAGTTTAAAATGAGTGATCCTTTGTTGTTCATTTTCCTCGCCTTGCCCCAGTTGTCTACAATTTCAGAGCTGCACAGCAGCAGCAAGTTCATTTTTAGTGTTCCATATTCACCAACAAGACGATCCACGTCTTCCTTTACCAAATAATTCACTCCAATCAACAGCTGTTGTCCCATGTAGTGGTAACATGGGAGGGGGAGGGATACCAGTGTGTATATATGTGTTTGCAGTGAGTGCAAATCCTGTTTAGAGGGATAACCCGCTCGGCTGCTCATCAGCCCTCGAGGCGACTTTTACCCCTCAACTATCTCGAGCTGGAGAGTAACCGGTGGACAACAATTCAGTTTTCTGCCCTGCTGGACTCTGACTGTGTGTTCTGAACCACTGCTATAGCATATAGACAGAGAAAATATTGAACAGAGTGTGAACCATTGAAAATTTGACCAGTGCCACGTCAGTTTTTGGATGATATTATTGATCACACTGGCGTTCACTCATGTGTGTCTTCTAGTTTCCTCTGCAATTTTTACAGTATTAACATCATTTTCTATTGCTAAAGGGCTGAAACTAATGATTGAGACCATTTACTCCACAGGAAAATGTTTACTGACATTTTAAATCAAGCGACAAGTAGAAGCTAACTTCCCCATTCCACTGTCTTGCAACCAGCAGGTGGTGGCTAACTGCTACTTTCATCCAACTATAGCCTGAATGTGAACTCTAAAAAAGCATAACCAATACTTTGACTTTGATACTTTGATGTCCTTAATAATAAGTTCAGTTTGACTTTATACTTGAACTGACATTGCTTAGCTTCCATAATTTCCCTTTCAGATATTGTTCTTAAAGTAGAGATGGTAAAACACTAAATTGCTGCACTGAGAAGTGCCATGACAGATTTGATGATTATCTTTATGAATAATCCACTTACAAAGGGCCTAAACCATTTTGAGGAAACTTGTATTTGTCACCACTTACACAAAATGAACTTTTTATGTCCACACCATTCTTGTCTGCATGCTTTATCTCACAAGGGATCCTCTAACTTCACACTTCAAGAAAGAACATGCACTACAGACAGACACTCATGGTCAAGAGACTATCTGATTGCTCGGGGGGGGGCGGGGGAGTGTGTGTGTGCTAATGTGCCATCAGCCTGTCTGCTCTAAAGCACTTCCATGTAACTGTGCATTGGAAATGGCTGATGTTATTGTTTTTGAGCGCAGAAGGAGTGGAGAATGGATGGACAGATTTGGGCTTTATGGTCCGCCACTTAATGTGGCAGCAGACACCAGTTGCTGGAAAAGCGAACTAATGTTTGTGTGTATGTGTGTGCACACACGCGTGTTGAGAGCTCAGACATCAGTGTAATGGTGTCTGCGTTGATCAAAAGGCCTGGCACAGGGTTTGGGGACTAATAACTATTATGAAATTGATAACCTTGGCAGGCGTTGACTCAATTTGCACCTGCTACTATTTTCAATAAAACAAGAGAAAAGCAACATCATTCACAAAATTATGCCCTGAATGTGAACCCACTTCATTTAATTCTGCCATTTCCACTCTGCAGTAACAATAGCAAACAGTGTAATGGCTGTGTATCGTGCTCATGAGTGGCAGCTCATTGTTTGAATGGCTGCATCAGATGCAAATCATGGTCAGTGTAGGTGATCTTTCTTTCTTTTTTTAAATGGCACCATTGTGGAGCCCAAATCCAGCTGGCCACCGTGTGTCAGCAGTCCAATAGACGGAATAAAGTACTTGTTGGTGACTGTTTTTAGCAATGGATAAAAAGCACATTTGATGCTCACTGAGTCTTTATTGCAGGAGGACAGGCACTGTCAGAATAAGTCAGCATAAAGTACAGTTTCTTGGTGGTAATGTGGCAACACGTCAGCAGAAAACGCTCACTTTTTGTGCAATGTTGGTATTAAATACATATGTGACTGCGAAGCTCAATGACATGAAAAGCACCTTGCAGTAACTCTTCAATTTACATTTTCTTTCAGAAGGACACAAGCATTTACTAACTGAAGTAATTAAACATAGGAAATTTTGACAGTATTTTTCACTCTCGCTATAACAAAATTGCCATGGTCCATTTGCCATGTTAAGCAATTAAAACTCTTCTGACATTGTCACCCCAGAGGAAAATGTGCTAACCACCTTGCCAAATTTTAATGAATAAAAAATTCACTAAAAGTTTAAATATCATATAATTTAGAAATCAGCAGCATTCTCTGCTCTGAAACTTGGAGGTGTGTCCACTATAGGAGACAGGTACAGTTACTCATGACTGAACATAAAACACTAATAAAGCTCACTGAGGGTTTTAATATTATTACAACGCTAACTATGGCTCCTGTGTATTTTCAGACAAGGCTAAAAAACCTTTTGAAATTTGTGGTTCCGTGTTAGCTCTGAAAATGGTTCAGTTAGAAATCGAAGACACACTTGAGACACATACCAACAAATATAAGACTGGGATGCAAACTTGAGTCAAATGTGATGAGACTACCTACAAAGTCACTTCAAATCAGCAGAGCAAATAATTTAAGTTGCAAAATTCACATAATTTCTCTCACTTGCTCAAAGAGAACAGTTTAAACTAGAGCAAAAGCATTTCGTATTACACAATGTTGTGAAAGTCAGTCAGTGTTAAGATTGAGACAGACACGGTTGAGATAAATTGTCCTATCCTTTTTCCCCGTAGAGAATGGGTGAATATTTAAAAACTGCGTTTACTCATACTTGCACATTAAATTAAACACAAATGATCTATGGTCAAACTCATGCAAGTAATGTAATATGAAAATTTGTAATTGCTTTGCTCAGTACTATTTTTTTCACAGCCGTAAATAGAGATGGTAAATAGAGGTGAATGAGATAGTGCTTGTATCTCATTCACCTGCTCTCGCAATGATGATGTTGCACCTGGAGCACTTCAGGATTCAGCGTCTGTTGGGGATCGAACCACAAATATGTCAGATCCACTCATGCTCATCATTCGACATCAGATGCATCACTTTTTGGAATTACTTTATGCACATACACACACTGGGCACAGACAGACACACAGACGCTTAATAGTAGAAAATGGTCATATTAAAAAAGATGGTGGTGAGGTGCCAGTTTTGGACGGTGGAAGACATAAGTAGACGAGGAACAGATGAGTGAGAAAGCACACAGAACTCTCTGTCCCTCATACATTTATATGCTAATTGGGGTGATGCTCAGACATGCAGCTCAGACATAAGCAGCAGTCAAACAATGACCTCAAAGTGATCGTGAAGCTAAACACACTGTTGGTAGCTGATGCCAAAAGAGAGACTGCGGCCAGAAGTGGAGCGTGAAGTACCAAATCATCCTGCAACCTGAGGCAAACTACATCCTGAACGTTTACATTTGGTAGGAGAGATAGACGCCATCAAATATTTCCCTTTGTCGTCTGTTCTCAAAGCTTATAATACAAGCACTAAATGTAATTAAAAGACACACCGGGAGCCATATTGGCTCAAATTCAGTTCACATCTCCATTTCTCCTTATCCGCTAAATGAATGTACTGTACATCAAAATCAATGTTTGCTTTGTTGGATTTTCTATGACTTAAAGTTTCTGCATTCTGCACTTCTTATATTTTTGTTTGATTAGCTCAAGTGGCATCATCAGTGTGTGCTAAATCAACCAACAGGGGGAGCCAAAAACAAGCACACATACAAATGTACATTTATTGCATGGTGTTTGAATATGATTGCAAATAATATTTTCATTTCATTTTGTTCCCTAAAATAATTGGCTATAAATTATTAACTCACAATTTGTTGTATCTAAAACATTCTGTATGGGAAAAAAAGGAAAAAAAAATTCAGGCCTTTTTCCTTATATTGTAATAATTTTAAAACTTTCCGCTGACTCCCTGGAAGGGTACAACCCCCCCCCACCCCCCTTCAGATAAAGGATGTTAATACTAAAAGCAGGTGATGCAAAAACTCTATTAAATCTACATTATGATGAGGCTTTCCCTGAAATGATAGACAGGATTATTTAGAAGAAACAGAAATAAGTCCATAAAAAGCAATCATACAGCATTTGATTTGAGACTTGTTTTTACAATGGATATTTCTTCAGGGTATTAAAACTTGGACATACAAGACTAGGAATCCTGCTCCAGGTCTTTGATTGCTTGAATCGGTGTCCAACTATGAGAAATCTGTCCAAAGTTTTAAAAGTTTTACTTCTTAACTCAGAGCCTGGTTCTCTGCCAAAACATTCTTCAGCAAAAGTCTGCTACAAGAAGTGAACACACTTCAAAAGATGAAATGTGGAAGAGGGAGGAAAAGTCAGGAGAACATGTACACTGCAAATAAACACTGCAAATGTCGTATGCCTTGATGATCAGTTTATTCATCTTTTGAATGTCCCTTTTTTTTAAGCAAAATAATTAATTTCTGAAATCTTATGTCGCGCTATTTGGTGTTTTCAGTTGCACTCCAACCATTAGTAGCCATCTTACTTTACAAGCATTATTTTGCTGTTGTAATGTCAATTCTGCCATAAAAATAAATCACTTCCTGTGTACAGTAGGGGAATATTGCCAGGTGACCCAAGATTCTCTACTGAGAAACACAGAGGAGTCATGTGGATGTGATAGACTTAATCAGCATTGTGTGAACTCATTTGGCAAGGGCCTGAATGTAAAATGATGCACTGCAGCTTTAAATAGCTTTATAGTTTGGCAGCTATCACTGATCTACACTTTGAAGTCCTCTCTGCTCATGAGGTTGGGCTGTTTGTCAATGACATCTAGCTGCTCCTCTTGAATTTGACTTTGCAGAATATTATTGACTGTGTGTCTCCAGCATGTTTGAAGGGAAATCATGGCAGCTCTGTGTTAAACATAATGTCACACTGAACCAGTCAACTCCAGGAATGTTGTTTTTAACAGACCGAGCATGTTACACTAGCTACTGTATGTTTACATTTGCAAAATGTCCAATTTGAATTTTCAATTCCATCGTTTACATTGATACAAGATTGAATGATCCAATTGTGATGAGCATACACATGCATCAAGCAACTCTGTTTGGACTGTTTTGACATGTACAGTGTCTGCTTGTCTCTCACTGTCCACTGTCTGTCTTATTTTCCTCCTCTTCCATGTCTGTGACTTTAATGTCAGTTCATTATTCTTTTTTGGAATGGAAGCACAGCAGTTACCAAATGGAAATACGTCACAATTACATGGATCACATACGACAGCAAAAAAGCAGGAAGTCATGATCAGATAGATTTATATTAACACCGATCAGAATGATGACCGGCATATGTAGCCCCCTCGTCGAATGAAATTGGTTTTCCAAATTGATTGTATTGGATCAGAGATTTCGGATTGGCATATTTACGTGACATATTTTTGCTCTGATCAGGCAGAGTTTTTGGTTAATTAAGAGACACTACTGTATGTGAAGAAAAGCTTCTGAACTTGGGATGGATGGATGAGCCAGACTAGGAAATGTCTCTCTCTCTCTCTCTCTCTCTCTCTCTCTCTCTCTCTGTGTGTGTGTGTGTGCGTGTGTGTGCGTGTGTGAAGCTGTAGCAGAGCCAAAGCCACAGTCTCTACAATTGCCTAATTGTTCCTTTGGTTGACTAATACTGGGAAAGCCACACGGACACAAAGGCTTTAATTAAATTAGCTGGAAGGTTTACAAGTTTGGGAAGCTGTTCCCGTTGATGCCTCTGAACTCAAAAAGTCTGCTTTTGTAAAAAAAAAAAAAAAAAAAAAAAAGAACTAATAAGTCAAACTGAGGCCAGTGCCAAGGCGGAGATTAGATTCTTTAGTGCATACTGCAGTGACCCGTGTCATCACTGTTGTTTAACTTTTAACCACAGGCCAAAATCAGCTCAGGACTCACTGGCTTATTTTAACATGTGGTCCGTGTTGCAATTCATCACATGATGGCTCCACATGGAGAAAAGTGAAAAGACATGATGAGTCAGAAAATACAGTGTGAGTCGAGCAGGACAGGTGTGTGAGCAGAATCCTTAGTGCCAATTGGCTAATTTATCATTTGTCCTGTTGCTATGGGAACCAGCTTTCTGGGCAAATCATGGGATACTGAGGTGGTGTTTTTCTCCTTTCTTTTTTTACATGAAGGTGCTTGTGACTTTATCCTGTTGACATCAGAGAGGCAAGCAGAAGGAGTGCAGTGTTGTTAATTTAGTGACGCATTTAGTAGTGTCAAGTCCCGCTTTTATTGTGGAAGATGAGGAAGAGGAAAATGAAGCATTGCGGCCAGATAACACTGCTTGCTTGTACATAACTCAGCTCAGTGGAACTCAGATTGCCCGAGGAGTTTTATTATTGAGCATTTGTAGAGCGACATGCCTGGTGTTCCTGGCTTTACAGAATGCAGGAGATAAGTTAACTTGCAGGACAGAGTTGGATGAATAAGTATGGATAACCTTGACAACTGGTGATTTCTTCATTGCATCAAATCATGTCATTTCATAGGCTATGTGACGATTTATTAAAAGATGGAGCATCTAGATAAGACAAATAACACACCTGAAGAAACAGTTGTAAGCTTTTTTACACTTTTCAGGCTTCAAGGTCAGAACTTCGCTACTAACTGGTAAACAGATGACTTGAGTGACCTTGTCAATGTCAGACGGGATTATTTGGATTAAGTGACATCTAATGGTGAGACTGCAGATTGTAACAAACAAAGGACTCCTCCACCCACGCCTCCATTTCCCAAGTGTGTCAGGGAACTGCCGTGGTCTACGCACACCAGAAAGAGTGTCATTCTCTTTTGTTAGTGTCATGAGCTTCTGCTTCAAAATCACACTCTGGCTGGTTTGTCCATTCGGTCTGCTGTAGAAACATGGCAGCACAAGATGGTGGTCTCTTTAAAGCAAGGCCCTTTTAAAGGCATGTTAAGATTAGTTTGTTGTCTGTGTTTTTATTGGAATAATTTTGATTCTACTACTAGACAAATAAAACAGACAAAAGGGGGAAATTCCAAAGGGAAAAAACTGTTTTAAACAGATTTTGTAAAAATAAAATACAAAAAAAGTTGGGGAGCATTGATAGGAAAGTTTCTTTTAAGTGAATAAAACATGTGGTGAAAAGCAGATGGGTATTTGCCCAACACCACATCCATGCCTTCAGGTTATGAACACACACACACACACTCTCCGTCCCTCTGAATCATTAAACTTGTAACTTTCCAAAACCAGTGCAGGGGTTGTATGCCTCACCTCTCCTTTTCATGAGGATGTTTTCATGCTAAGGTTTTCAGTGAGATGGATTATGAAAGTGCACCCCTTTTTTCTACCTTCCTCCCCTCAAATTATGGGAGGAAAGGAGGAAAACATGTTTACTATGCTTTCTCATTCTCCCTCCCTCTCTCCTTGCACAAGTTGACAGCACATCATAAATCCATCTCAGCCTGGAGGAAGAGCATCTCAAGGCTAATGCTTCTCTCGAACAAAAATTGTCTTATCCTTACATAAAAAAAAGAAAATATACAAACTCTCCAGAGAAGGAGTTTGGAGTGAGGGTGTGTGCGGTGGAAAGATGATAAGAAAGAGACTCAAAGAGAATTATTCATCTTCTGTTTGGAGAGCAAGTTTGTCTAAATTCATCTGGCTGAGCTGCTACAGCAACATTTATGAGTGATTGCCTGCAGGATACACATTTTTTTTATCTGTTCCTGTCATAAAGAAAACGTGTTGGTTTTTGGCTTATATAGGTCAATGGACACTTCAGGGTAGTCATGGGAAACCTATTGCATATGTGAACATGTTTGTTTGTGGACGTGATGCATTTTAATTTTAACATGTCTGATTGTATTTGTCCAGTCATGCTGCACTGAAACAATCATTCACTTAACTTTTGCTGCGCTGATCTAATTCCTAAATTGGATGATTACCAGGACTGAGGCGTGTTGATGCATCCTAATGTCCTGACAGAGGAGTCAGAGTCTGACAGGAAAGACACTCTCAGTGAGTGTGCCTGGCCCAAGGGCATGTTGTCTGTACTATAATCAATGCTTCTGCCAATGCTACTGTCAGTGCATCCAAAGTCTTTCTAGGAAAGTCTTGCCACTTGGCAGCCATCTTGGTAATGCCTGCGGACAGCCATGTCAGACTAACAAGACCATGCTCCCTTCTTAATGCATTGGGAGAGAATTATAACTTTACTTTAAATGGATGCTGGACGAAAAGAACCTACATATTGTGAATGCACTAAGTAGACAAAAGTCCCCTTAAAAAAACAAAAACTAAAGATTTTGCCCCCAACTTTACTTTTTTTACTGCTTTTCTCTGTATGGGCAAGGTGGAAAGACCACTTCATGGCTCAGGCCAGAGACATTAAACTCTACTCTCAACTCTAGCCTCTACTCTCTTACCAGTTCTGACTTTTGTTGGGCCACCTTGACTATGGCACACATTTGCTGTGGCATCATTTTGAAAACTACCCTAATGTCACAAGATGGAGTTGGACTGCTACGTTAAAGTCTTCTCCAGCACATCCTTGATGGGCTTAAGTTCTGGATGCTCTGGTTGTTAATCCATATATATAAGCCTGGAATTGTATATTTGGGTAGTGTGATGACCTCCTTTTTGGACACATAGCATTGCGTGACCTACCTGGCCAATCTAAGCAATCCTAGATCATGATGCTGCCCCCACAGGTTTGTACAATATAAGCACTTAGCCACAATATAAGTATGTGGCTTTTTATTTTTCCAGGCAGTCTTGACTTCTGGGAGGAAAGAACGGGGTATGTGTCAAACTCTGGTGTTCTGTGACTTTTTTAGTGGTGTTTCTCTCCTCTACATAGTCTTAAGCTGTACAGTGAGTACTTCTGTCAGGGGCACCGCTTTTATAATAAAAAAAAAAAAAAACATATTCCTCACGATTTCCCCAAATAAACTCAAGGACTGCCCTTATTTGTTTCTTTATCCAAAGCATATCAGCTTTAAAAAACATAGTTTCTTACATAATTGTTCCTGTCTTTTCCACCTGCCGCATTAGGTCAAACATGTCCACCGGAAATTAAATGTAAATTGAATTTCTCCAAAGTTAGGCTGGGATTAAAACGCCTACCTGCTGCCTGAATTATGACTAGTTTCTTTTCTCAACTAAAAACCTGGCAACAGGAGCCTCTAAGTCATTAGCTAGTACAGTACTTGATTAAAACCTTTTTGTAATAATGTCATAATAATCTCCTTCTGGGGACTGTATTTTGATTACATCCTCTTCCCTCTTTTAATTAAAATAATTTTGTTTGGCTCAACTGCTTCAAAATACTGTTAATGGGCAGTAAACTTATTATAAATTGCAACAGCAATACTTTTTCATAATCTTTCCTTCTTTTGAAGACTCTTGGTTTTTTTTCCTTTCTATCAGTGGTTTGTCAAGGTTTGCTCCTGGAAACTCTTGGCTCACTGCTTGCAAAACAGATTGATTTGCTGTTGAGCCCAGATGTTGTATCTGTGCAGCAGTCAAAACTCTACCTGGTTCCATAGAGACTTGTTTTTGTTGACCTTTCCCTCCAGGTTGGTGTAGAGCTCTGTGGCATGTTGCTGTTCTCCCGAGCCTTTAGGACCTCCACCTATTTAATCAAAGATTCATTTTTTGGCCCTTCTAAAAACAGCTGCAGGACATGACAGCATATGACATGGTTTTCAGTCATACAGTATTGCTGTCTGTGGCAAACCAAATTTATTTCTTGTTTCGGCAGTTTGTGGGGAAACAGCAGGTGTGGACAGTGCGAGAGGCGGGAATTGTCACTGACAAAGGATGAGAGCTACAGTATGAGTGATGGAACAAACCAGCAGATTGTTAGCGACAGTAATAAAAAATAGATATATAAATTGTAGAGAGCAGTTGCACACACTTTACAACACAATCAGGAATCATTATGAATTGACAAAATATATACTGGTCCACATTAGCCAACACTGATTCTCTTAAAGCTGCTCTCAAAGACCATCTGATTTCTCCACTGCAGTGGCCATGACCACACGTGGCTTGCTATCCTCTGCCGTTGTCTTGTTCCGGCCATAATGTTTCATTTTTGCGGTGACCAAAACACAACAGCCCAAAAGTCTTTGCCATCACTCTTACAAATTGACAGTTTTAAATTGTATCTTTGTATTCCAAATGTTGGTTGTAAGTGGTGCATTATTGTGTGTGTTGCTCTTACAAATGCAAATGATGTGAAATTATATCTTACTATTTATTTAAGTGTAGATAACCTCTCAGAGACACTGTTTAACCCAATCTTTTAGCTTTAAAATGGTAACGTCTGTCACCTAGAATAATGGGAGAAACCCAAGCAAAGAGATTTTTTTTTATTTTGTGTCAGAGGGCTTGAAATGAAAGTAGACCACCTATTTCTGACTCATTTTCACTCACTCAATCATTTTCTACCGCTTTATCCACTGAGGGTCACGGGGGGTGCTGGTGCCTAACTCCAGCTGACATAGGGCGAGAGGCAGGGTACACCCTGGACAGGTCGCCAGTCCATCACAGGGCCACATAGACACAGACAACCATTCACTCTCACATTCACACCTACGGGCAATTTCGAGTGTCCAATTAACCTAATCCCCAAATCTGCATGTTTTTGGACTGTGGGAGGAAGCCGGAGTACCCGGTGAGAACCCACGCACCACGGGGAGAACATGCAAACTTCTTGCAGAAGGCCCCTTGTTCCAACCGGGTTGTGAACCCGGGACCTCTTGCTGCAAAGGCAAGATTGACTCATTTTCATTATCAGGAAAATTCAGAAATACTGTGAAGTGAAATAACAGAGTAGAATGGGGCATGAGCCCTGTGATTGTCTGCATGTCGGTGTTTGTGTGGAGAGCTTTCAGGCATTTTTACTGGTTCACTGAAAGGCCAACTAGGAACATGGCATTGCCGCACAGCAGACAACAGAGAATACACTGCGTGTTCACTGACACTGTCCATTCTACCTGATGGACCGGACAAGGTGCGATCAAAAGGTTTCAAAGCGCTCCTGTAGCACCAGATGAAGCAAAGCATTCATGATTTCCCCCTGATGTCAAAGTTGAGCAGAGAGCAAAGTGAGTCTTAGCAGTAAGCAAGAAAACATCTTGTTCTTCTGAGTCAGATTTAAAATTATACTGACAAGCTTATGACAAAAAAGTTTAGAGTTAGAGTTTAGTATACAGCCATCAAATACAAATGCAAGTAAGTTGGGCTATCACATAGTTTCCCTAAAGTAGTGTATTGGTTTTATACATGAAAACACAAGGGTTGCGTTTTGAGATTTTCCCACTCTGGGACCTGTTTTCCAAAATTGGCATTACAGTGCTCCCCAAATATGGGTTCTGTGAGGATAAATAGCCAGTACAATAAAACAAAAAGAAGTAAATGACTGCCACGGGAAATGAATTTGTTCGACTATTATACTCATCCACACACACATGCACTGACCATCACATGATGATTTATGTTTTTTTATGCGAATGTAAAGCCGTTAAAATACATTGGTCACATTATAGCATGAATTAAGGGAGGGTTTAAGGAACACTGGAGAAATGTCAACAACAACAAATGCCTCATTTGTTAAACTCCTAAACTTGTCTTTTTACGTCATTTGCCTCATTAAGGTCTGCAGCCACTCACTCACTCACTCACTCACTCACTCACTCACTCACTCACTCACTCACTCACATCTACTACCTCTTTATCCTCCACATGAGGGTTACGGGGGCACTGGTACCTAATTCTAGCTGACATAGTGTGAAAGGCATGGGTACACCTTGCACAGGCCAGACCATTGCAGGGCCACATAGAGACAAACAACCATCCATTCTCACACTTACACTCAATTTAGAATGTCCACTATTCTTAATTCCCAAATCTGCATGTTTTTTTGGACTGTGGGAGGAAACCAGAGAACCTGGAGAAACCACTAGAGTTCACCTAACAATAAAATGAGCCCAGACCTATACCCTTGTTTTGATGTATCTCTGTCTATCTGTCTGTATCTCTCTGTTTGCCATGTGACGGTCTCAGACTCCCAGTCCCCACTGTTCACAAGTGAAGAAGTGATGGAGAGAAGCAGATAGAGGAAGCATAGATGAGAAGAGATGAGTGGAGTGACAAACAGTAACCAGACTCCTATCACACAGTGAGCCACTGCCACTGTCTCTGGTGCCCACAGGTGTTTATGATGTATATCCTGAATTGGTGGCAGCAGGTGGAACTACTGTGGGTTCTTACTCTAGCCAGTCCCACCATCAACATGTTTCACATGTTACAGGTTGTTTTTACAGAGCAGGAGGATAGTTCTCATCAACAACTAGAGGTGGGCAAGATATATCATCCAAGATAAAATTGTGACTGTTGCTTTAAATATATATTTAAAGATCCGGTGTACTCCTTGTGCCAGTCCCAAGCCTGGATAAATGAGAGGGTTGCATCAGATGGGCTTCCGTCAAAAAAAAAAAATCTCTGCCAAACCAAATATGTGGATCAGCTGTTGGCTGATCTTTGGAAATGGAAAAACCAAAAGAAAGAAAATTTGTTATTGTCAAAAAACCCTAAAAATGACCACATAAGAACACATCCAGTACTCAAAGAAAAAGTCATTTGTGAATCATGGGGTTCCTGGAAAAATATCTAATAATAGTAAATTAATGTATGCTTGTTCGTTCATTCCATACCAATTTCCAAATATTTGTCAACGTCTCCACAAATGAACCTATTGCTGTTCCTGATGTCGCCACTCATGCATGGCAGCACTGCACTCAAATCAGCTACGTTGTAATGTTACATTTCCTCTTGAACTTGTCTCCATTGAGTTGGACAGTGTTTGTTGTGTGAAGGCCCCACTGTCAGACAAACGGGTGCCTGCTTGCTTGTCACTGTTGCAAAACAGTAGGTAAATGACGTGATGTGTGAGAGACAATCACGCTGCACGTGACCGTGCCACCACACACTTCCATGTGTTCATGCATGTGACATGTTTAGCAGCAGTGCCCCTGTAAAAAGGGCTCCCCCAAATGTCACTGTGTAAGTTGAACACTGCCTACATCGCGCTAATGTTAATTCATATGAAGGTCGATCGCTTGAAGTCTGTGGCTCCATGAAAAGATATGATCATTGCACATGTATTTTTTTGAAAATGACTCTTAACAATAAGTTCAAACCCAAAATTACTCTGTAAATTCCACATGAAGAATCTGCCAGAACTGCTTTGACTGTCTGTGCTCTCAGATGTACAGTGGTTTTAATTACAAATCCTGAATGTGTCCTCAGATGCATGCACAAAAATCATGCAGCATGGGAAGAGCTTTGGTTCACTAGAGCCCCTCATGTCTCTTTTCTCTTTCTCTTTCTCTGTCATTTGTACACATTCGAAAACACTGACATCTGACACATCTGTATATTCAGACTTTTTAAATATGGGGAACATTTGTAGATCACGCTATGTAATTTTACAGATGTTTATGAGACAAATCAGAGCCCATAGTTCAAGTAGAATTTTGTTCTTGACCATCTCCTCTCCATATTATTCCCCTTTTTGTTTTTAAGGTTTTTAGGTACCTAACCTAATTATTTTTTTTCTTTTTTCTTAAATTAAAGCTTTCATGATGAGGGGAACGAGAACAAAACAGTGTTTTATTTGTCGTAACAGCGGGAAGCTCCTACAGACCGGGGCCAATTAGTGGGAAGCTGTGTCGCTTCATGGTGCTTGATGCCACCAGCTAGTGACATTTTACTTGGACCACCTACGCACACACACACACACACACACATATATACAGATGCAAGAATATACACACACAGACTGACACATATGCATTGACACATGCTAGGTGGAATGAACCCCCATGCACACAAACACCCACAATCACTGTCTCCCAAGGTGCTTATACTGTACTCGTGTACAATACATGCACATAGTGTCCATGTGTGTTTGTACAAACATGGACACATAAGACTCAGACAGATGGGATTAAAAATTAATTTAGTCCCTATTTAGCAGTATGGCTCATATCAAAGAGACAACTGTCTTTTGTACGCTGCTGAGGGCTGAAATGGCTTAGTGCTGAATCTGTGTGTGTGTGTGTAAATGCATTTGTATCATTGTGAGGACCAAAAAATGCAAAAATGCAAAACAACCCTATCTTTGTGAGGACATTTTAACCCTGTGGAGACATTTCAAATGGCTTTTTCAGAGTTAAGATTTGGTTTTAGATTCAGGGTTAGGGTTGGGTACTTGTGATGTGATGGTTAAGGTTAGGGTAAGTTGCTAGAGAATGCATTATGTGTATGATGTGTCCTCATTAAGATATAAAAACAAGTATGTGTGTGTGTTTACTTCCAAAGGGTGTTATCATTGTGTAGCAGTGTGTGATGGGGTCACACTGAAAGGACTTTGTGGGTTATCAGCATGTAAAATGCCAAACCTGACAAGCCATCCATGCACAACGTTAGATGAAGAACGAAACTGACAGAAAAGAGAAAACAAATGACAACAGAGCAGAAACAGTGCCAGTGTGCATGTTTTAAAAAGAAGGGAAAAGAAACATAGATGTACAGTAATTGGTGTGAGCAAAATGGAATTGGCTGGCAATGTTGGCCTCAAATAAGTCACGTGGGATGACTGTTTCCCCTCAAACCTCATCACCTTCATTTTTTTATGTCCACAAGGTATTTGAGGGAAACCATAACATACCTTTTATTTTTTTAATATTTGAGAAAGAAATATAGCCCTAAAATAAACAGAAGTAATGAGAAAGTGTTAGGTAGAGACACAGAAGGCTCCGTAATAAATACAAATGGTGTGAGGAGAGAAGGAATAAAGAGAAAAGGAGGCTACTTGAAATTGGGGGCAGGTTTGAGGCGGGAACGAGGAGGAGAAGCAAAAAGAAGCTTAGTGCCCTGAATGCTAAATATAATGTTATTCCTATTGAGAGAAGAGCAAAGTGGAGGATTACACAGAGGGAGACATACAAACAAAAGCAAAGAGACTAATTTAGCTGAGGTCAGAAACAAACCAACTGATGATCTGTTTATTAAAGGTGAGGCAGGTGACATGTTTTGGGTGTTATTGATCAGTAATGCCACAATATCCTCTGAGAACAGTGTCAACTGCGTGATCTTAGACTAGACTTTTGCTCTTCCTTGAGAGGCAGAAAACGCTTACCAATCACAAAGCAGTTAAGCAACAAAGGACACTCCTATTGGCTGTTCTGCTCTTCTGCTATTCCATCATTGGCACCAACTGTCTATGCAGCAAGTCATGACTGTGAACCATCAAATCTGCTCTGTAATTAATTGGAAATCAATTGGATTTGAACAGTGAGGCTGGTAATCTGAATGTAGAAGTCAATATGGGCAGCCAACATTTTTATACAGATCCTCTAAATACTGAACATTTGCTAATTTAGTATGAGTTAATATGAATTTAAAGTAGACTCAGTATCGTTTTAATGTGTAACTAGAACTCTTCTATAAAACTATCATGATTTGAGCTGTTCCCTTAGGCCACTGCAGGGCATCAGCTGCCCACAGTCTAGACAGACGACTGTGAAACCAAACATCACTTAAAGCTCCAACCACTTTCTTTGACAAACAACAGACTGGGGACACATGGATGAGCGTTTTTTTTTCCCCCCCGTACAGTTTTGTTAAATAACTACTTGTGTCTGTCTTGGCTAAACTCTCAAAAGGAAGTAGGAGTGTCGGAGTCAGTGTGGGAGGAAATGAAATAGTTGGAGAAAGACTCTGATGAAAAATCAAGCGGGAAACAACAGTCTAAAGGAAAGGGTGCAACAACAAAATGGATTGGATGTTTTTACATCTCTCTATGTCTCTATTCCATGCCTATGCCTTGTATTTCTTTCTTTTTTTTTTTTTTTTTTTTAGTTTACATCCCATTTTTATGCATCACTGATACTTAATTTTGTGTTATGTTATAATATTTTGTATGCATTTCATTCTACATTCAGCTATTTCAGTCCAATCACAGTCATATGGTTAAAGATATTCCCCCGTCTTTAAGGCCCAGTATTCAATTGCTTAGAAAAAAAAGTTGGCCCGAGGCCAAATGGACTTGCCAACTTCATCTAGTTGATAATACACAGTGAAAACTAGTAATTTTGGGAGGGAATAAAATCTTAATAAAGTAATATATTGTGGCCCTGACTGTTGAAAAGCAAGTGTATAACCAATACACAGGCACCAAGTACTGTATATTTTGAATCAAATTTTCTTGCCAATATGACTCAACAGCGTCACTACTTCTTGACACCTCATGGTGGCACTTACCAAAGAAATGAATATGACATAAATGCAAGTCAACTGGCTGAAAAAGAAGCTGACAGTGACAAACAGACATTGGTGGAAAAAAATGAAACTCTCCAGTTCAGATGTTACAGATACTGTGCAGTTATATGATGGTCAGTTGATTTTGCAGTACGCTTATATTACTGACATGCACAGTGTAGCGTAGGGTATTGGAAATACCCTGCAATTCCTACCACTGTCATCACTGTCTGCTGTTGGTCGATGAGCAGCTTGGAGTTCTACACTTTGCTTTATCAGCTCATGGCATTAAGGTGAAGGACAGCACCGAGTTCTGACTACTAATACATATGATATTCGGTAGTGGGATGCAATTTTCTGCCAGCAAACTGAGTTTGAAGTAGAGGTACTGCTGAAGTGTCTCACATAGAGAGGGGAGTCAGATAAGTAAAACCTTTTTTTCTTTTAAATCTTTTCTTTTTTTTTTTTTTTCCTCTGAACCTCTGCTCTCACTACAGTTTTTTAAAAAGAAAGAGCTGTAGCTGACATTCTGATTAGATCCCAGACATTGTGGTTATTATCCTGCCCACAGGCAGTGCCTAGAAGAAGTGGGTCTCTGCTGGTGCTTGTCTGTCTCTGTGTGTGCGTGTGTGGGCACATGTGCATGAATCCCATGCGTTCGGTGCCCCATTGAGTCAGGATATTGGCCAGTTGCTTTTTAATGAGCAGAGAGATTGTTATATCCTCAAATGCCTGAAAGATGGATGTGTTCTTGATGGGTGAAAATGTCATGCTGTGACACAGGTCATTATGTGTATGTGTGTGAGTGTGTGGGTTATTTTTATCAAAAACTTGTACATGAGAGTGTAATGGGAAGGAATCTTGTTACCTTACAGAGATACGGTATTTATCTTGTTTTTCAATTCAAACATTAAAAACTCTGGAATCAATTGAGGGTTGGCCTCATTTTTAACCCAGACATTTGTAGATTGGTGTTAAATTCAAGTTCTACTTGCACTATTTTGATATTTAATACCCGCGATGGCTGCCAGGAACTTTCCCAATTCAACAAGCTTCTTAACGAGCAACAGGGCGGAGGATCAGAAGCAGCAGCCTGTTGACACTGAACGGCTGCTTTGGTAATAACGTCAAATGATGGCAAACAGCTCCACACGATTGGAGCTCAGAGATGGAAAATAAAGCTGTGTAATGAAAGCACAGATGTAATTTGTACAGTCTCTGTGGAGGGAGAGGAGGAGGAGGGACAGCAGAGAGAAGATAGAGGCAGAGGGAGGAGTTATTTCTTGCCGATCAATAGAGAGATAAAAGAATTTGTTAAAAGCAGCAGTTTGGTAAAAGGAAAAAGTGATAACGTTGGGAGAGTTTCCTGTGGAAATGCATGATGCACCAAAACTGGTTTTCTCCCCTCATGTTTGTCGGTTTCTTTTCTGTGTTCAGGCCATTACCTGGTGCAGATATTATATCTACTGTATTAAAATGTGTGTTTGAAATCAGACGCATAGCTGTGTGTCTCCTAAGTCGCTGCATCAGATCACAGATACATCAGTCCAGCAATAAATATATTTCCACAGCTGTTTTAACAGGACCCAAAACTTCCACTTTTCTATTGTGCTGTATATGAATATTTAATATTTTTCTGTCATCATGCTGCAGGGTTTTTGTTAATTTATTTCATTTATTTATTTTTTTCTATATTGAAATTTGAAAATAACCAGTATTCTGTGTATTCTGTGAAGTTACCTTATTTCCTTATCTTTTAATGCTGATTATCACCTTGCACTGCAGGGCCTTTAGCCAGATCACCTCATTGTCTTAACCCTCTATCCATTATTTTGTCCTCCACTCCTCTACTCTCTCCTCACTTCTTTATTTACTCATCTGTTTCCATGTCCTTCACCTCTTTTTTGCTTTCCCCACACTGGTTATAGTAGCAATATGGGTCAGTCAGCTATGATGAATTAAAACTGTGTGCGCACATGTGTGTATGTGTGATATATTACAACGTTGTGAGCGTGTGTGGTATGTTTTTGATATATTAAAACAGTGTGTGCGCTGCATCCATCTTCAGGCAGCCATTCCAAGCTGGTTATAAATCACCATCAGTTTCACCGTCACTTCCAGGAAAGCTGACACAAGATGCCACACTCCTTCGTCAGGACATTGTGTGTGTGTGTGTGTGGGGAGGCCACCACTTGATAATATGATGAACTATGATAATATTGTAAAGCTGACTGTTGGGTGAGATGTAATATGGGCTAAATAAAAGTGTGCAAGCAATGGTGGAAGATGTAAATTTTGTTTTCCTGTGCAGACAAAGTAATGGGACATATTAAATTGTACTAAACCCCAAGCAGTAGATGAATGAACTGAGAATTGCAGGATGAACAATGCCGTGCATTCATCTTTTCTATGCAACAGTACATGTATGCAGTCACTATACAAACACAGAGATGAGAGTTTGGAGATTTTCTTTTGTCAAAGCATTTCCACAGTGTTTTTTCTTTTGAGGTTCATCCATAGAGCTTTGATAGAGCAGACTTTGAAATTAACTGCAGAGGCAAATAAGACATATTGGCTTTAAGAGCAGTCTTAACACTTAACATATAATAGAGCCACTTAAAATAAAGTGCACTTTAAAGGAATATTTGTCTTTAATTCACAGTCCCTTGAAAAAAGAACAACTGCTGTGCCATGTTGTGCCATGCACTGCCATGTCTGCCAGTCAAAAAGGGGCTCCAGGCAGTTTTTAAGGTGTCCATACTCCTTAATGGCCATCATACATTCTTGTACACTTAGATTTGAAGCAAAAGGTATTCAGTTGGTTTCACAATGCAGCTTCACCCCTAGATGCCACTACATCCTACACACTGGCCTTGTAATTAATTCTTAATTTTTCCAGTGATGTTATTTTATCCATAATTACACAGGTCATATTGCTCAGCTGGGTCCTCAGACAGTGTGTGGATGTTTTGTTAATGTTTTTTTTCCACTTCTCATGACACTGCATCATTTTCATTGAAATTAAGCTTCAAAATCTGATGGTGTTTTTTCTGTTGTTTTTTTTTTTTCCTGCCTGTTTAACTCTGGTGCTCAGTTAGTATAATGTAGGTAGTCAATGCTCGTTATGTATATTTGTTGTAGTTTTTTTTTTTTTTTTGACACTTAAAATGACTCACTACACTGTGAAAAATACTAGGTTATAATCCACAAGCAGTGCAAAACATTTTCTAATATGAGAATGACTGTCTATCCCCTGAAATGGATTTAGTGTCATTTCAGTTGTAAAAAAAAAGAATGGCAGTTGGTCACAGATGTGGCCATCTGGGCTTATTTGTGTATGTGTGTGTGTGCTTGCTTTTGTATTTAACCGCGAGTGTGTGTGCATGTGTGTGTTTGTGCTTTATAAGAGCAGTGAGTCCTTAAACCAAGTGACATCACTCTACATTTGCAACCTCCTGGAAAAAGTCCCAGGGGGCTGGATTATGGAGAACAAGTGTTATAGCACAAAAGAAAGAGAGAATCTGAAATGAGACTGTTGTTGAGCATCGGTGGTGTTAAAGACAGAGAGATAAAAGATGCTCAGGTGAAGAGAGTGTGTGAGAATGTGTTTGTTTTGCAGTGGCAAACACGGGCGGTGAACTGTGTACATTTATAGCAAAAGGCTTAAGTGGAGGATTGTAACATCAGTCAGGTACGCTATATTTGGTCAATAGATTTTTTTAAAGCATATTTCTCCTGTGTACAAGGGAAAAACTAGCTCTAGCAGGCTACACCTTGACAAAATGCAACCAATATATCTCACTCCCCTCACATCCACCTCTCTCATCAAGGCTCTGTCCTTTGAACGCAGGAAGTCATTGTCTGTGAATTCTTCCATCACTTTCTGTTATTTTTCCATGACTGGCTAGTGTCTCTGCTGCAGACACATGTGACTCCCCTGTATGTTGTCAAGACTCCAGTCATGCCATGAGAGAGTTCAAGCAGGCACAAGGATACATCAAAAAGATCTTCACCCCCTTCATCACATATAACTTGCATTACTTTTCAACTTGTTCTCCTTTAATGTCCATGTATTTTGCACATGCCGAGATCTTGAGGCTACATCTATTTTTTCATGTGCCGAATTTCTTCATCCCGATGAGGTACATTCTGATTGGAATTGACACAAAATTAAATAATCTGATTATGGTCTGTACACATGTCAAGCGGCACTTGGAATGGACTGTTTTGACATGCACAGTATTGTCCATAGAAAACAAATGCTGCACCTGTGAAAATACAGCAGGAGGTCGTGATTGGATCGACTGTTTATATGAACACCTATCCGAATGACGATCGACATACTGTATACTTTGGAATGAAATTTATTTCCAAATGGGTGGATGGGATCATAGTTTTCAAATTGCATGTTTACTTGAAATGTTTTTATTCTGATTAGGCTTTTATTCTGATTACTTTTGTCTATAGCACGTCTGATAATGACAAGTTCAGTTTGCAAAACAGATTAATCAAACTGGACGGGTAAGTAAGGTTATGAGAGCAACCTTTCAAAGTCACATTTCACTGCTTCTGCCACTAGGTTTCCCTTCCACTCACTGATTTTCAAAGGATGTCACTTTTAAAGAAATGAGGACAAACATTTGAGCTCTTTGGACCTTGATATTGTGCCCCTTGTTTCTAAGGCTAAGAACATTTTGAAGTGCTCTCATACATTGGTTGGTTAGAAACCAGATAGTCATTCCACATTATGTGAACTAAGTCATGTTTATAGCAATATGCTCGGACTACAGACATGGGTGTAGTCAATAAAAGTGAGTAGCAACTTGTTGCTGCAATGTTTTCATTTGCTGCTTTTTATTTTTATCTGGCAAGCCACAAGCTGGCCTCTAATCAATATTGGCCCTTGTGCTTTGGGAAAATCAGGGAATTAAGATCATAACCCCCAAATGTGCAGCTACATTGTCTTTATTACTTTACTGTCCCTCTGCAACCTTACTGCTCAATCCATCCCTTACTGAACCACTGATTCTCCTTTATTTTTTTTATGTAAAAATATAACTGTTGTCCTTTGTTATCTCCTCTGTCTACTCCCTGCCCAGCCTCCATCCATTGTCTCTTCTCTTGCTTTGCTCGCTTGGAGGTCAACCCCTCCGTCTGTCCACGGCTCTGTGGAGGAGGGGAGAGGTGGTGTATGGGTGGCCCTGGCTCGTCCTCCTCCTCTCGTTGTCTCATTAAGATGGCTTTCAGAGCGTTCTGCAATTACCAAAGCTTTCACATCACTCCTCTGCCCTGCCTCTGTGTGTGTGTGTGTGTATGTTTGCCAGCCTGTGTGCATACAGTACGACTGTGTCACATGCACCTGGTCGCACAGGAGCATGCGTGTATGTGTGAGTATGTAATTGCCCTGGATTGGATATGTCTCATTTCAGACAGCCCACAGACATCCGCATGACCCGCCTGCCTCATATAACACAACACCCACAGAATACTAATCAAAGATGCTGTTGGAATCAGCTTCTCTTTGTTTGTAATTTAAGTTCAATAATATGTTTTCACCAATGCAGATATACAGTATATTCTGTAAAAAACTAAAAATTTATAATATAAACAACTTGTAACTAAAAACTCTACATAGGCAAACATTCATTATTGATGGTGTGTGGGTCTCCAGGGTCTCTAAATGTGAAAAAACTCGCAATAGCAGGCTGCACTTGACAAAATGCAACAGATCCATAAACCATATATTGTGTATTTTTAAAAAAAGTCTTCTGGTTTCCTCAATGAAGTCAAAAAGTAGCAGTTTGTTTAATATCCAGCTGGGGGCGACTCCACTAGTTGCCAAAAAGAACTCAGTTTGAATGGATGTCTATGGAAAAAACAGTCTTATTCTCGCTTGTTTTATTGGGAGTTAATGGTGTCAATTACTAATTCCTTTTCCTCTCCAGTTGCACTTGATATAAATTTTGTAAGTTATGTTCCTATTTTCAGGAAGTTAGAGATAAGACAAGGCAAGATGGAGGCAGATGATCCACTGTAGCCAAAAAAAGAACATTTAGAAGAAAATTCATAATAAAGTACACTGAGAGGTGGAAGGATTATTGAGATGAAGCAGAGCAAAATGAGTTGTTGGAACTTTGATGGTAGACGTTTCATAACTTCATTTGATTCAAATGCAGCACCGAATGTATCAGTAAGAGCAAACTACACTTGGACTCATTTAATAAATATTAAATGATTTAAAGAAGTCAGTACAAAACATCAACATTTATTTGAATACTGCAGTAAATTGATGTGCATCTCTCTTTAAATGAACCGATCTGTTGTCCTCAGTTGCTTTGTACCGTGTGAATGTTTCCCTTCAGCACAGTAAATCCCCCACAGCCATTCGAAGGCAGCAGGAGGCATCAGCCTCAGGAGTGAGGAGTCCCGCACCACGGCGCATTGCCATTACGCGTGGCTGCTCACTGTGTTTACCTTGACTAAATCATGTGAAAATCAAAACAGACTGTTGCAAAAAAGCCACACACACTGCAAATTCACTGTGTGGGCGTTGTTGCTAAGGTAGTGGGACAGTCAGGAGGAGGAGGAGTGAGAGCAAACCATTGTCGTCATCATATTTGAATTCCAAGAAGCTGCTTAGTTATACACAAAGCACCTTCCTCACTTTGCCCTAATTGGAGGATGTCATGCGGCAGCAACAGACTAAAGCTGGCAACAGACAAGAGGAGTTTGAAAACCCAGACTGAATCATGTATCACATACCCACTAGAATCTTTTCTTTTCTTTTTTTTTTCAGATTTTCCCTCTGAATTCAAACACTTAAACTCTCAACATTAGAAAATACTAGGTTTTAAAAATGCAACTTTCATACTACCCAGGTGAAACAACATCTTTGGCATTTTGTGTAAACATTTTCCTTGTTATAAATGTGGATATATTTAGGCTAGGGCTTAAAAAAGATAACATAGGCAGTTCCAAACTATGTAGCTATATGTACTACTGTCAAGTTTCGATCAAGCACAGATGAGGCATAATTAGACACCTAACTTACAATCAGTTTGAGCTTGTTTGTTTTCTGGGGTCGCAACATGGTGAGTGACTCATGTGAAAGACATGTATAGTCGGTTTTTAAAGTCTGCTCTTCTGTGGAGCCTTGCTTTGGTTTAGTCATTTCAGTATAATATATAATGTAAACTTCCTTGTGATGTGAAATAAAAGGTTCGACATTCCTCTGGAAGAAAAATACAAAATACAATGCAGTAGCTTTGCTCCCTACAGGTGTCTTAGGCCTGGTTCCTCCCAGTCCAAGGCCCAGTACTCATCCCTAGCTCAGGTAATGGGAACTTCTGGTGTAATATAGAACCTCCTTGTGGAGAATGTGCTTCAGTTTTTGCAATGAAGGCAGAGGCTGTAGATGAGCTGTGTAGAGGCCACTGATCAGAGCATACATGAATGTCCTGACTGTAATAACACATGGATTCAGATGGATCCTTTAAATCACCCAGCCATTTATCACTTGGACCCGAATGACCTTTAATCCTGCTTCCAGGCTCAGGGAAACAAGTCCAAAGTCAGGAAAAGGTCTGTGTCTGTTTGTGAAAGTCCCTGTCTTCAGTGCCTGTTATTATGACAGGCTGATTAGGCTGGACCAAACAATGTGGTACACTGTTTTGGTGTGATCACGGTGTGATATGGTAACATATCTTTTAAAAATAAGAAACTGGACTAGAGATGGTGTCTAGATTTTTTTCACTGAATGACAAAAAGGAAGATGCAGTAACATTGTAGTATGTAGTATCATTCCATAATAAAGATATATTTCCTGAACCATATCATAGCTTATCTATCTCAATACATATCTGAATCATCCTCTAAGGGAGAGATGCCCATTCCTAATCTTTCACAGAACTCCTTCCACAGATGACGGTTTCTGATACTGTAACATGCATGCTTCAGGAAAGAAAGGTTAATGTAAGAACCTGCTCCCCACTCGACGTGCAAGTAATTTAAAGTTACAAGAGACTCAAACAGAATAGGTCTTTAACATCTATGTGGGATTTAGTGCGGGTGATAAATCTGTGCATGTGAGTTCAGAGCCAGAGCCTTGACTGAGTCAGCCATTCACTGCAGGGTTTCATCTGCTTATAGCAAGTGTACAGGCAGCTCAGAGAAAAGACAGCAGAGAAAGAATGAGACAGAGAGCTTGATGACAAGAATTTATTTTGGGCTCAGATTTGATAACCTGTATTCAATCTTCCCTCCTCTGTCCTCAGCCCAGGCTCTGCAGATGCTCTCTGCCTCTTTTTTAAACTCCCCTTTCATAATTTCTCTTCAATCAGTTCCACCTGCCTGCTGTGATGGCGCCGAGATAAAATATTGTGCCGCCTGTCGCCTCCAAAGTGGTTTATCGCCAGAGAGACATGGTGCAATTCTCTATCAATTCTGAGGCTTGAGATAAAACCACTGAAGCATAGAAAAATATATCTAATAATTTCTACCAAAAGAGGCCCAATGTTGTGTTCATATCTCATGAACTTTTACATGGGCAACAACCATGATGTTACTGATAGAGCCAAAACAACTTGCACAAAAAGACCAGATACCCAAACTGTTGCAGGGAATCACTTTATGTGAACTGGAGCTGCAACAAATAATTAATCAATCAATTTATAATTAAGAATGTGAGAGTGGATGGTTGTCTATCTCTATGTGACCCTGCAGTGGACTGGCAACCTGCCCAGGGTATATCCCGCCTTTTGCCCTATGTCAGCTGGGATTAGGCAGCAGCAACCCTCATGAAGAGGATAAAGCAGTAGAAGGTGAGTGAGTGAGTGAGTGAGTGAGTGAGTGAGTGAGTGAGTGAGTGAGTGAGTGAGTGAGTGAGTGAGTTTAAATTCATGAAATGAATCCTCCACAATCCCCCCCACATTTTTTGATAATGTTCACTTTGCAGAGCAGCCATTTTGATACATTTTAGCAGAAAATGCACAGATGTTCCTGTTCACATTAAGGATGTTCAGTTCATGTACAGGCCCATTAATACTCCATTTTCATCTGTTTTACGTCTGTCTGTTTGACTGTCTCTCCCAAACATTATGTCCGTCACTACCCTACCCTGGTGGTGAGTACCAAGTTGCAGGCATCAACAGACAAAGGGACCATTGAGGAGATAATTTTTTGTGCTTGATGCAAAATAGACTGAATAAATGCCCATATAGACCCATCATGGTTGTTTCCTGATTGGACTATTTACTTCATACTGCCCCCACAATTTCTGATGCCCTATTTCATCTATCAACTAAAGTCTAGTATGGACGAAAGTCTTTGTTCATCTCAGTGTTTTGCATCTTTTGGGTATACTGTAAAAGGGCCATAAGTCAGCACAGTGTGACAGTGACCTTACATGCTCCATGCTCTTCTGTTCTTCAAAACATTAATCAGTAAATAACTGCAAGAATTGTTGTAGCACTAATGTGAACTGAACGACACAAAGAATAACACACATGCTGAACAGAAGCAGGGACATGTCAGTGCATCTACACCTTGATCTCTAATAAAAAAATAAAAAAAAGTGTGAGAAATATTTTAACATAATCAGACTTATTCTGTATATTTGAATATAAGTGTGTGAAATACATGCGGACAAGTGATCAAAGTCAACACCTCAGTGCAAAGGGTGGGAATCAGTTCCAAGCAGCTCTAAAATGCATACAGTGCAGTATCACTCCCAGTGAGAAACAGTGTTTCAGATGAGAAATAATGAGAAGTTGTACTGTAGCTATTATTTTACATGAGATAGACATCTCAGTCCAAACACCATCTCCTGCGTGATGAAGGAACACCCGCATACTGTTTATACAGATGATTCTATTGTACTTTATTCATTGCACTTTAAAGCAGTTGGTCGACACTAATTGGGGTCAAAAACATTTAAAGGTCTAAAGTATAATCGAATAATATACTGTTATCTAATTTACTTTAATGGTTTCAGTCCTTCTCCTGACACAACTATAATCATCTGGCCTCTACAGAAGCTGTTTTCCTGCTGTTTCCAATGTGATTTGAAACGTAACTAGTTAAGAACAGGAAAACAAAACAAACAGCTCAGGGACCAAGCAATGTCCTGCAGAGTTTCCATGGCGACTAGTGAAGAGCACTCTGTGTGAAAACCATTTTTTTTCCAGTTGATTTGCATTGCAGTGGTTCTCGAGGTGTTGCTGTCTCTTGGCCTGTCTGTGTGTTTGCCCAACTAAGAATGAACAAAGGATAAAAATATTTAGTTTTGTTGGAAAAAACTAAATGAAAGGTCAGTTTTCAGTAATTTGACTGTGTCTTTTTAACCATGCACTTGCAGCCACATGCTGTTTAAAATGGTTTCTCAAAAATTGTTTCTCCAATGAGATGAGGTCTGGTACCAAAATCCTGAAATATATTTGAAATATTAAGGCGGAACTTTGCAAGTCTGAGCTACAGTTCTGTAATACATATTGTTCTGAAGCCATGGTAAACATCATTTTTATACTCACTGTTGTATAACCCTCCCTCCTCCTCTCTTGGTCATGTGCAGAGCCAGTGAACGCAAGCCATGGAGCCATGTCCATGTCAGTTGACATCTGTTTTCATGCTTCTGCGTTTTTAATTCTCGCCATTCAAAATAAATTTTGTTCAATGTTTACTCATGGCCCCGAACTCGGTCAGACAATCGTTTCCTCCTTCTTGCTTGTTTTATCTGCGTCTTTTTTATATTGCTTGCTCTGCCATAATGAATATATAAAATAATGCTATTTCTGCCTTGATCTTACAGCCGGTACCTGGCTAGGGGATATGTGTGTGTGGTGCTATGATTCATATTTTTCACAAGACCTCCTGATTCTGAGGACTCAGGGTTGGCAGCACTGATCCATCACTATGACTCCAAACCTGTCAAATTAGGGCAAAAATCCTGCATGGATTTGCTTTAAGATTTTCAGGACCTATTCAATAACCAAATATATACAGGCTCATTCTCAATCAGCACCAACAAATTAAGCCTGGGATGAGAAAAACTGGTAAAAATGTTCCACCAGTGTTTTCTTAGCAGTTGGAGCAAATGAAGTATAACATTTCAGCCTTTAGTAACAGTATAAATAAGAAAAGAGCACTAATTATGCACAGGAGCTGCACTTATTGGCAATGGCACTGAACAGAGGAGACATAGGAGCAAAAGGAGGAGGGGATGAATTAGGGCTGAAGGTCACTGGGGGTTAGAAAAATGCAGCTAGTGCTCTCAAATCAAACAAATGCTGGGTGTTGTGATGGCACCAGCTAATGGAGAGGGTGAGACGAAAACCAGCTCTGAGACATGAGGGTGACAAGTGGCAATTCAAAGAGAAGGAATGGGTGTATCTACAGTACATGATGGAGGGTGAAGAGAACATGATAAAAGGAAATCCAAGAATAGATAGAGAGGTAGAGCAGGAGGTGAAGAAGATCTAAACAAGGGAGAAATGACAGAGGGGGTGAGGGAGAGCAAGAATCATGGCTTATTTATAATTTCTGTTATTCTCTGCCCTGATTCAGGCTCAGATCATACATTAGATCTCTGAAACAAGCCATGTTTCTCCCTCCTTGCCTCTCCAACTCCACTTCTATCTTTAGCTGCCATCAGTGCCCCAAACAGACTTTCTTTTCTGTCTCTCTCATGCACATATACAAAAATCTCACTGCTGTAGAAGGTAAATAAAACTGAGAAAGGGCCGAGATAGACATCCCTGGGTGCAGCTTTTCATCTAAAAAGCCTTAACTGGCCGCAGATAAATAATGTATATGTCAGCAAATTGTCAGAAGTCAGACGTGATGATCAAGTCTGACTTGCTACCAATGGGTTCCCACCCACCGTTTGGTTGCTCTGTAATGAAACACTCTGGGTTTATAAAAAAATGTCAAACACTAATCCTTCCTTGTATGAAAGTGCATGGAATGAGAGATAAAACTAGAGCCTATGGACAGGTCGCAGTGGTTGATGGTGGTAGCAGAGGAGATCAGGAGTAAGTGACGGCAGATATGTTGATATGTTGATCTAAAAATGGACACAGTCATATGTGCAAAACAAACTCCAACTGTGACACCTCGAGTTTTGTCTTCTTTGGTTTATGATTGATCTAACAAAACCCCGATGTAAATATTTTAAGAATGTCTGAATTTTAAGCTAAACTAAAACTTGATCTGTGAACATAATCATTAGAACCAATTTAGGAGTCATTACTCAGTGTCGTAATCAAAGTTGTATATCTGAAACAGGATTTTGACCAAGTTAAGCAAGTTAAGTGATTTCTGATAACATATTCTGGGGATGTAGGTTATGGTATGAAGGTTATAAGACTCTCTTTTTTTTATCCTTGCGAGACAGATGCTTATATTTACACAATAGGACACAGTGTGGCCTTGGCTAAGCGCTTTCTCTAGACTAGGTTTAGATTAGCTTTTACTCCAAACGAAAGGTGTGTAACATACTCAACAGTAATTTTCATTTTGTCTTAATAACTGTTAAAATCAAAGCATAACCCATGACTCATGTTCACGATGACCAATTGCTTGTTATTTATATATTCTTTAAATACAAGCTAATAAATAAATAACTGCATACTGTATATAATTATTATATTCCACAGGTCCTGTTTGTGCGTCTCTCTTTCCCTAAACTGCTTTTAATATATTTCCCTCATTTTAGCAAAGATCCAGCAGTTTCAGTGTAAACAAATGCTCCTCCTGAATTTAGAATATAATAGAATGTCTTTTATTGTCATTATACACATTGAATGGGATTAAAAGCTCACTCTTCAATGCAGACATGTACGGTATTTACAACATAGACTAAAAATAAAATAAATATTAGTGCAAAATAGTGAATAATAAAAAAGGGGAATAGGGTTATGAGATGTCTCAGAGTGGTAAATATTGCACTATATAGATATTGCCCTGTATCCGATACCATTGAGTTGGATATTGCACAATAGGTAGACGAAGTCCAGGGGTCGAAAGTTTGGGGAATGAGTCAGTGCATGTGTGTAGTCAGTGCATGTGTGAGTTCAGAGTGGTTATGGCTTTTGGGGAAAAAACTGTTCTTAAGTCTGTTGGTCCTTGTTTTGATGCACGTGTAGTGCCTCCCTGAGGGCAACAGGTCAAACAGTTCAAAGCTGGGGTGGAAGCTGTCCTTGATGATGTTCTCCGCTCTGCCGAGGCAGCAAGAGGTCTAAATGTCTGTCAGGGAGCGGAGAGGGCAGCCAATGATTTTCTGTGCTGCCTTAGCTATGCTCTGAAGCTTCTCCCAGTCCGTCATGGTACAGCTGCCGTCCCATACTGTTATACAGTACGTCAGCAGGCACTCGATGGACAAGTGGTAGAAGGTCAGCAGCAGGCTGGAGTCCAGGTTGTGTTTTCTGAGGACCCTCAGGAAGTGTAGTCGCTGTTGAGCCTTCTTGTTGACCACTGTGATATTCTCTGTCCGCGAGATGTCATCAGAGATGAGGACACAGAGAAACCGGAAAGTGTGGACCCTCTCCACACACTCGCCATTGATGTAGAGGGGGGCTAGGTCGGTGCTGTGCCTCCTGGTCGACAATGATCTCCTTGGTCTTCTTGGTGTTCAGAGCCAGGTTATTCTCTGAACACCAGGCTGCCAGCTTCAGGACCTCCTCTCTGTAGGCTGCCTCGTCTCCTTTTGAGATGAGTCCGACCACTGTGGTGTCATCAGCAAACTTCACAATGAGGTTGCTGTCGTGGGATGGGCTACAGTTGTGGGTGCAGAGACAGTACAGGAGGGGGCTCAGCACACAACCCTGTGTCTGGGGCTGGTTAGTGAGGAAGTCTTTTATCCAGGCACATGTTAGAGGGGGAAACTGAGGGTGTCCAGTTTGCTGATGAGTATATTGGGAATGTTTGTATTGAATGCTGGGCCAGCAGCCTTCCTGGGGTTCACTGCTAGGAGCACCCGCCTGACATTGTGCTCCGTTACAGTGAGTGGATTAGTGCAGGAACCAGGTGGGGGTGGGAGTGGGAGCAGGGCTGGAATAGATGAGTGCCTCTGTTGAGCTGTTTCAAAGCGGGTGAAGCTATCGAATATTTTGGAAATCGAGTATTCTACCGAATATTCCATCGATTCACCGAGTAATCGGATAAAACGTACATTTATCCTATTCCTCCTATTACTTTCGCTTTGCTGCGTTTGCTCGTTTTCGCTGTATTCACTGTTTTCGGTCCCAGCATCTGCCGTTCTGTACCACTAAACTATCCACACGTTATCCAAAGCCCGCTTCCATCTTCTTCCGCTTTGTAGGGGACGCATAGCCTGTGACATAAGCACGTTGTATTACACTAAAAAGAATCCGTGCAAAACGTGAGCTTTAAATGTAATTAAACAAGGCTTCGAGGCAGAGGAAATTCCTTGATCATTTTTTGTAATTGAGTTACTCAAGTTACTCGAGGAATCGTTGCAGCCCTACTCTGTAGTTTGTGATGTCATGTATGCCCTGCCACACCTTCTGTGTATTGTGGCTGGACAGATGGGACTCTATACTTCTCTTATGGTCCGCCTTAGCTCTTTTAATCTTCTTTTTTCAGCTCAGCTCGGGCACCCTTGTACAGAGCTCTGTCGCCTGACCTGAAGGCAGCATTGCGGGCTCTGAGAAGTGTGCGTACCTGGCTAGTCATCCAAGGTTTCTAGTTTGCGAAAACCTGGATGCTTTTGCCCACTGTCACATTTCCGATGCAAAACTTGATATAGTCCAGCACCGTTTCTGTGACCGTTTTCAGCTCCAGGTGTTTAAACATGTCTCAGTCTGTCTGTTCAATCTATGTTGTACTTTGGTGTGCATTCACTGTGTATATGTGTGTGTGCACTTGCATTTGTTAACTCTTTGGAACTTTTTATGTACTAAACACTGACCTTATGGAGACCGAAATCTGCTCCTAATGAGCTAATAAGGAATTGGTTAAGTTTAGGGCTAAGATTTGAATTGTGGTGAGGTTAAGATTAGGGGAAGGGGCTAGGGAATGGATTGCATCTGTGTTTTCCTTGCTGCAAATGCCATAATAGTGTGTGTGTATATATGGTCATCAGCTCAAAATGACCTTGATGACAGCATGGCAAATGCACAACTGTACCCACCAGATGGCTGGTGACCCACTGATTACAGCTGCTGTATACAGGATGCAAAAGCACATTTCCATTCACATAGACAAACACGCACATTTCCCCTAATCTTAACCATCACAGCTAAATGCCAAATGCTAACCCTAACCTTAACCCAATTGAAACCTAACCCTTAAACCAGGTCTTAACCCTCAAAAAACCCTTTACATTTGTGAGGACTAGGCAAAATGTCCTTACAAAATAGGATGAATCAAAATTTTCCCTCACAGTCTGCTACAGACATGTATACACAGATATACATATGAACATATACATACACAAATAGTGACCACTGCATACAATAACAACCTAACTATAAGATGTTTTATTAGCTGTCTTTTCATTAGTTACATGTTATTAAGCAAAATATAAGCTGGAGTGCATACATTTTAAATCTACAGGAGTGTCCATATAATATAAGCATGTCAAATGAGTTCCCGCAATCCAGATGAAGCCTATCAGCTCTCTGTGTTCTCAGTATAGCAGTGTTTTTTGTGTCCATGGTGACATCACCATGCTGCATTTTCAGTGGGAAGACAAGTAGAAAAGTAACAGCTACACTAGTAATTTACCCCCAGAAAAATAATATGTTTTACTTATAGTAGTGTCACTTACTGCAGAAGCTCACTTTACATCTGTTTTTACTTCCAGCAGCTTGTTTTTTAGGTTGAGAATGTAACTACTGAGAAACCATAAAAATTACTTCAGAATATATAACAAAGATTTAAATTGTAAAAATGTGAGTTGCTTTTGGTTTGCAAATGTAGGCATTCAAGGTTAAATGACTTACTATGACTGTAGCAGCTCTGGAAGAGCTCATTTCTTATGAGATATGGTCTGTGCTCAAATCTGTGAAAGTTTTAATTGATTTTTCTTTTTTGTGGTGAATGTGTTTGGTGTTTTTAATGGTGCATGTTCATTCAAGATTAAAATATAGATTCTTTTTTTTGAAGGCTGCAGAACATGATGAAAAAGGGTTTAATGGCCTCATGGTGATGAAGCCTAATAATTAATGCTTTGCTCAAACACGTTTAATTTGAAATATATAAATAACAAAATATTTGTCCTCAGTTTCTTCAGCTTTCCCTTTTAGGAAAGACTTGGCACTCAGCAGCCATCTTGTTCATTCATATTTAGTAGTCTGGTACCAACGGGATGGAGTAATTGGGGAGAAAGAGCCATAACATTTAATGGTCACTAATGGTAATCAGTCAAATTTGATAGAAAAAAAAAATTACAAAGATAATTATCATTTCCCTTACTATAATTATAATACTCTGCATGTGTAAGGTTTAGTGATTCCAAGCTATTACGCAGTAAGTTTCAATCTAGAGACTTGACCCCTTCACCTCTCTCCCCACTTCTGTTATAAAAATAGTTGGTTATCCAACTCTTCCATCCATATTTGAAGTCCCTCTATCACTCACAACCCAGGCAAAACAGTTATGAAGCTCAACTACAAGCTTACTTTAGTGCAACAACACAATTTTGTAGATATATTTCCTAGTTTAGCTGTTATAAAGCAAATGAATGGCCTCCAGGAGGGAGGGGCTGGATAAGTGTAATACTTATCTGTCTAAGAAATGTCAGAGGTCTGCTCCTTCTCTTTAATGTCCCTGCTCATATCTGAACAATTGTTTGAGTTGAGTGGTGACTTAGTCTGTTTCATTGTTTGAAACTTTAATAGAGAGACAAGAATAGTTGACATATAAACATTGTTTTATACAGTATAGGCTGTGAAACAGGGTGTATGATTGTTTCCCAAGAAAATCAATGTAACAAAGGAAGTGTGTGGGTTATTTTTTCTTTTAAATATCAGCTGAAATCAATACATACCAACTGTGCATCAACCAAACACACACTCCAATATCTCTTTATTTTTTCCTCCATCTCACTTCAGTTCTGCAGCTATCTCTCAGCATCACACCATCTCCATAGCTCTTGTTTCTCACCTAAGGCTCAGGCTGTTGCTAAGAAACGGAATGGGGAGCTGGTGTATGTATTACATATGCTCCCTTCCTTTCTCCTTTTTTTTCAACTCTCTTTGACAATTTCAGAACTTTTTCAGACGGAAATGTCAGAGAAAATCAATCCCTTCCATCCTCGTTAACTTCATTTTACTCCCTCTCCCTCCAGATCTCTTCCTTCTCTGCTTTTCTTTGTGACTCTGTGCGGGCTTATGTCTAAATATACACCTATAACTCAGCCTGTACCTCTGCTTGCTTTCCTTGACTTCACAACATGTTGATTTTCCTGACTTTTACATGGATAGGGAATATTGCTTGGCTTTGTTTTCTTGTTTCTCAATAAAAGAGCGACATTTCTGCAATTGATTCTTTTTCTGAGAAGGAAACATGCTGGCTCTGTTTTATTCATTCAGCTTTTGCAGGCTGAACAGCAGCCACTTAAGGATCTGCCAATATACCAACACACTGCCTTCATCCTTGTTTCTGCATTTTTTTTATATTACTTATATATTAATTTCTTGTAAAATAATTTAAAAACACATGACAAGGTGATGAGTATCTCTTGAAGGTTCACCTTACTACACCTCACCAGATATGTGATACCATCCCCCAGCAGCTCTCAGCATCATTAGATGTTCTGCCAAAGGGGGCCCACCACAGGCTGATTGGTAACACTCACAGTGACTCATAACTTATTCCAAGTTAATGGTTTGGGAATGAGGATGGCCATAGACCATATACCATATAAAAAATAATATAAAATTACCTTTATTTTATCAGGAAAAACATCAAGAACAAATTCTTATTTACAATGTTGTTACAAAGTGCCAGAAAACACATAATGTAAGGGAAGAGGTAGAAAACAACAGATGCAAACACATTAAAACAGTAACACACATGCAAATGAAGTCTTTAGAAACTTAAAATAAGCATCAAATTGTAGTAAAAGTATCATTAAGAATTGCCTTTGAGATGGCACATTGATTTGTTTCTGTTTAGTTTTACCATGCTTTTTACATTGGTTTAACCATTTTTTTCTAAATTATCACCACGATTATTATGTTCCTATTACCATTTTATTACATAACTGCAATGTAAAGTGTTACCAAGTGATCAAACCCGGGTATGTGTTCCTAAAATGTCAAGACCCATGTTGAGGTTTTTCCATGTGAAACACGCCCATGTGCATGGCTTGTCAATAGATTCCTATGTTACTGAGAGCAACCTGACAGTAGATGTATTAAAGATCATGCAGCTAACCTCGACTCAGCAGACTTTTGCTCTCTCACCTGCTTCAGATGGGTGTTGGACCAGAGAAGCAGGTCTGATCTTACAGTGGGACAGTAAGCAACTGGCTTATATCAGCCAGCTTTTCCCAGCCTTTGGTTTCCTTGATGGTGTGACTGCGGCTAAGGCAAAAATGAGAAGCCAGGATCACTTGGTTGTCTGAATTTTCTGCACATGTCCTTTCACAGATTGACTCTTCCTCGTGTGCTTGAATGATTCATGATTATAGCTTCCTCTCTCCATGATGAGGAAGGTCGGAGAGTGACACAGTGGAGCTGATTTCGGCTCACACTGCTGCTGCTGCTGCTGCTGCAGTCAGATGTGTCATCCAACTGACATTGCTCAAACATAGGTTGTAAAGTTATCAGAAAATGACTGTATATTGGCCTAAGAGTTTGACTAGACTGACAAAGCCAGGACTCAACCGGCACCTCTCTCCTGCACCCCTGCAAAGACCTTGACTTGGTTAAACCTGCCATTAGCTCAGGGTGAAGGGCGAGCTTACCTTGGGTGAAATGAGGAGTGAAGGAACACATTTACACTGTCTGTAGAGGAGCATTGCTAATGGAGAATAGATGATGTCAATTAACATCCACAGCAGGCTGACATTAATCAGCTAATGATGGTTCAGTGACACATAGAAGAGAGATGTGGCCATCTAAACAACGTCAAAGCAACAGAATGGAGATGCTCAGAACACTTGATGCTGAGGATACTGTAGGTTTAGCACCTGGAATATTTAGCTTTATTTTTTTTATTTGTTTTTTTTTTACTATTTTTTTTACTAAACACTAATTGTACCCAAAGAGTTCATTCATTCATCATACTACCTTATCTCCACATGGGGGCTGCAGGGTTGCTGGTGCCAGTCCCAGCTGACACAGAACAAAAGGCAGGGAGCACCCTGGACTTGTCACCACTCACATTGGTCCTTATTGAATTATTTGTAATACAGTGATGCCCAGAAACACTAACATCAACAGACCAGACGGCAAAGACACTGGATGTGCTCTTACCCCCACATAAAGTATCTGTACTATATCCTATCCTATGCCCTGACTTCATGGTTTGACATTCACAGCTCATGTGGTTTTAAAATGGATGATGATTACCATTCTTTATGAATAGACATTTACTCAGTTTAGGAGTATTTGGGCCCCCCAAAAGAGGAAATAAGAGGTGAAATAACTTTAAAACAAAGCACTGTATTTGTCTTGTGTTGTAGTTTGCAACCGCAAAACACTAGCATAGATTTTCCATGTTCCTTGTTCCAATCTGGAGTAGGCAACATATATTTGTCATTACTGAGCAATAATAGCATTTTAGCATAGTGTAATTGCTCTTTATATAGACTCAGTTTAAAGCATTGTGGTAAGCTTTCGTGTGACAGGAGACTGACCCATCACAATTCAGTTGAAAGAGAGAGAGAGCGCCTCCTATTGCCTCTCACTAATAGTAGCTGCATGCACACAGCTCTATTCCAGCAACAACTGGCTGCACTTCAACACAACCTACAAGTGGTCTAAAATAGTCATACAATAAATGTTTCATAGAACCTGTGAATGTTGACAAAGTGTTTTAGAGATGAAGGAGTTTTTGTCAGTTCACCTGTCATCTGTGCTCCTCTAGTGGGAGGGGCTCAAGACAGGGAGCCTTCATCCCATGATGTTAATATTAAATTATGTGATCAGCTGATGCCCACAAATGTAACTAAAACATATAGACAGTTTCACAGTGTCTCATGTTTGCATATGCATGCCAACACACACTCACACACACACACAAACAGATGCTTTTACTCAGGGATGAGCCTGGAGACAGCACAGCACTGTCATGCTCTCTGTCTGTATATTCTATGCAGCTAGTCTTCATATAGTTAATGAGTTGTAAAAATGTAGGCCAGAGCTGCTTCCCTGCATGCTCACTGGAACAGGAGGATATATGGAGCACTGCCTTACAGAATACAGTTCAGGGAAATCCTCAGGGATCGCTAGGTCCAGATAGAAGAGGCAAAGTTTAATCACTTCAAAATACCCTGCATTTAAAATCAAAGTATCTGCAAGCATGTAATGTAAATTTTAATGTCACTATCACAAGTTTTTCCCACATTTCTTTCCTCGTATCTTAGTTATTCAGCCCTGTATAAAATAAAATAATCAAATTAGAAAGAAAAGAGGGCAGAAAAACTATTAAAAGACACAATTGAATTAAAAGCAACTAAGCGCTAAAAGCACCAGCTTTGCAGTAAATAGAAAATGCAAATTCACCCCGTTTCCTGAGGATTGCTTCGCCTTCATGTGCAGCTGATTAAATTTGGACGCGCTTGATTTGCACCAGCAGACAGCTGTGCACTGGTTTAGAGATGACCATGGTGTGTATCTGAAGAGGCGCGCGGCGAGCAGAGAAATTATTTGCCCGAGCACAAATATGTGCATCCGTGTGGTTTTGATCCAAAAATGGAAATTATAGCAACAGCTTCCATCTGTTTCCACATGTGACGACTTTATCTGCTGACATATTCCGGCAACATTTGCATCTCACATTGATTTATGGCTGCAATAAAGCCAAATTAAATGGAGTGCTACAAATTTCATTTTCTGACAGAAACGGTCAGGCAGTGCTGATTTTAGTCTTTGTTTGAGAGGCAGTCTGGATTGTTTAATGCTCTCTCTCACACACACACACAGTGTGATTAGCCAGCGTCTGGCTGGCAGCCAGTGCTGATGTGACAGAACATGTTAACATGTGGTGAGAAAGAAAAAAGACATATGCACCGAACAGGCTGAAGAGTTTAATCTGAGAGATCAGAGGAACCACTGAGCTGAGTCGACATAGACAGCAGGGTTTATCATTTCAATCAAGATAAACTCCTGAAGGAAAAAATAATTTTTTATAGATTAAACTGAATAATGTGGTGATAAACTAAAGAGTCTATAGAGGCTATAGACACCATGATGGAAACATCAATGCTGAGGATTTTTGCTTCCGCATTTGTGATACTGGTGGTCATGGTTCAATTCAGTTTAGTTCAAAAACTTTATGCATCTCACTAGGGACAATTACTTAAGAGCAGCATGGTACAGACAACAAAAAACAAAAGTAAGACACACACAAGCGTTTACAATCAGGCAAATGCTCCAGGAGCCAACTAACCATGACACAGAAAGAGGTGCTAGTAGATTAAAAAAAAGCATGATAAAATAACTGTATAGGTGTAAGAACAACTACAGTGAGTTTAAACTGGTACTTAGTGGTCTGATGAGGCTGATGAAGTATGAAGAATGATGGATGAGATGAGATTGGGAGGTGTTTACAGTGTGCACATGATGATAGAGCAATGGAGACACTCATGGCAGAAAGAGATGACATTTTACAAAAAATGTCAATGGGATGATTAACTAACTAGGCAGATCAGTTGCAGTGCTATCAGGACACATAAGACCAGCTGATTAACAACTGATTGCACCATTGATAGTGCAGGGATAGGGGTTGAGAGTGTACATGCTTGAGAACAGTGTTCTGGCAGTCCTCAAGTTTTTTTTTTTCTTTTTTTATCTTTCTCATGTTTTTAAATGTAAAGTTCCACTGTGGAACCTCTAATGCCCCTTGTGGATCTCTGAGTTATTTCCACAATACTGCGGTCCAGATATGACAGAGAGAGACAGAAACAGAGCCGTCTCAAGTTTTACCAGGTGTCAATTGTCTGATTTTTACCATAGCTTCGTTTGTCCAGACTACATCCAGGAAATGTGGGAGGCGCAAAGATGCAAACACATTGTGTGAGACTGTAAGTCCCGTGGAATGTTCAAGATTATTTTCAGAATCAGAGTCCACTTCTGAAACCTTTCATGGTCTTTGCAGCCATAGTGCTGCTGTATGAAGCTTGTTTTACTGGCACTGTGCTTTATTCACTTCACCTGCTCAGTCCTGATGAAAATGTGTCGCTCTTTGTGCACACAAGTGTTGTGGAGCTGATAGGCTTCATAAGTGCTGCATGAACTCATTTGACAATGGTTTTAATTGAACAAATACTATATTTGTTGATATATAAACATTACAAACTATAGCTTTAATTGTAAAAAGAAAAAAGAAGTTCAATGTATAGAGAAGTTATAAGTAAGGATATATATATATATATATATATATATATATACACATATACAGTATATCTAAGAAAACAGCAGCAGGCTTAAGTGCTGATCTAACTTTAGTGACACTTGGCAGTTTCTCTGAACAGTAACATCAAGTATTTCTGTCATTTTCATCAAATCCTGGAAGACATCTCCTCCTCCTCGATGTGGTAGATAATATGTCCAATTATGTCATCTTAATTTATTAACAGTTTGGAAAGACAAAATAATTCATGGATAGTCCACAATATACCCAGTATCATGCACTGGGGCCTGTAGAATTCAGCTTTCAGTTGAAGTAGACAATAGTAAATACCCTATAGTCTACACTGGTGCACAGTAGCGTTTCGAAGCAGAATGCCTTATAAAATTATATAAAATTTAAGCAGCCTGGGTTAAAGTCCCTGGGTTAAAATGCTTGAATCTCCTGCAAACAGAGCCTGGATGAGGACGACAGTGCACATTAAAGGGACGTAGATCATCTTCTGAAAGACAGTGCTGGCAAAATAACCCGAGCAGCAGGCAACTGGGTTAAATAAACCTCATTAAACACTGCGCAAATTGTCTCGCTAATGTTACACATAATGAGCAGAACTAACCCAAACTCAAAGGGTGTAGATTAGTGTTTACAAAACAGAAGGCACATGCAAGTAAACAGAGAGTCACAGCGAGTGGAAAAGCTCAGTGAATGGCTGCAGATCAGCACCTTGGAGAGCGACACAGCACACGTTCGCGCTGGCAGAGCAGCTGCATCACCATCATCATCATCATGGTGGAATGCATCATCATCGATCGACAATCGGCTGTCACCTGTGGATAATACTAATAATACTTTGTGTACTCATTTTATTTTATCATGTATTTATACTTATACTTATGTCCAGTCATTTTAACTAACAAAAAACAAACTATAAATAACAAAAAGCAATGTTTATGTGCATGATATTCTCATTATTATTGGGCAAGTTAAATCACGTTCTGAAAGAAAATGAATTCCAAAAAGAAATAATTAAAAAAATTAAGTTTAAAATGGGGAAAAAAATTTCACAACTGTTATTTATTATTTCAGTCTACAGCTGTATTTTTTGTATGACCATGATGTGTATGAATAATTTTAAAACCTGAAATATACACATACACACACACACACTATTTTGAATATTCTGAAATTAAAGGTTGGAAGAACTGAATTGCTACCGTTTACTGGCAGGGCCTTCAAAATGTAACAAAACTGAAATGCAAAAAATTACAATTCAGGCACCAGTTAAACTATATCAAAAAAGGAAGTATAATTGTTGACAGTTACCACCACATGCACAATTTTAGAAAATATGTTCTTTAAAAACACTTTTACCTACACTTTACTCATTGATTAGCACAAGTCATTTCACTTCAATCTGAGTGAAAAAGTTAAGGAAAAAAGTAAAAATAAAAATAATTTCAAAATCACCTGCTTGTTATTCTTACTGTTCCTAGACAATAATCTGCTTCTCTGTTTGATGATCCGAACTTCATTTATCTGCAGATTCAGACTCTTGCAGAGTCATTCACTGTGTTCAGCACAGGAGAGCAATTGTCACATTTTTTTTTTTTGGTTTTGTTTTGTTTCTCTTTTGAAAAAATAAATAAATAACAGCCGGAGGTTAAGCAAAATAAGTAGCAGCAGCAGCATCTAAAAGTGTAGGTGCGAAAGAGAAAAACAAGAGACGTTTTTTGTTGTCCTTTAATAGGAATAGAAACACCAATAAAAAGCACATACCAGTGTAAGAATTACTTTCATATTTATTTCACATGAAGACATTTTATGTAGTTAGCGTCTAGTTCCAGAAATAGAAGAGAATAGAAATGAAATGCTGATGCAGGTGGTTCACATGGTAATAGATAATGCAGTTGTTTATTTCTCACTTTGCTGCTGCATTTCTGTGTGTGTGTGTGTGAGGAGACAAAGCTGAAAACTGAGTCCCTAAATACACTTGTAGTGAATCTACTCCCACTGTGCTGGAGTGTATAAATTAAATAAATGAAGATTGGAAGTGGATCAGCAGAATTTGAATAAAAACATGCAGTCGGCTCCTCGATTTGCAGGTGGGGGGGGGGAACATCTGTTTAAGTGTGTCTCCTAAACGAAATACTCAGCCTCATTCCTCTGTGATTATTCTTCCTCTACTGAAACAAAATAAAAAAGACAACAAAGGGGATTTAGGAGAAGAAGGGAAACAATAAATTCCACTTAAGAATAGCTCTTTTTTGCACAAACACTATGGTCTCTTTAGACTTTCAAAACACATTTATTGCAGCTCAGCAAGTCCTTTACAAAAGGCCAGACAAGTTTAGTATCCAATCAGTGCACAGCTTTTTATTTATTCCCCACATAATCATTTCATTTGTGTTTTTGTAATTTTTGACTTTGTTGCTGCAAGAATCTTCGCTGTTACTGTAAACAAGTCACCACAGGAATCTTAATAGTGAAAAAAGTAATCTACACAAAAATAAACTTTCACATTATTTTATTTTTATTTTATCTGTATTTCGTTTTATTTTATTTTTGTTTTATTTTTATTTAATTTATTTGACAGGGGAAACAGTGCCAATAACTTAAGATCATCCTAAAGGTGGGGTGGTTTTTTACTGTACTGCTTCACCTGTGGAGCAGACAGGCCTGTAAAAACACCATCCAATCACAATGATTGATAATAATGATCAACACTCTTTGTGAATAACCGGAGCGTGTACCCGTGCTCTGGAGACATGGCTTCAGAGGGAAGTCTGAAGAAAGCGGCTGGGAAATTTGAATTCAAAATATGCCCTGCTTGAACAGTTTTTCCAGGACCTCCCACTCTACCTTTAAGGGGTAAATAGTGCATTATTTACCAGCTATGGAGTTTGACACCACAGTGAATGTCCAACCTATTTTTCCAAATTATTTTTCTACAAAAGCTACTGTGTATTACAATTGTTTTTTTTTTTTCAAGAATCCTGAAGAGAAATATATTCACAGACTTTCATATCATAACTGATAACTAACTGATGTTACCCATGTCCTGTTTATGTTAGGTTTAAGCATTAAAGCTCTATTTCTAAGTAAAGTTTAGATCTCTGTCCGTCAACAGTTGACTTTTTACGCTAACACTTACATATTAACATATTAACCCTCATATTGATTTCCTCTACTCCTCTCATTCTGACTCTGTCTATGTCACTCTCGCACACACACACAAACAGAAGACATGTTTGTACAGTCACTTTAGTGTGTTTTTGAGTGAATGGGAATGGGAAGCCTGATCTCATGTGAGCACAGTCAACACATTCAGGCCTCTTTTTTTAATACCAGGTGTTAACAGTCCTTAAATCTGCCTATATGCGCTTGGATCCCCGAGTATGGATGTTAATACTGGGTTTGAATGGGGTTTGAATGTGTCCACCTATTCATGCTCCTCTTTCTCCATCACTTCATCCAGCAGCTGATTAGAGAAGCAGAGGTGGATTTTCCAGGTTTTTGATGGTTCCCATTGGAGTGGAGGCTGGCCAGCGATCTGCCGGATGGTTCATGGTAAATGGACACCGGGCTCTAATGAGGCACAAAGAGAATGGAAGGGGTTTGTCTGGACTAATTTCATTAGCGTCTTCCTGTCCCCGGTCATTGTAGTAGGAGATAAATAGGACACTCTCAGATGGGGCATAATAGTCCAGAGGAGGGCTCTGTGCTCAGATAACAGCTGATGCATATGCTTTATGGAGTGGAGGCTGCTGCAGGGATATGTGTGTGTGTCCACTCATGTGTGACTTAATCAGAATTAAAGGTACAATGTGGGCTATTTTTACACACAGTTATGCCTGTTTCAAATTATTTGTGATGCATGAAGTAATGAGATGATGGCTGTGATTTGACCCAGAGTGGGGAAAAAAAAAAATTATATAGCAAATTAGCCTCCTGCTATCCAGCACAATCAAGTCTCAGTGACATTCTATTATATCACAGTATAATGTAAGTCTACAAATAGCTTCAACGCCAGTTGTATTTACATTATACTTCAAAATGAACACTAATAATGAATTAATTTCCATTTTGTTCGTTTTCAGGGGAATACAGAACAGTTCTAGAAGCTGCAGGACTGTGAGAAAAATAGTTGCTTTTTAAATCCCATCATGTTATTATATATTAATATATATATATATGTCTTCAAGGCTGTAGGCAAAGTTTGTTGGTGCAGTAGACTCCTCTCTAAGATCACATGATTTATATTATGCTAAAAGTTTATTATGGCATTATTGATCAGTATTATATTACAATATATCACGTGTCACCAAATTTAACAACCAGGTGAAACTCAACTGGCTCAGTGGCTCATTCTGTGCCTCTCAGTTTAAATATGAAGGACAACACTTTACAATTATTTTTGAACATGTTTGCATGCTTTATGCGCATGCTCCACATATTTTTGGTGTAGCAGTGTTACACCACCACATACAGCCCTGGCATAGGTACTACAGCTTGAGGTGTTTTGGGGCATTTTCTGTGGATGAAATCATTTCCTGAAAAGATGCGCTGTTTCCAGGAGAACTTTTTCAAAACAACAAAGAAAAAGATTGTTTGTGTTTTGTTCCATTTCAGTGTGGATTGGGCCTTTGTGTGGGAAAAGCTACCAATAGCAGGCTACAGTCTGACAAAATGCAACCGCTTAATACCGAAAACACTGGAAGTCCTTTCCTGTAATGATATGTAGAATTTTGGCTGTGGTTTTTCTGTGACTTGCTAAATCTTGACAGACAGGTACATCGGCCAATCTTCGTGTGGTCTGTGTGAAATGACAAACAATGATAAACAAGAGCTTTTCATCTGACATCTTCAGTTATTAATGGCTAGACAAAAAGAGGATTACAACAGAAATCATTTTTTAAATAGTGTTTTAGAAGTGAGTTACAGAACTGAGCTTTAATGATCCGCAATGTATGTCTTTGCATGAATTAATCATGACCATATCCATAGAGAATTTGCTGTGCACATGCAGAATATACTGTATACTGTATATACACATAAATGTGATTCTGTGCTTTTGTATAGCTGCCAAGTATCAGTGTTCTATCTGGAAACTGGGTGCAAAGAAATATGTGTTAACGTGCAAATGTTAAATAATAACGCTGATAAATTTAGAGTGAGTGCAGAGCTAAATTGGTCCCATCATGGGATGATGTGTGTTTTCTTCAATCTGAATTTATATTTTTCCAACCGGAGCCACAAAATGTAGAAGACAGAGCATGGGCCAAGCAGCTGCCAGATGATTTAGAAATGACTCACTGATGCCAGAATTATGCACAGAACACTTAGGCGATAGTCGACGATTAAACTGAGTCAAATTGAATTGCCCTGCTGCTTTATTCTGCCGATGTTTGTCAAAATGTTGAAATGAGCATTTTGGGGGAAGGAAGCCCTTCATAGCTACAAGACCATCTCTCTCTATCGCTCTTTCTCTCAAGGTGCCATTAAAGAAATCCCCAATTACCCCTAATAATGATGTAATCAAGCACGGCTGACGTGCCAGCAAGCTTTAATTAAGTTATTAATTAGCTGAATAATGGGTTTTTTATTCACCAGCACAGAAGCCGGTGTCTCACATGGCAAAAGGTGCATGTGAATACGAGAGAGCGAGAGAGAGAGAAATGTGTGAGGGCAGATGATGTAACTCTCACAGACTGTGAAGAAAAAGTAAAAACACTTATACTGTGAATTTTTTAGCAATTATTGTTTTTCTCTATCTCTCTTTCTCTCTTTAATTATGATAATATTTCACCTCATGTGTTCTCTGAGCTCCAATGCCGGGGGCAAGTTTAACCTCCTCACATTTGTGCCAGGCTGGGGCCATAGAGGGCAGGCCAACAATACCACATTCATGCAATACATAATTACCTGGATATGAATAATCCGCCGTGACCCTGGTGACTAGGAAAGTGCGCTGCTGCTTGATCCAATTAACTTTAAACTAAGGGTCTTAATTTATCTGCAAATGGCTGCACTTCTCCGGGGAAGCTGTTAATGTCAAGCTCCTCGCTCACAAAACAGCTTCTTCCACCCGCCGTCCTTTTTTCTGGTCCATGAAGAGGTTCTTGTTATTTATTTAAAATTGTTTTTGTTTTTTGTAGAAAAAAAAAACTGTAGAAATGCTCACTTGCATTTTTTTTTTTTCTGCATGTTGGGTCCAAAAATAGTCAGGGAACATCAGCGATGCATCATGGACCTTATGTCTTCTTCTCGCAGTAAAGAAACTTTCTAGCCATGTGGAAAATTCATATGATATAATCACACCTGCCTGCTCATTTCCCCCTCACATACAGGTGTATTTATAATACAGTGTAATATATATTATAATATAATGTTTTTCATCTTATTGCTTCACAACCTCATTCATTCCACTTCCTCACTCATACCACTTTCATTGAGTTTTTAATTTGGCTTACAAATACATTTGGTAAACTTTCTCCAGCTGTTTATCCAAGATTCGTACACACACATTATATATACATATATACTGTATGTTTAAAATAGCAGGCATCTAATATGAATCCACAGTAAAATGATATGGTAAGGTCAGAGTATCTCTGTTCTCATACAAAGCTTGACGTCTTGTTGAGACAAACAGCCACAAACCGAGAAGGGAAAAAAAAGAGCTGCGCGACGTCCTCCATTGTTGTCTGTTGTGTCGCATTTAACGTTGCCATTTGTTGTCATCACACCAGTACGATGTCACACTACGTGGCCATCGGGCACGGCCCTCACCCTGCCTACCAAGTGAAGGTACTGTGCACAGTCCAAACACAAGTCTTACCCAGGACTTTACCATTCCAAAATGAATCGTACTGTGCCATGATGGAAACACAGCATTATACACCCATGTAAAAAAAACTTTTTTTGTCAATTCCAGTTCCAAATATCAACCACTAGATGGTGCACTTCTTTGTTTTGCTGTTTAAAAGGGTTACGAAAATGCAGTGATGATCTATTTCTTTTAATGTTAATGTTAGAGCAGTTTAATACACCAGTCACATTAGAGCGGGAGCAAATTGAGTGTACAACAAATATTGGAAAAAGGTTAAAGAGCAGGTTGTCAGGTTGCATTTTAACCACAAACTGTCACAATTCAACAGCTGTCACAAGCTGCATTTATTCATGCTGCGATTTTTGTAGTAACGCTTTCACACGGGCTGTGTTTTTTTCCCTCTGTCCTATTTTCATTTTTCACCATTTTTCAGACACCACCGATAACATTTTCACCTCATGCATTTAAATGAAAATTCCATCAGCCTGCTTTATGTCAGGTCCTTGAGGGTAAAGGAAGCTTTTAGGCTACAAAACGCATAGATTCGCTTCCTCAAAGCCTGTTTGGTTATCACTGAGTATAGAGGAAGCTAATAGGAGTCAGAGTGACAGGCTTTAATAGAGATTTAGAGATTCCTGCATTCTCCCTCCTGTTTCCATCCACTCTTTGACCTTGGTGTGCGATGCAAGGTCACGGCACTGCCAAGGCCTTCTGCTCGAGTTGGATTATAACGCGGAAAATATACCAGGCTTCATAAATGGAGGGAACTGCTGTTAATACTCCTCCTCACTTTCTCTCAATTCGCCTCTGCCTGCACATCTTTGTCATCCTCCCTTTTCTTTTCTACTTCACCCTCATATATATCGCCTCAGCCATCAGCCAGTCCGCCCATTACTCCTCGTCCTCAATAAGTAAAGGCGAGTCCAGCCTGCTGGGGGAGAGAGGATGGAAAGAGAGTGAATGCAGAAGTAGCTTTTATCGCTTCCTTTCTTTATTGTATTGTATGTTTTCATTGCCTCTCTGCCTCTCTTTATCTCTCTCCTTCCACTCTGTGTCCTGGGAGAGTTGCATGCAGAAAAGTCTGGCCCTGCGTCACTGTGCCAATAGCGACTGGCCTATGCTAACAGAATTATCAACCTGGCTCCAGAACGCAGTGCCACTTTGACTCACCGTCACCTCGATGCTCTGCACAGACTCACCAGCTGACACAGCCTTGGCTGAACAAATGCAGAGGGAGAACCTCGGGTTTGTGGAATAAAGATGTATTAGTACTCTCATAGCTTTAAGAGTGGAATTCAAGTTCAGTGTAAATAAAAAGGTGGATATTATAGTTAGTTGGATGTTTACACAAACACAGGAGGGAAAAGGTGGAGTTTTAATATTAATATTAATCTTATTTATATTATTATTAGTTTAAATGACACAAATCCCCACACCCTGCCTTTTTTAAATCTCTGTGTCTTTATGTCTTATATGCTCCAATTTCCTCACTTTATTTCATGTTTTCCTTGTTTAAAATCATTTCTGCATATCCACAAAGCTCATTTGCTCAGTGAAAGTGGCACAAGGACAGATTGTCTTTTTATTCTTTGAAGATGGTATCATGTAAGTAACTAGTGAACTAGTAAGTGTAAGGGACATATGCTTGTCTTGTTTTCTTACGTCCTTGAGTTCTTGCTAATCATATGGAAGGAAAAATGTTTTTGTGTAACACATCATCATCATCATCATCATCATCATTTTAATGTGTTTCACGGAAATAAAATGACAAAAATATAAATTAACAAAAGAGAAACAAAGGAATTGAATATTTTAACATTTTCAATATAAACATTAAATTATATCATTTAGTGTAAGATATAGAAAAACAATTAAAATTGTAATTAAAAAAAAAATCAAAACTGACTATTTTTAAATACAGTAAGTGTATTACAGTAGATTTTTTTAATTCTTTGTGAAGCAGGTTTTGGTTTGTGCAGTTTTAAAATTGCTGTTCCCAGCAGGTCGAGCCATAGTTAACTCATTAACTCAGCAGAAATACTGTACATTCAGTGTCCTGACCAATCAGAGTCTTGTAGAAAAAAGAGTAAAGACATTGAAATCCATCTTGTTTATAGGGATGTATTGGGTAATCCATCTGGACAAATACAGTATTGACTGAGTGAGGAACACCATAGTCTATTAAAAATAACTTTATTCATCTCCTCCTTTTGTTTGTGAAGAGGAGATTTTTCTTTTTCATTTAAATCGGCGAGATTAAACATATCATAATTTTGTTGCTTTTTGGCATAAATGTAAATGTGTAAAGTGGGTCCAACAGTACATGTTCACATGTATTCATTTTATTTCATTGTAACATGAGAACATGCAGGTCACATTTTCCCCTTTAATGAAATTGCAATTAGATGGGATTTATTCATTCATTCATTCATTTGAGAAACTTTTGGAAAAAGTGAGGACTCCACATTAGCATTTAAAGTGCCACAAACAAATCAGATGAATGAAAACACTGGGTCTTTCAGCTTCAACTTCAACTTGTTAATTTGACTGTTTTTCAGTTTGCTGTTTTGTGCAAACACTTGCACTAATACAGGTTCACAACAGGAATACAGATCTGCTTCCACTTACTTGAGCATCTGCTGCAGTGCACATTGTACAAAATCCCTGAAATAGATGATCAGATTATGACCCTCTCATGGGCAGCCCATGGCTGAGCGGAGGGGAGTAAGGCTTGTAACCTGAGGTCACCAGTTTGTATCCCCACCAGGTCAAAGGCTGAATTACCCCTGAGCAAGGTACCCAATCCCCATTGCTCATTGTTAATTGGACACTCTAAAGCGACACCAGCCACAGAGACGCCACATTCACTGTAGTCCTTGTGCTGGTCCCAAGCTCGGATAAATGAGAGAGTTGTGTCAGGAAGGGAATCCAGCGTAAAAATGTCAAATATGTGGTGTATATGCTGTGGCAACCCCTAAAGAGGGAGAAGCCAAAAGAGAGAAAAAAGGAAGAAATTATGACCTGCTTGAATCGGAAATCACCATTTTATCACACAGTTGTAGTGTTTTATTTATAATATATATATATATAATCCACACACATGCACTAATACACACATAGTGTTTTTCACTGCTGCTGCTGCTCATTGACAAGCAGGGAGATATTTATCGGTTTATATAAACCAGCCTAATTATGTGTTGGCTATAGATTAAAGCTGTCAGTGTCGTCAGGGAGCTGAAGTCTTAAACCAGCCTCATTACACAAACTCCTATCACTTCTAATTGCCAATACAGGAGCTTATGGATTCTACTCAGCACTCCATAATGCAGCAAATGTCAGTGGAAACAAATCAGGCTGTACAAATGGTCCTGAGGGATTTTATTTTTTTCAAATTTCAGTCTTAGCTTTTGAGAGGGTGGATGAAAACGCATCTGTCTGTGTGCGTGTGCGTGCGTGTGTGTGTGTGTGTGTGTGTGTGTGTGTGTGTGTGAGAGAGAGACACTCAGGTAATTTTAGCTCTTTGTGTCTCAAGCAATGAAGAATTTGTTTACTCATTAGTGTTTTTACCAAAAATTAGTCTTGATCACTGTGATCATGCGAGCTTAGAATAACTTTTTTTTTTCTTATTTTAATCAAACAGCTTAATGCTGGATTACTTTGAAAGACTTAGTCAAGACCAGGCTTTACATAAGAAGCTGCCGTGTTCCTAGTTTAGACATATTGATAAAACCACAGCTTTATCAATATGTCTAACTACACTGTAAAATGTTTGATCATTTATTCACTGTGAATTTTACACAAAGAACTGTCTGTATCCCGAGAGGAAATATAGTAATTTAGTTGTAGATTACTCTATTATTGTACAGTAAATTAATTAGTTGACTGTCAGTTGATTAGTTGACTGTAAATTCATATAATGATTTAGCAGTTTCCAACTGTATTTAATTGCAATTTCACTATAGCTATGCAATACAGTATATTACCAGTATTTATTAACAGTACTTCCATGTATAAATATTTGCAATATTAAATATAAATATTTTACTGTAAATTCACAATCACTATGGCATAGAAAGTATATTATTATGATTTTTGTAATTTTTTCCTATGCATATACTGTATTACTGTAAAACAAAAATCACTTCAGAAGAGTTTTACCATAATAGCCACAATAAAACACAAGGAATATGGTGCTATATTGCGAAATATTACCTTTAAAGCATTTGAAATGATCGTGTCATTTATTGTGAAATTTACAGTCAAAGCCTGTGAAATCCTAAAAGTAATTTTCAGTTAGACTTTTGCACCTCCCCTTGTCTGTGTTTCCAACCATGGGGAAATTTGGTCCATGGACAGATATGATCTCTCTCTACATATAGAGTGCATCCCACAGTCCAAAAATATGCAGATTAGGGGATTAGGGAAAGTGGACTGTCTAAATTGACTGTGAGAGTTGATGGTTGTCTGTCTCCATGTGACCCTGTGGTGGAATGGCAACCTGTCCAGGGTGTACCCCACCTTTTGCCTTATGTAGGCTGGGATTGGCACCAGCAACCCTTGGGTTGAGTGAGTTGCATCCACTGGATTTTTAGTTTGAAAAGTGATGCCTAAGAAGTAAGATGTACGTAGCAGAGGTGACCCCACTGGTTGAAAAAAGAGCAACTCATTTGAAAAGTTTAGGGGGGGAAATTGATGGTGTTTCTGGTTGAAGGTAAAATCTGTGAACTTACGGTTTTGAAAAACTGACATGGTGGTGGTCAGTGGTGAATTTTGAGGCTTTGCTACAGGCACAGCGATGGCAGAGACTTCAAGCACACAGTATTTGTTGAACATGATATAAAAATCTGCTGATTGTGCTCCAGGTGTTGTTCCTTCTCCTGGATGTAGGTGGTGCATGTGGCTCAGGATCTGCTGCCCCATTACTGAATGATGTCAACAGCAGTTGGTCCAGTTGCTCTGGCTTGCTGTATTGTTGTGTGTATGTGTGTGTGTATGTGAGAGAGAGAGAGAGAGAGAGAGAGAGAGAGAGAGAGAGAGAGAGAACCACCAAGCTCTAATAGTGTGCTCTGTTGCAGTCTGCTCCACAAACGAGTGTCTCCTGCCACAGGGCTGAAGGCTGTTGTTCCATTGCCCAGTGTGTGTGTGTTCTTGTATAGGCATCTTTGTGAGGACCAAAAAATAAATAAAATGAAAAAAAACATGAAGACGTTTCAGCTGGTCCTCGTGTTTTGTCACCCCTTAAAAGGGCTTTTTGAGGTTTAAGACTTTGTTTTAGGGATATGGTTACTATTAGGTCAGGGTTAGACAGTTATTTGTGATTGTAAGGGTTAGAGTAAAGGGCTAGGGCAGGGGTCTCAAACTCAAATGACCTAGGGGCCACTGAGCATCTAGGCTGGTCATAACATGGCTGGAGAAAAGGAGAAAAATAGTCCAACTTTTTGTATCACGTTATTTCCTATCACAAGATTTGTGATGATAATTTACCATAAAAGTGTTTGTTTTGATCTGGAACAGAGTAAAAAAAAAAAAAAACTATAAGTAACAGAAACAGATGTAACTCATAAATTGCTATTAAGTGGTGGACAACACCAAATGGATCAGGGGCACATTTGGCCCGTGGGCCACAAGTTTGAGAACTCTGGGCTTGGGAATGCATTTTGTCTATCAGTGCCCTCAGTATGAATGCTGTGCACACATGTTGTGTTTCTCTGACCTGTTGTTGTTTCCTTCTTTTACACAGTGAGTGAATAGGAGTTGTTGGTGGATACTCTCTCTCTCTCTGTCGCACACACACACACGTGCACACGCTCATTATCTTGTGGTCTCGATCATGGCAGCCTGTTCAGCACAAGCCTCAGAGAGAAAGTAAAAGACTGTGGGAAACAGAGACAGAGAGAGAGATGGATTTCAGATAAGAAACTCCTCCCTGTCAGCACGTTAGCGGCTGCAGCAGAGACTCATTGCATTTAGAAGACATTGTTTTCATCCTCTTTTGCCACTTTATAGTCTGGAAGTGAGTTAAATGGAAGGAAAAAAAAGTATTGAGTTGAAACAGTTGTGAGAGCAGGTGTTATTACAGGATCAGGATCAGGTGGTTGTGTCTCTGTTCTGACCATATAACAATAATAATATAATAATAATATAAATACAGTAATGATTATCAGTGATTATAAGTGATCACAGTCAATGTCAATTTACACATTTAACACATTTTAGCATTTTCCCTGATTTGCATGGGTATAATCTACACACTTCTCCTCTAATTAATATCTATGGGAAAATAATAATTGAAGTTGAAATGAATTCATGTTGAATACATGTGTCTAACATTTGTCTAATGATCATGCATCAGCACAGACTACTCAGCACTTATAGATAGTGGATCCAGGAAATTTGAAATCACTCCACTTTTTCCTTCATTCACATTGTGTCAACTAAAAACTTTACCTCATTCACTAACCCTCCATACAAAGAGTTTTATTCTCAGACTCTGACACTTGCTCAAATCAATCAATAATCAATGTTTTCTTCAATTCACCTTTTATATTATTATATTATAAATGAGTTATATCATCACAATGTGTATTTTATGCTGTATATTTCACAAATTACTATTTTTATTGTTCAGTAGACACCTAAAAAAAATAATGCATCATAAATCTGACACAGTTATGTTTTTAGGAACAATGCACAAGTGGCTCATGGACAATATGTGCCATCCACCTACTGTAGCTCCACTCAACCTGAATCATCTTCACAGAATAACAGAAAATCAAAAAAAAAAAAAAAAAAGTTTGAGTTGGAAAAATGTTGCAACGTGCAACGTGAAAAAGAGTAAAGAGCTCTGAGTAACATGACTGCACTGCCAGATTTAGAGGACGCAACACTCAAAGACACGTGCTCACAGCATTGTATGCTTTGCACGTGACCCTTTAAATTAATAACTTTGGCACAGAGAATAAAGGAGGGACTTGACTTCTGGACCTGAGATTCAAGATAGAGAATCTGACAAATGCCAAGATGGAAGACAACACTGACACAAAGAGAGGGGCAAAATTAAATCATGTTATTTTAGTTTTGCACGGTCATTTTGCCTGATATAACACGACTGAATAGTTTGATGGAGATACAAAATAGAAGTCAGTACGAGGCATTGGCTCAATATCAGACACATGGAGAGAGTGTAGAGCAATCACAGTGAGAACGCAGAATAATGGAGACTTTAAAGGAAGATAATGAAGAGAAAAATGGAAGGAAGGAGGGGAAAAAAATAAACAGAATCATGAATTCAAATTAAAGTTTCATGGGCGGATATTCCTCAGCAGGATATCACTGCATGGTAGAGAGAGAGAGAGAGAGTTTTGTAGGACTCTGCTGCCGTGCAGCTGCACAGTGCAACTGTCCACTGGGATATGTAATGTGAAAACGCTGTATCAGTTGTGATAACTGAGAGAGTGCTGGGGAATCAACGTTTCTTCTCTCCCTTTTTTGAATCCCCCTCATTTTGTTCCATTTGTGTTTGTCTTTTAAAGCAGTTGACACACACTCACGAGAGAGAGATGTGTGTGTATCCAGGTTTGTTAATTTATGATAATTGACAGATTTGAATTTGTCTGAAAGCTTTTTATGACTGTGCAGACTTTGTCATGGTATAATATAATCTATTCTAGAGGTGTGTGTGTGTGTACCTGGTATTTCTTATGTTTTGGGGACCTAAATCTGTATCCACAGTCACATTATGGAGATATATTAGGCTGAGGTTAGGTTAAGGTTAGGGTCAGGGTTAGGGTTAGGGCACTAGTAATTATGGTTAAGGTTAGAGTAAGTCTCCAGGAGATTAATGTAAGTCAATGCAATGTCCTCTGAAGTTATGGAAACCACTGTGTGTGTGTGTTTGCGCACGTTACATGCATCCATGCAGATATAATAGGGCCTCTATCCTGCAGCCCTTATTTATGCATTGGCTACTCTCTGTGAAACCCTGCTCTCTACAGTATGATTCATTATCCTGAGAGAGTGAGAGAGACAGAAGGGGTGAGAAAAGAGAGAGGGAAAGGGAGAGAGAGAGAGAGAGAGAGAGACTGCCTTGTCCTCCTCCTCCTCCCTGTCCTCACCCTCCTGATCACATGCATCTCCTTGGAGCAGGCGGCAGTGCTGCATGTGCGCCGTGTGCCAGCAGAGAAGGCTTTTATTGTGATTGAGTCTGCAGCTTACAAGGAATGATGCAGGGGAGGCTGTCGGTCTCACAGACAAACAGATAACTCAATCCTCAGCTGCTCTACCTCCATGCAGCCAACACACCGATGGATCAGGCAGAGAAAACAGGTTTTTGCAGGTTTTCTGCAGCTGGAAGGAAGTAGCTGTTAGGGCTACACAATTAATCATAATTAGGGTTGGGCAATAATTCAATAACAATGAATATCACAATATTATTTTATATAATAATATATGTTCTCTTATATTATTTAATATAAGAGAAGTCTGCAGGGGTTCGCTGTAGACATTGATAAATGACATTAACATCCTACAGCTGCCATTGTTTCTGTTAAAACTAATAGCAATATAATTTTTTTAACATATTCTATGTTTCTTGTACTGTAGGTAGCAAACTTTTAAAGGTGAGTTCTGCAGTTTCCTCTTGTACTGAAATCTGTATCACATCCACAGAGCCGTCAATAAATAAACAAAGCTGGTGATTGTGGCCTTTACATTAGAGCTCAAAAATAAACAGCACCACTGCCAGTTTTAAGATGAAAGAGATCACTGTGCACTTTTAATCCATGGAGACTGAGCAATATTTCACAAAACCTGACATAGTGAACCTATTTTACCCTTGCAATACCCCTGGGTGATGATCACGAGTCTGGAAACAGCTGGACCTGCAGAACTTTCTGACGAACTTTCTCTCATCGGAGAATGCTTATACATCTCTATAAAAGCACGTAAAATACACAAGATATTGAAGTTAATTAGTGCTAGAGTCTGTAATGACACTAAAGTTGGCATGCAGATTCACAGCTTCCCATTTGGTAGTTAAGGGGAAACTGAAGGGAAACTTAATTAACAATGATTTAGTAAAGGTTTTATTGATGTTATTGATGTATCTTGGAATACAGGAAGTCATTACATACGCACACTTTAACATAAGGAATGTAAAAACATGAGCATACTTGTAAGTTACATTTCCTTAAATTTTCCCTTAGGTGCCAACCTGGATGCCAACTTCACCACTGTGATTCAGTACTTAATATGAACTGATCACTATACAAATGTTGCATCCGCATTACCTTGTCTTCTCTGCGTGTTTTATAGCAGTGATCCACCTCTGCCATCCTCAGGATCTTTGGTGATCATGGAAAATGCTTTCTTGTTATGTTGACTTGTGAAGAGATCGGTTGCTTGAACTTACTGTCTGGTATACAGTATATGCTGCAGGTTATGTACTTTATGACTATGGATGTGAACAGCACCGTTTCCTGCCAAAATGGTGTTGCTTTACTTGAGTGATATCAGCTACCAGCACTCTGCACTGTAATAAACATAACTCTTAATTTAATTTGGAATAAGGAATTTCTGTCGGTCACTCGCTGACCTGCATACCTGTGTGCACCATTTCTACTCTTAGGCTTTTATCCAAACCCTAACCAGTTCCTTAGAAATTAGGTCCAGCCTCAGAAGGACCAGGCTTTGGTATCCCTGAGCACTACTGGTCCTAAAATATCAGTCTACAAAAAAAATAATAAAAATACGGGCACACACACCCATTCATTGTCCAGGATTAGAAGTGTTTAACACCAACATGCTCTTGCCTTTTTATTACTTCTATGGGACATTTTCTGCTACAAACACTGACATTTTCAGGACCAGTAGTCCTCATTGGAACCAAAGCCTGGTGCTAATGGGCCAGAACCTAATTTCTGAAAGACTGGGTTAAGTTACAACTAAGATTTGAATTGTCATTAAGCAAAGTTCAGGGATAGGCATTAACAGGTTGTGGTTAAGGCTTTGGTTTGACTAAGGGGAATAGTCCTTTCTGGATCTCCTTTTCTGTCCTTTTCTTTTTCCTGCATTTGTCTTCTCTCCTCCTCCTACCAATTCCATGAATTTAGTTGATTCTTCTGCTTTCACCTCTTGTGCCTCCTCTCTCTCTCCCCCTCTCTCTCTCTCTCTCTCTCTCTCTCCCTGATTTAGCCAAAGACACAGAGGCTGAAAGAACAGAGAAAAAGTGATTGAACATTTACAACTATCCTGGAAATCTCATTGCTGAGCCATCGTCACTGCTGCATGTTTTATTGCCTTCAACCAGGACACTTCAGATGGGAGTGCTAACCTCATTTACACACACACACACAGACACACACAAACAAAGGAATACTCCTCTGTGAAACCATCTCATGTACTTGCATAGTCATACATTTATTATGAAGGCATATGCACATCCACTCAGAGAAACACAGAACACATTTATATACACACACATACAAACTACCAGGGGTCTGTCATAAATTGGATTTTGTTAGTATGAAAGTGATATGGAAAGAGAGAAAGGGAGTGACTGAGTGGAAGACGCAGGGAGGAGAAGCAAAATGAAAATACTATGGTAATCCATCTCAAATGAAAGCTCTCGCCCATGTATCCTCTTTGTGTGTGTTTGTGTGATCCTGTGTATGCTCTTTGTGTGTGCATGATTATGTGATTGTGTGTTTATTGAGTGGCAGTGGTAGTGGTAGCCATCTAATTGTACTGCAGGAGCCGTGTATCAGAACTGAGCGTCTCTGTGGAAATGAGCCCTCCACAGATGTTAAAAAGGACGTGTGGCACTTCAAGTACGACAGCCTTCCACTTTCACCAACATTAGCAAGGTCACTTTCATTCTACTGATGGAAGAATGAAAAGAACATTTATGGTGCTTATAGCAGAGAAATGGGTGGATCCCTACTTTTTTCTGTTTAATTTGTGATTAATTCAAGGTCGACCTTAATGCATTATTTTTTTTATCCTGTTAACTGCATTTAGTGTCTTGGACTTATGTTGTTAATCCATGGTGTGTTGTTGCGTTGCGTTGGTGCTACTCACTCAGAGAGAGAGAGAGAGAGAGAGAGAGAGAGAGAGAGAGAGAGAGAGAGAGAGAGAAGCGTGATGGCCTATGAACTCACGCAGTGCCGTGAACAATGATTGGTCTGTTTAACACCTTGATAAACACCTGATGATCATTGTCTGGCAGATGCAGCTTTAAACAATCTGGAATACAGTGCGACCTCCAGGATCTATAAAACTACATGGTTGGCCAAAGTCCTGTACAGCCACACACACACACACACACACACACACACACACATATATATATATATATATATATATGAAACACATAAGACAATAAATAGTATTATGTGTAGTAATAGTAAATAGTGAAAAGCAATAAGGCACCAATAAAACTAGAACATAAAATCAGCATCTCAAACTGTGTTAAAAGCCAAAGAATACAGTGCGACCTCCAGGATCTATAAAACTACATGGTTGGCCAAAGTGCTGTACAGCCACACACACACACACACATATATATATATATATATATATATATATGAAACACATAAGACAATAAATAGTATTATGTGTAGTAATAGTAAATAGTGAAAAGCAATAAGGCACCAATAAAACTAGAACATAAAATCAGCATCTCAAACTGTGTTAAAAGCCAAAGAAAAGTAGCACTGTGTGTTTTAAGAAGAGATTTGAAAACATCTAGATTTTCATTCCTAGTAAAAAGTAAATTTGCTGTGTAATTTTGGCTCATAAATATATCTGTGTTGTGATGCTGAATCCATCCATTCCCACTGCAGACAAAATCCAGGTGTTTGTGAGTGTTTGTGGGTTGTTGTTGACCTGTGGGAAAAGAGGATTGTGTTTCATGCGGAGAAGCTCTTTTTAGAGTTATTCTCATGCATTTTATTGCAAAACCACAAAAGGCCACAAACAGGTAGTTCCGGTTTGACCTCACTCTCACTGTGGCAGAAATCATACAGGCTATCGGCTGTGCTGTCCAGGATCTATAGACCAGCAAGCCTCACAGCTCAGTGGTTTTCTGAGTGCAGCGACTCATGCATTAAACAATTTGTTCACCAACTCAATTACTGCCAACAGCATTATGCTAGCACAGCACTTCAGTGATAACAGGTGAAGTTTTGTAAATTCATGGTACTATTACTTAGCTCAGTCATGAACAGCTCCCCAACCTCGAGGAACTAAAAGACATGAGAGCATTATATTTATATAAGCACTGGGTGCTATGAATCTCAGTGCTCTGTCATAATGTAAGTAACACAAAGCAGCCATTGTATCCATATTTTGTACTTCAGCTCAAGTGTATAGCACTTGAGAGTTTTGGCCTATTTATTTAACATGGAGAGAGGTAATATTATCCCTGCACAGTAGCTAAAACTCATTCTGTGTTTATGTTTGACCCTGAGGAGTGCCTGCTACTTCTCAGCTCCATGCAGATTGCATTAACACACACACTCTCCAGCCTCTTGCTTCTCTATAAAGCATTACATAAAAAGTTGTGGCCCTATGCCACACGCATTAGCTCACACTGTGACTGCAGCGAATGCCGCTTGGCACCATCACCCAACCAAAAAGGGGAAAAAAAAAAGTTTAATTTTTTTATCTATATCTTCCAAACTAGTTTCTATTCCTGATCTGGCAGAATCTACTGTCAAAATAATAAATAAATGATAAAATAAAGGGGTTAATTCATGCACAAGCTACAGGTTTGGATGCTGAAGAGTGTTTACATATCATTGTTAACAAGAAAGCATCTGATGCACTCAAGAGGATGGTGAGTTTAAAACCCGTTAATATTTTCATGGCTATTAATTCATATCAACAATAACAAGAAGCCGATGCCTTTCAGTCACTAGAGCATCAGTGTTGATATGATATGATTTAAATTGCATGAGGCTTTTTAACTTGTCATCCTAAGTTACAGTCAGTGTCTCAAATTACAGACCCTATATACACAGTTTCTTTTTCAAAACAGCGGGCGAAGAAAGACTAAGTGCAAGCATGCAAGACTAAAAGATCAAAACAGTGTCTTAATTTTAGATCTCTGAGTTGTACAGATATTTCTGGGCTTCTCAAGAGCTGTGTTGAATCTGGTGTGAAAGGAATCATAGACGATAGAGAAGGGTGGACAGATGGAGATACAGAAGGACAAGTAAGGCTGCATAGGAAAGAAGATAGAGTAACACACGGTAAAAACTGTACATTATACATGCAGGATAACCATTAAGCAGAATGTTAAAATACTATGTCTATTATTGTGTTTCCCTATCGAGATGGCCCATATATGTTACGTTTGCCACCTGTCCCTCTTCTTTTGGTTAGATGACATTTCCCTCTCTCCTGTCTAAAGTGAGTCATCCTCCTTTCTAGGATCATCATCATCATCATCTAATTTCGCCAAAATGCTACACAAACCTAACCACCTTCACTCTGTTTGTGTGGTATCATGTCCATGTGGGAAGAAGAAAACAGACAGACTGATATTGACTGTGTGGGCAAACACACAAGTGCTTTTTTTGACCGATTACTTTTTTTTTTTTTAGAGCCACTCTTCTCCAAACAGTCCAGGTTTCTCTGTGCCAATCTCTCTGAGGTAAAGTTAATTAGCTTTGGTATCAAATCTGAAGACTCTAATTTATTTTTACCTTTTTCCTCCTCTTCACTCACATTCCTGCCTTACGTGTCCCTCAACTTCAAATCCAAAAATAGTCAATTTTGATCAGCTTCACCCCTAAAGAACTTTGGTAGTTTCCTTGACTAGCCTTTTCTTTAACTTTAGTCCTCCCAGACTGCTTAGGGGTCAAGGTGCATGTGATCAAAAATAATTTAGAGAAAGGGGGAGTGGGCAATTCACTTTGTTTGCCTTTGTCCTGTCGACTTGCATCAAAAGAGGAAGTGATAAATTTGCAAAGTCTGCCTCTTGCTTGATTTGATTGGCTGCCTTAGCAAGGTCGGTGTGGCATTGACCAGTGTTGCAACTCAGCACCTTGTGCTGAAAAGTTTGTTAAGTTTGTTAACTTTTATGCTGTGTATATATACTTGACAAAAAGACTCATGGGGTCAAAGGAAAGCAGCAGAGGTGGAGAAACGCACTGGCTTTTCTCTCTGTCTCTGTGTGATTAGCTGTGGGAAAGTTCAACATAAATGAATTTAAGTTGGGTTGAGGTTTATGTATATATTGAGAGATGTAGCTTAATTAACAGTAAAACCAAATAGTAATGCACACAAATAATTCACCCTTTCTATGTTGGAGTGTGAACGTCGTCATTTATCAACGTTTCATTATGTAATTGAAAGAATAAGAAGGAGGGAGTAATGCAATTTTATAGACAATTGTCGTAAAACACCCAAGTAGAAGATATTCCAGTACGCTGGATGTTTTTACTGTGTGAGGTTAAATCCCAAAGCATCATCTCTGATCTTTCCCCTCTGTGCTCCTCTGTAAAAGATTTTGTGTCAATTAGGGCTCAAGGTTATAAGTGTTTAATTGCAGGACGAATCAGTGACCAAGCCCAACAACGGCTCCAGTGGAGCATAAAATGGATGGCAGACACACTGTTCAGAAAACAGTTGCTCTCAGCTGCATATATAGATTATATAGAATCCTGATCCTCAACCAAATCTACTGCACTCTTCACCTCAGATCAGTGCGGCACTGCTAACCATCCATCATGTAATAGTTAATGAAAAACGCTTGGTTGAGCTGTCCTCTGTATGACACCCAGGACCTGTGCTACAATCATTTTTCTTTCTCTTCTTCTTTTTGTCTGAGCACAAGACTGCGAGCATCAGCAATGGCCTATGAACTCAGTTCATAGGCCAGTGCCGTGAACAATGATTGGTCGGGGTCATACTTGTACAGCAAACCTCATGTCTGTGGGTTGTGTGAGGCAGTGGGAACACCGAACACTGAGAGCAAACCCATACAATCAAGGAGAATCTCCACACAGAAAGGAAGCAATTGACAACCTTCTTGCTGCGAGCCAACAGCCCTAATCACTGTACCATCATGCCACCTTAGATAAGGTCAAATACTGTAGGTGTCCTGGTGTAATAGTGGTCGTGTGTGCTCTCCTAGTTGACTCTTTTCCCAGGCCCTTTGCTGTCTTCAAGTTTTCTAACATTTCAGACATTTCAACAAGGTCCGACCAACCTTGAACAAGCCTCAGGAGGGTGTGAGGAGCACCAGAACTGTTTGTTCATGGAGGCCATCGGGAGTGTGGGGCAAGGAGTTGTCAGTCATGGCTGCTGTAGCGACGTGGATGATGCTCATAGTCATTGATACAAAAAAGGATGTATGTTACACAGGAGCATGTCATAGATGATGTCAGACTAGGCAGGATAATAGGAAAAATTCTAACATGCTAGACTTCTCGTCATCATGCCGCGAAGCATCCAAAGTGCCAAATCTCTGCTCATTAATTACTGTAAACGTACATTGTTTATTTGCTTGACTTCATGTAGTCTGATCCATCGTTAGCACTGTGTTTAAATCCTCTATCAGGTTTTTAAAATACAAAGCTACTGGTAAAGAATGTAGAGTCTAGACAACAGAAAAAAGGCCTGTTTTTACCTTAACTCAACTTAATATAAATTCATAAAGTCCTACAGGAGTGATGAGACAAGAAATGACACCGAGCACAGTCTGATTCTATGCATGAGCAGCATTTGCCACCTCCGCGTTTGTGATATGTGTTTGGGTTTGAAAGTGGGGCGTCTGATTTAACTCCTGATAAATCTTCCGCTGCCCTGGCATCAGAATGTATTACTGAGCCAACAGCCGGGGCCAAATCCATTTTTATCTGAGCGCAATTGATGTCACTCCAACTTCTCACCAAAGTGCCTCCACTGAGGCACAAGTTGTGAGGCTTTTTTTTCCCCTCTGTGTCTGCATGCATGGTTGTGTATGTGTCGATGTTTTTTTTTTCTATGTCGAGGGGAAAGGTGAATCGATTTCCACAAGATGGCTTTGGGGAGGGATCGGTCTCACAACTGCCCGGACCCGTCTGTTGAGGAATAACGCTGTTATATTTGCAGCACACACATGCACACACTCACTGATCCTGTTTTGACAGTGGTTTTTGGCACAGCTTAACCTTAATCTCATGACTGCACAGAGAGCGACAGCAAATTGCTTGCTTTGACAAGGTGGTTGTTCTCCTCACAATGCTTCACACGCCTCTCTGCTTGCCGAGCCGTCACCTGTGATGGTGTCATCACACAGCCTGGCCACCATTACTTTCCCTGATCTCACTTCCTGATGGCAGATGAAGGACATTCATCAATTCAAATGTCTTTATCCTCCAAACTTTGTGTCACAGTTGACAGGAGCAAGATAGATCTTTAATACTTAATGGGAAAGGTATTAGGATTTTTTTTTGTCTCTCTCCACCTGGTGTCTGTTCTGCTGCTCTTTAATGTCTCATCACTGTCTCATGGATGTTAATTCCTCATGAATGAGGTGCACAATGCTGTTGCCATTGTGTTTACCAGCTTACCAATGAATAATGAAATACAGCCATGTGCAGTAGAAATGTATTTAGTTTTTTTTGTCAGCGAATTATGTCTCTGGCTTGTGCAGATTATATACTTAATGGAAATAAACAAAAATATATACCATCTTCAGGAGCTTTGGCTTAACTCATTTTGACATCGGCATAATGTGCACACATAAACTATTGTATATTAAACACAATAGATGTAGACTGGGGGAAATAAGGTGACTGCAAATGACCCTGGTTAAAATGGAAATTAGGTTTTGTCAATCCATTTCCTTTTTCTTAAATGAGTTCAGGCCATTGGAGCAAACTTTCTTCTTCCTCCACATCAGTGCCGCTTCCAGCTTCTCCTCAGGGATCGTGAGGTGTTCTCTGGACAGATGGGATATAGAATCCCTCCAGCAAGTTCCGGGTCTGCTCCAAAATCCCTTTCCTATAGGATGTACCTGCAAAATCTCTAGTGAAAGGCACCTCTGAGGCATCCTGTTCGGATACTTGAACCCCTTTTTCAACACAATGTGGCAGCGGCTCTACTTCGAGCACCCCTCGGAATGTAGAAACTCCTCAATCTGTCTTCAAGGCTGGGCCCAGACACCCACTGGTACAGACGTAGCTTTGTATCAGCAGTCTCACTCATTTGTATCAGCAGTCTCACTCATTCAGACACTGTAGCTTTGCCTTGTGACTCATGGGAGACGGTGAGATACTTCAACTCGCTCACAAAAGTCTTATACACTACATACACTACCGCACATGTAGCTCTACCGCACATGTAGCTCTTATTGTTAGCTATCTTTTTTCAGAAATAAATGCCAACCTCAATCGAAAAACAGAAACAGAATGGCTTTTAAAATTCATAATGCCTACATACCCATTGTTCAGGTAGTGAGGTCTGGTGAGTGGTGAGGACCCCAATCTGCTCATATTTCACTGCTGCCATGTCCTGTCGATTTTGTCGTCATTTTGGGTCCCAACGAGTTTGTCCTAATGAAACAATATAACCTTCATGGATTCATGGATAAGTTCAGGATTTATGGTACGGCTGTTTATACTGGACTGCATTCGTTTTAGTGAGATGTACCTAATAAAGTGGCAGGAGTGTGTATCTCTCATCCCCTTTAGGGCTTCATCTTTAATTTATGTCCTTCATGCTGACAGTCTTCCTGTTTTTCTATGTAACCACCCAGTGTGTCAGTGTCATTATCTGCCCAACAGTGTGTTTCTGAACAGAGGACTTCAGGGAAGTGTGTGTTTGTGTGTGTAAGGGAGAAATGTGACCTTGGTTTGTACTATACAGTCTGTATTTCTATGGTGATGTTCACTGAGTTGAAAATTAATATTATGTTCTTGTAGGATGAGGTGAAGTGGAAATACAAACAGACTAAAGCACATGCAGTAACAGCTGCAGTGCTGCTGTTGCTCACATATATGAACATAGCCTTTAAAAAACAGCTTATTCAACCATTGTTTTAATAACAAAAAAAAAAAAATTTAATCTGGTGATTAGTACTTTATTCCAAACTAGCTCTAGAGGTCCATCTAGCAGAGCTGGTCAACATAAATACATGGATCTGAGCTTCTTATATTATAGTTTCCATATATTATAGTCAGGAACTTTAAAGATCATCAAACCATCATGACCTTTTTTAATGATGACAACAACATATTGTGCACAATCTAAAACAATTTAATAATTTTTACTGTCATTTCTAACACCAAAGGTTAACCAGTCATTTCCAGTTTAAAAGTGAAAGGCTAAAAAAGAAAATAGCAAATTCATTTAGCAACCAAAAAATTATCCCCCACAATCCATCTGTGTATCCTGATCCAAGCTATGGGAATGACAGGGCAAATCCACATCAATTGCAGCCTGGTGTTTGAGGAGCTCAAACACCTTTTAGGTTCCTTGTCATCTGTTGGAACAATGAGATAATGAATAATGAGAAACCATTGGCACGTACAGCATAACATCATCTGCATAAGAGTGGGACTTACATTAGACATTAAATGCCCATGAAACCCAAAATATTTCAAAAAGCCTGATTGATGCAGTTACTAAAATGTGAGGCAGTGAGGAGAGAGAGCAGCAGAAGCAGAGGAGAGGCACAGCTGGATGAAGCAAACAAGCTCTGAAAGCGGGAGTGAGAGAGGAGAGTGTGGGAGCAGCATGAATGAGTGGGATTAGCCTGGAAAGTGAAGGATTAGCAGAGCTAAAAGGAGTCCCCTTAACTGAGAATGGAGAAGCAGCATCCACAGACAGCATGCAGACAGCTGAATGGGCCGAGTCGGGCTCGATGTGTAGAGAGCCATCACCAGAGAGCGACAGCCAGGTGAGAAATTAGGATGCAGAGCAGTATGGAGGAACGCTGGGCTCTCAGAGTGGATTAAAGGTGTCTGGTTAACAAAAAAGTGCAGGCTGAGTGATGATGATCATGTGATGCTGAAGACATCTGTTGCATTGTCAGATAAAGTGTGTGCTGGCAACAAGTGAATATACTTATATATATATAACATGCACATTAGCATCCACAAAGTGAGCATTTAAGAGGAATCGTTCAAATGAATCACAGTCTTTCACTTTAGATTCACAAAAGCATGTGCAAATTGACAGTGCACAATAAAACAAAATGCATTTTAAATCTAAGGTACAATGCAGTTTTGATTATTACCTCTGCTAAGGAGGTTTTATTTTCACCCATTTCTGTTTGTGGGCAAAATTGTGGCTAAACTACTCTGAGTTTGACAAAACTTTGTGGAGGAATGAGGTGAAACATTTTTGGGCCTTGGTAAATGTAAGAGGCACCTCAGGAATAAAAGTGCATTCAGTTACACATGCAACATTTTATATCATATATTTATTGATCAAATTTATTATTATTATTTATTTATTTTAGCCAGGCTAGAGGTTTGTTTAGCATCAAGCCATTTAAGAGATTTTTTTGAAAAAGGCTGAGCTAATTAAGTCTAAACCCTGTTTCCACAAAGTGTTTCAGTTTTAGCAAATAACTACAGGTATATCAAAAATACCCTAGTGTTTGGCACCCTTCTGTTGGGGTTGTTGCCTGACTGGTTGTTACTTCCATGTGTAAACCAGTCACATGCCAAGAAGAAAACCAGAAAACATTGAATGTCCTCCTTTGTTACCCTTTGCTACTGTGTCCAATCCTCCTTCAACTTTGTGGAATTCATCACCATGTGGCCCACACACCCTGTTGTGGAAACCCAAGTCAGATCAGAGTGAACCATTCCAAACCACACTGTGAAAACTTTGCACCGTGGCTTTAAACTATCAATGCAGGGTTTAGGGAATTTATCATTGTACCACAAGGCTGGTGCAGACAAGAATTTGGAGATGTTGCTTGTGGTGTATATTTTCATTGCAGATAATTCTCCAGTCAGGCCACATCGAGTTAAAATGCAGAGTGGTGAAGGAGTGCATGGCGACTCTGTGGTATAAATAGTCTTATTCTGACTCCCTGTTGAGTTGACAGAGGAATACGATGAATAATTCTGAAGTTCACATTGCAGTCATTGCACCAACAAACAGGCACATGAACACGTGCCAGCCACACTCACACAGTCATGAGAATATGCACATACATAAATACAAAGTTACACACATTTTGACACATTTCAGAATACATCTTTTTACAAAATACACATCAAATGCAGCATATTAGGGCTTGAACTGAACTGCACGCTGTAGTGGCCTCCCACTGAAGTTGGGAGCTGTGAAATTTCCAAAGTTGTGCTCTCTCAATGAGAACTCTCTGGAAGTTATTTGACAGAACTTTTCTTCAAAGACATATTTGATGGTGTTTAAGTTTGCAGATGGAAGTGGGAGAGTGAAAGGGAAGGAGGGAAGACGGACAAATGTTTTTACAGAGCATGAAAAAAAACATTTTGGCGAGCTGATATCATACATGAAATGCACATGGAATTACTTTCATGAGTGTTGGTTTTACTGCTGCAGTGTTGTACCACACAGTTTTCTCAGCTGAAGAAGCAGATTGCCAACAGAGGCTCTGAAACTTCTGCCATGATTCAGCAGGATTATTTTCATTGTGATGATTCATTATTACCAGCAAACTCCTGACCTTGACTTGACCTGTTTCAAATCTTGTTTATACTCATTGTTCTGGTTTCTCAAAGTATGTGGAAAAGAAAAAGTATTTCCAGGAGAAAAGCAGAATACATACATTCAGGAGAAAAAAAAACAAAAAAACTATGGAGGTTGTTGAAATGAAGTCAGGAACAAAGGAAGAATGGAGGGAGCAGGACAAGTGGGTGAATGGGTGAACAGTATAGCTGTGTCAATTCAGGAACTACTTTCATTGGAGGCTCATGGATGCTGTGACTCAGCTGTGCCATTTCAAACCACAGAAGGATGTAACAGGTGGATCCTTCCTGGCTCTACCTTTCCTAGGATTTAGATTCAGTAGTGTGAAAGCCCCTGTGTCTCTGCCTTTGTTTGTCTCTGGGGCATGGGAGAGTTGATTGCAGATGATTGTGGTAATAGCCTGTTCTGGAGCAGCTGTGTCAATGTTGCTATAGACAATTTAAGCCCAACGTCTAAAGGAGCTCATGTTTTCATTGGTGTGGGTTTGTCTATGAGATTGTCCTTCTGTTTGCAACTTCCTGTCTTAAGTTTTAGTTGAGCATCCAAGTATGCTCCCTTTAAATTTGGTAAGAATCTACCCACTGATGGACTACACAGTTTGCATGTGGCGATCTCTGTGTAGATGGGTGTTATTGTTAGTCCAAAAACATTCAAAGGTTGAGAGAAGTGGACACTCCAATTGAGTGTGAGTGAGTGGCTGTTCGCCTCTATATGTTGGCCGTTCGAAGGAAGGGTGTCCGGGAGGTACCAAGCCATGTCAGCTGGACCAGCACCCTCACGACCCCCATGTGGAGGATAAAGTGGTAGATGATGGATGGATCTACCATCCACTAATGACATCACAAAAAAAGATCTCTTATAATGGACAGAAATGAGTCAAAACTCATTAAATTTGAATGAAATCTGGTTTGTGTATGCAGAATCAAAGCCAAATCTGATCCGCATTACACATTGGACTGCAGTTGAAATTTAACATGGGAGGTCCTGTTTAACAAGCTCAGGTGTGGAAAACAATCCAGTGTATTGTTTCAATTCTGTTGATCAATAAATGAGCAATTTATTCAGTGCATTTTTGCCCATGGAGCCATGGAGTTATGTTACGATAGTCATAGGTGACATAAGAAAAATAAAAAAATGAGTCTTTGAAGATACATGTTAACATGTTTAACTGACTTAGATAGTATTAAATAACATTTCTCTTAGTTGAATTAACTCATTTCATTGAACCACCAAATCAAAACACAGTGAAACCTTAAGACATGAAACTTTGCTTCCAGTTTCCTTAAACATTTTTTTTTTTTTATCTTTTTTTTAAATGACAATGTTAAATGTTACCTTTTCATTGTACTGTAACACATTCTATCACATGGTGTGATAATGATACTGGAAAATATTACTTACGTTGCATAGAAACATCTGCATGTCTTTATTTATTATTATTGTATTTGTTCTTGGCATTTGAAATGCAAGTGTGTAAGGGAGCCATGCATTATCACTTGTTTACATGTACAGTATATTCAAAATGACGTACAACCACTGGCCTTATCTTATTTAAACATTGGTATCTTACTCACTGGAAATCCATCACGGAGCTCATTTTCACCTGCTGTGGCACTTGTGCAACTACTTTGGCATACAATTTCAGGATACTTCACTGTATACATGCATATATTCTACATATTGTATAGATACTGTGTATATGAATATTAAGGTGCACACACAGGCACACCAACCACCCACACAAGACACTTTTAAGGCTGAGGTGATGTGAGTGCAGGTGTTGTCAGGAGAGCTTACAGCTCAGTGAGTGCACTGGAGGATGCGAGATATAGATACAGAACACAGAGAGAGAGAGAGACAAAGAAAGAAAAGTTCAACAGCTAAAGAGAGATTCTGATGTTTTTAATGTGTCACTTCTATGTACTGTACTTTTCTATCCATAGATATATTTAACCAGGGCTCAGAAGTGGAAATCAACATCTGTGTCATTTCATTTCCTTCCTCTCTGTGCAGCCTACCTTGTTCTTTTCTCCCGCTCGCGCGCTCTCTGTTTGTCTCCCTCTGTTTTCCACTCACTCCAACTCTCTAAATTAAAGAGGCTTTTAGCTCTCCAAAGAGAGAGAGCTGACGGCCCAGCTGTCCACTTTAGCATTAAACAAATTGTCAGCACACACACACACACAGAGAAAGAGAGGGAGACATGCAAGCGTAAGACATCTCTCTTCTTCTCTCTCTCAGACTTCCTCTCGATCTGGCCTCCACTATTTGAGAAGGTCAAGTATGTGCTGCAGCAGCCGCACATATGCTGAGGGATCCGTAATTTACAGCCATCCAGGAGGGAGCCGAGCTTCCCAATCACACAATTAACTCTTCTCTGTAAAGGCCACTGCAATTTCATCTTGCACAAATACTCGACACGCATACACACGCTCATGTTGCACTCCTTTTAAGGACATCACATCGATTATATCCAATCCCAGGCCGACAAACTAAAAATGCTTAACTTCCACGTGAACTTGTAGGCTGTAGCCTCAGCTGCTGAAGATGAGTGTTGCTGCTTAAAAGGAGGGATGTCAATGATAAAGTCAATGACTAAATTACTACATCCGGATCCCCTGAAGGACGCAGCTCACAAACCTAGCTAATGGTGCATTCAGGTGCTCCTCAACTTGTAAAGTCAAATATTTAAAGGTTTATGAGCAGGAAATTGCCCTTTAGCAGCCTGCTAATTGTAACTCCTGGTGATAAAACGGAAGCAGTGTTGAGAGAAAATGGCACATGTGATGTTTCCTTATACCCATAAGTTGTACCATGAAAGTGGTAAATGTTGGTGCAGAGAACTCATCTCCCACAAAGAAAACCCTGGCTTTATTACTTAGATCTGAAATTTGAACCTGATATCAGAGACATTAATACTTAAAATTTGCCTTTATTTATTTTTATAACATTTATGGAAACATTTGCATATGTTGAATCTTGTACATTAAAATCTGCCCTGTTAATCCAATCTTCTCCAAAATATATATCCCACCCACCAGGTTTCAAGAAAATCAGTTGAATAGTGTTTGTGAAATCCTTCCAAAACTGTAGCAGAGTTAGTTTAGAACACTGGTATTTGATTTAATTTAATAGTCAGTCTTCGGGAGAATAATTAATAAAGAAAAACCTCAAACTCCCATCAATATTATTAAATAGATTTTAGACAATATCACTGTGTCGATGCCAAACCTTGTTTATTTGGATGGAAGGTTTTTTACTGCTCTCATTCTGGACTTCAATGAGCACCAAAATAAAAATGAAGATCTCTCCCCAGCCTCTGTGGGAGGTGAGAAGCATTAAAATGTGAAAGCCTGTAAAGCAGGGAATCATAAATGAGCTGCTTTTGTAGGTTTTGAAACACCTGGAGAATTGTGTGATTTTAATCGTCAGTAGAGATGTCAGACTCACCGAGCGAGTTAATGGAGGAACACTATAGTAGAGGATAATGAGTCGACAGGGAGAAAAACAGAGAGGAGACAATGTTCCAGAGTGATGTGGCAAGAAATTGGATAAATCTTTTATATTTGGAACACCTGATTACAGGGATCACATCCAATAAGAAAGCTAATGTTGATGTGCACAGGCTGACAGCAGAGCAAATGAGACACAGATGTAGTGAGAGTTATGGATTAAAAACAAAATGAGCATAAAAAAGATGACAGAATGCCAATGTCTCTTGATTACAAAATCACATTCAGTTCTTAGAATAGAATGTGATTTTGAAATAGAAATTAAATGAATTGAGATTTTAAAGGGTCACCGTGTAGGAAAAGAAATTATCTGCAGAAAAGAAATATATGTTCTTAATGATGTTTTCATGAAATGAATCAATTTTTTTGTGTTATTGTTACTTTATCAGGAGCAGGGGTTGCTCATGTCGCTTCAGATGAACCAAACGCTGAATCTGAGGTTTGCTCCTTTATCTTTATCATAGCTGTTTTAATTTGTTATGCATTGTTAAATTTTGGTAGAGATGTACTGGTGACACATTTACTAGAGATATTATAAAAGATTATGATCCTTAAAACAGTCATGTACAGAGCCATGTTCAGATAAAATGAATTAAAAGTGCACAAGAAAGAAAAATCAAATATATGACGAGTAGAAGCTGAATTCCCCTTTAAAAGGGTCTTTAAAAGTGACATGTGACAGTGAACATGCTTCATGGTGGGGGGCAGATTGGATTACCAAAGGTACTGTATCTCCAGACTGGACTGCCAGGTAGGACTGGAACCACTTAAGTTCAACGTCATTAATGCCGACACACTTTTCCAAGCAGGACAGTAGGATAGTGTGGTTAACGGTATCAAATGTGGCAGTTAAGTCCAGGAGGGCCAATATAGTGGAGTCACCAGAGTCAACAGATTAAATCAAGTCAATAAAAATACTTAAAAGAGCAGTTTTGGTGCTATGCCCTGGTTTAAACCTGGATTGAAACTTTTCATAGACTTCATTTTTGCTTGACACTGTCAAGCAAAAATGAAGTTGAGAGTTAACCACTTTTTCCATGATTAGAAAAAAGGGCAGTTTAAAAATTGGCCTGTAATTACCAAGGACAGAGGGGTCCAGGCTTTTATTTTTTAACAAAGGCTGCATGACAGTGTGTTTGAAAGCAGCTGGGACATAACCTGTTACAAATCAGTTTATTTTTGCAAAAAAGGAAAGAAAGAAGAAATCCAATGAGAAAGCTTTGAAGAAAATAAATGAAAGCTTTGATTCAGGGAAATCTACTGAACAATGTTTCCATTTAATTCAAGGTGTTTGTTGTCATATGCACATAAAATGAAATTTTTGTATTCCTCATTTATAAACCGTATATATATATATATATACAGTATATATATAAACAGACGAAACAAGAAAAATGGAAAGAAAAATAAATAAAACAGGTCAACTTGTTGTTTCAGTTTTCTCCTGCTAGAAAATGTCAAGATGCACTGGATTCATTACTAAGTGATAATGACAATGTGAGACAAACTGCTAAATCATACAAGCTCTGACTATACACACAGCTACAAACACTACACATCATTAACCTTCCACAGATGCCATTTGTTCCACCCACACTCTCCGTCACTGTACCTGAAGGCCTCGCTGACGGTGCACGGCTACAAAACACCTCCACCCCTGACAGCTCCACAGAATTACTGAGACATCTGAGATATAAACACACACTTCATCACAGAAATAATATGTTTGGTTGCAAACACCCATACACTATATCTCGCTCTCTCTTTTCTTGTATCAAGATAATACTTCAGCCTTGACTAAAGCCATACATTTTAGCTGTGAAGCATCCGCAACCAATTTCTCATAAAAAAAAAAGAAAGGAGGAGAAATACAAAGCATGCAGCGATACTCCAAAAATCCCTCCCATAAAATGCAGCTGCATTAACAAAGAGTGAAATCAAATAAAGTCATTTCAAGGTTAATTAAAGGGACAGACGATTAAAGCTCCAGTGTGTAACTTCTATAACCAAAACACTGCGAGAAATTCCTCTCACTATCTCATCACCTCACTTATATTTCAGAGAACCAGGGTTAATTCCCTGTCACTTCACTTCAAAATGAACACTGTGAACAGATATTCTAAAAGTTGTCACTCTTTTTTGTAATATGCAAAAGTGAGCTGGGCCTCAATCATACATTAATTCATTTTTTTCAACACTTACCCATGAGGATACATTTCTGACTATGATTCTGGAAGAGAAAGATGCTCAATACTTTTTGAAATTGTCCAATTTCACCCAGTATTCATTCCCCTTTTTTTTTTCTTTTGTTAAAGAAAAGTACTGAATTATTGTAGATGGTTAACACAGCTGACCTCTGTGTGTGTGTGTGCGAGAGAGAGACAAGGTGCTGACGTGCTCACTGCTGTTAATGGACAGCTAATATGAGTAGAGGCTGCTTCATGAGCGGATGGAAAATCAATAGCCTATTAGAGTGTACAGAGCAGGAGGGACATGGAGCAGGAAGGAGGCTGATGAAGGTGATGAAGGTGATGAAGGTGAGTTAGAATTAGGGTGTGAAAAAAAGAAAGCGGAGAGTGATGGGAATTTACAAAAATAGCAGATCACGGTTAGATTAAATGTTCTGCAACACACACACACACAAACTTGTTTTAGTATCTTAGTGAGGACACATCACAGATATCATGCATTCCTTATAACCTCTAACCCTAACCTTAATCATCACAACTAAGTGCTTTACCCTAACCCTTAACATAATCCTAATTCTAACCCTAACAAGATGAAATGTCCCCACAAGGTCAAAATGTCCTCACAAAGATAGGTTTGTATGTTTTTTTCTTTGGTGCTCACAAATATACACACACAAATACCCATAAATATATTTTATTGTTGTCATTTTTTTTAATATGGTGCAGTCTGGTGCTTAGGCAAAAGCTTTCATATAAAATTCATTATAATAAAACACAGAGAGAGAGAGAGAGAGGGAGAGAGGGAGAGAGAGAGGGCGGCAGAAAGAGATTCATTATTAGACATTCTTGCATCACACACATTCTCACGGTCTTGCTGTTGACTTTTTTTTTTGGTTTGATTTGAAATGATGAGTTTCATCCAGCGCCCGTGCCAATAACACACAGAGACTTGACCCATATGAGACGGAGTGAAGCAGAAACAGAGTGTGTGAGACACAGCAGTGGAGGCTTGAGGGAAGCAGTGATAATGAGAGGAGAGTCCAGCTTCTCCGTGTGTTCGGCAGCCTCAGTAGCCTCTAGCTGGCTATTAGGGAAGCTGCAGCACAACCACAAGGCTCTGTGACAGTCAATTAAACCTCTTTATCTGGGAAGCCTGTGTCTGTTTTTCCCTCCTTCTCCTCCTCCTCCTCCTCCTTGTTTTCCACTTCCTTCTCCCTTCGCTGCCTCCTCCTTGAACTCCAGATGAGCAACATTACCAAAATAATAGTTGTCTAGCAAAATGGTGTTTACACAAACCATCCTGGCAACACAGCTGTGCGTTTGTACCAGTGTGTTTGATATGCCTTTGGTCAGACTGTTGTAGAGAAACATCTCTGAAGGCGCAGCAGTGTCCGTTTGTAAAGTCAAACTGAGGCCAAGTGACTTTCCTCTGGGACTTTGTTACTGTACTTTGTGATAAAACGGAAAATGTAAAAAATGCAGAAGGTGAATATTCTCTATCCATAAATGTAGTTGTATAAGTGTAATAAAAATTGTTTTGTTTTCATGGCATTTAGGTTTTATATGAACTTTGGGCAAGGACCTTGCTTTACATAGGCTGCCATCTTGCTCTGCCATGTTTCTCCAGCAGCTCAAATGGTGGGTTAGAAGGCCAGGGGTCTACGGCCTTTAGTATTAAAAGAGCCATTTGTGTCCTCTCTCCACCCACATTGTATGTAGTTCATGCTTGAGAAAACCTTTCATCATAATTACGTGGCTCCAAAGATGGACAGAGCTCTGTAGAGCCACAGGTTGCAGACCCCTGGTATAAACAAACAATGAAAAAAGGCTCAAATCACGAAAACCTGATGCTTAAATCAACACAGAATAAGGAGGAAACAGCAGGAGTGAAATTGTGGAGAAATGTGAGTTAAAAGATCTACATTGCTACAGTAATGTAGAACCCTAGAACCAATAAGGTTGGTAATTGAAGTACTAAACCAGTGCTATTTCAAAGCAGTTGTTATGAAGTATGATGTTTTGATAAAATCTAATATTTACTGACAGAACTTTTGTCACATTCTTGTTGGCTCTTTGGACCAAGAGAAGTAAATGGAGGTGGTGGATGATTCGCTGTAGCTGCTACAATTTAACCAGTATGTTGCACATGTTACATGTGATGAATATACTTGACAGACTAAATCATTCAGTTAATTATAAATGTATCTATAATTTTCAAACAGATATCTATTCTTTTAAGCTGCCTCTACTTGCATACCCACTTTTCACTTTGTGCATTTCACTAAAATTTAAAACTGAATGCTGTCAAAAACATGTCTCTCCTTCAGATTAAGATCCTGTGTTTTGCTGAGATGATGAGTATGAATAATCTGTGAGTAAAATGATAAAAATGCCAAGAAACTATTTGCATGTGCAATAATAATTGTTTTTTGCGCTTATGAAGCAATGATGATAGTTTTAATGTTTAATGTTTCATATCAAGTAGAGCTGTTGAACCAGCAGAGGCAAGAAAGGTGGCAAGAGGATAAAGTTAAAAATCATATAAATAATTAATGGTCAAATAAACACAGATGGCTCAAAGTAAAGCATGATCACTTGACCTTGGCTGTACAGAAAATGGATGGAGTCCACTACCACACCGATACTACTATTTTCACTTACAAGGATCATCGACCAGATGGCATTTTATAACAACTGACCATTCACCGACCCAGCCTGAACAAGGGCTTCTCTGCACAGAGTTTGCATGTTCTCCTTGTGTGTGTGCAGGTTTTCTCCAGCTTTCCTCTCACAGTCCCAGTATATGCAGATGTTAGCTGGACACTCTAAATTGACTCTAAGTCTGTTGGCCCTGCTTCCCTGCCTTTTGCTGGGATTGGCACCAGCAGCCCCATGATCCCCATGTGGAGGATAAATGGGTAGATGATGAGTGAATGAAATAACTGTTCACATACACTATTAGTCAAACGTTTGGACACACCTGATTTTTCTTTATTTTCTCATTGAAGGCATCAAAAACTATAAATGTATACATATGAAATTATGTAGTAAACAAAAACGTTTGAAATAGCTTTAAATATGTTTTATATTTTAGATTCCTCAAAGTAGCCCCCCTTTGCTTTCTTGACAGCGCTGCAAACCCTTGGCCTTCTCTCAATGAGCTTCATGATGTAGTCACCTGAAATGGTTTTTACTTCACAGCTGTGCCTTGTCAGGGTTCATTTGTGGAATTTCTCGCTTTTTTAATGGGTTTGCGACCATCAGTTGTGTTGAGAATTGTATTGAACTGTGTTGAGAAGAACTAATCAGCTGAGTAAAGAGAAACGACAGTCCACCATTGCTTTAAGACATGAAGGTCAGTCTGGAAAATTGCAAAAACCTTGAAAGTGTCAAAAGTTTGGAAAAAATTAGTAGTTTCAGTTTTTTATTGTTATTAGTTGGTGAAGCATGGTATACTATATCTATGGTCTCCTCTGCATTAAACAAAACATGGTGCTGGACAAACTGAAGGCCATCAAAATGGCAGTTCACAAACATGATGACTGCATCACACCGCAAAGACATTTGTTAATATCAATTGGTACTGATGTTTAGTTCTCTTTTCATACTTTTATTTTTTCCCCCTGGATCTGCTTTACAAACCCACTGAATGAAACGGATATATTTTTTTCCATTGCTTCGCACTGGTCGCATCTTACGGGCACTTATTGCAGTCATTGTTGGTAATAAATAGACATTTATGAGACACTTTTCCCTTTACCAGTGTGTGATTCTTATCATTTGGTTTGGTTTGCAAACCTTTTTTTTTTTTTTTTTTAAATCCCTTTTGCTCATACAATGTTGTCCATTAGTGCATAAATTTAAATGCAAATTCTTGCAAATTAAATGTACATATCCTCCCAAGACATATTCCCACACACTGCAGTCCGACTCTGCTGGACTTATATTACTTTTCTCATCAACTCCGCAGAAATTGGAGGGCAGCAATGAGGAGCGCTTGTTATTTATATACATGTATTGCTCACTGCAAAGTACCTAGTGTGAAGGAACATGACTTATACTTATGTATTTGTCTTTATTTACAAATAAAACCAGATTTCACACCATAGAGTTTGCACAGTAGTGATCATTGATTGGAGCCACAGTGCAGAGGTCCCACTGATACACCCACCTAACTCATCACAAGTCACTCTCAGCTGCCAGTCATATAGTCAGAAACAATTTAAAACCAAGAAGAACTGAAAAATATTATCATGATAGAAAAAAATAATTGGGAACAAAAAGCATGTGTAGTTGGAGAAAGGGAAAGCTCAGTTCAGGTTTCCTTTACGGGCCATCTTTACCACAGCTATCCCAGTTAAGTCACGGCTCTAATGCACTTATCTTTGTTGTTCAGTGATTTTAAAGGCTGACAGTTTAAGTGCTAACACACTGTTCGGCTTTGTAGCTTGTTGTCTTGTCATTCCATGACTGCCTTTTATGGCTAAGTAGAGCTAACACTTCACCTAGCAAACCACCGTAAATGGCACAACGGAGGAACGAGGGGAGCAGTTCTAGTATGATGGATATGATGGTGCTAATGTGCTAAAATTAATTCTCGATAGTTATGTACGGACACTGAGCTTCCCTGGAAGTGACAGTTTTGCAGCATGTATCTAATCAGCGTCGTGTAGAACTAACCTGCCATTTCGATTAGTTACGGTAAGTTTAGAGTGTTCCCATGACGAACTTGCTAGATTACCAGAAAATTCCACAAAAACAGGAAGTCAGACCCCGAGTTACTTCCGTATTCAGAAAGGAGGTCTCTCTCTTTCTGTAGATGATGCATGTCGCAAAGTCTGATTTCCTGAGACAGCATCATTATTAGATGAGCACAGACTCATTTTAGCTCGGAGCCATGTCTTGTCTGCTCACACCAATGCAACATTCATAATGTGTGTGTGTGTGTGTGTGTGTGTGTACACGCGTGTTCTCTGGCTTTGTTCTCACACAGCCACTGAACTGATGGCTTATGACACCTGCACTCACATCACCTGAGCCTCACAGGAGATGTAGATGCGTGCTTGTCTGTTTGCGTGTGTGTGTTGAAATATACAAAATGGCTGCAGCTTTTTCTTTCAGAGAGAGAGAGAGAGTGAGAGACCCGGCGCTTTTTCACTTTTACTACATCACTTTTTAGTTTGTGTACATGTACTGAAAAACACTCAATTCTAAAAATAAAAGAATAAATAAAATCTGCTTTTGTCGCAGAGTCTCTTATAGAAAACAATTTTTATTTAAAGAAGCTTTTCAACAAGCAACATCAGAAAATAAAAAAACTGCTGTCATATAAATAAATAATAAGTAAACTACAACCTAGTAGCTGTTGCAACACTATCTTGATATCATGCACATCTGTAGACGTGATATAAATCTAGCCCAAAGATGTGAGCTCACACATATCTGTGGTTTGTAGAAACACATACAATAAGTGCAACATATGCTCCTGGTAATTGGATGATAGACATTGCCACCTCTGTCTGTCTGTCTGTCTGCCTGTCTGTCTATTTATTTAGTGTTGTAGTAAAAAGTATCATTGCACCCATAGGTGTCTTTTCTTTTCCAACCTTCTAAGAAAACACAGCAATAAAATATGATGTGTTACTGGTTTGTGATGCCGTGTGTGCTCAGTCCCTGCAGAAAGGAAGTACAGCTCACAGTCCATCAACTGGTCGGTAAAAAGTGCTTCAGACTTGACACTTCGGCGAGAACCTACATGGAGACGCTACAGAATCTAACTTTTCCTCTTTGAATCGGACTTTTCTTTCTGAGTGCAAACAAAGTAGGCTTTATATAGGCACATCACAACACCACCGCCACCCCTCCACACATCCACCCATGCAACACACGCTCTCACACCATTGCCTGGAGTGTGCAAGAGAGCAGGCAAGAATGTCACAGCTATTACAAATCCTGTTGTCTCTGTCTTTGGGACAGCAGCAGCCACCCAATTAACCTTTCGTCAGACACACACACACATACACGCACACTCACACACACACACCACATATCAAGACCAGTTCATTTGAAATGAAAGCAACAGCCCCATCTCCATCTCGATTCCCTGTTACCACCTGAAAGAGTTTCATGTTGTACGATTTCAAACTAATAGACATTTCCTTCTCTCTGTTCTTTTTCCTGTCCACTCTCACGTCCACCCTCTTGTGACAACAAAACCATAAAAGAAATATTTTAGACACCGCCAGTTTTTTTCCTGCACATAACAAAACAACAATTTATCTACACCAACATAATGCACCATTTGTAATTTGATACAGTTGCAACTATAGGATAATTGATTGTGAGAATTGGGATGTCATTTCATTGCAGGAGCAGCACAAGGACAAAATGAAGGATTATAATCATCTTAAATCAAAGATGAAGCCCATATTGTTTGGGATTATCGTGACAGAGAAAACTAGTTAATATTATGTGTGACTTCAAATTAGTGTGAAACTCACCAACAGACAGTCCAACTTAGTTATTTTGAAATACCAAAGGGGGAAGTCTGCGTATTTCATCATCATCATAATCATCATCATCCCAGGACATTGTGATTTTTAATTACCCTACTTATGGGTCTAGTTCATATGTATCGCAGCAGTAATCAAATGGTATCGACACTGACCAATTCACACACAACCAGCTGATGCAAACTATCTGTACTCATTTGCCACTTTATTAGATATACGGGACATGTTACACTTGTAACAACGGGGTTATTTGAGTTACGATTTCTTTTCTATCATCTCTAACTGCGGTCTAACTGTAAATGTTCTCTTTTTGGGTTTCTAAAATCCCAACAACCATGCCAAGTTCATCACCTTTCTTCGTCATTCTGATTCTCGGTTGAGTGAGTAACATTAAGTAAAAGGCAGCAAATTACATGATGTCTTGGAAATGCAAATTCCAAGATCTTTGTCTCTCCAAAGAGAACTACAAAGACAGGCTTCACCAAGATCCCAAGGGCAATCACTTGTCCAGATGCAGAATGTGCTGCAAATCAATGAAAGTGGACGCCATGGGAGACACGGCTCTTACAAGTTGCCCTCCCATCTTAAGTTGTGCCAGCACATTCAGCCCTTGTATTTGAGGGCGTTGGTCCTGGAAAGTCCTTGAAAAGTCCTTAAATTTAATGTGTAGTGTGGGGAACACTGTGATCTGCTAACTCAGCCCCGGTGCTCATGTGATGAGACCATGTAACTGCACACAATTGGTCTTTAAAACCGCATCCTGTCAGATGTTTAGGTTTACCTAATGAATCATCTCTAATGGGGCTTTAATAAACAAAGCATTCCACGGATTCTTTTCTTTATATCATCTTTTATTTTACATCAGTCTGTCGTGGAAAAGGGGTTCTTCCTCTGTGGTTCTTTCTGAAGTTTCTTGAAATGGCCCTTTGTCTCTGTGTTGAGACAAAGCTCTTTGGGTATTTATAATCATGGTGAAGCTCAGCTGCAGCTGCTCCGCAGGGTGCACGAGTCGAGAGCATCACATGCTCCAATTATAGCGACACACAAATATAACTCTGTACATGACTAATCATTGTACAGTTCACTTAATTTCAGAGAACATCATGAGAAAAAAGTTGCTTTTTTTGTTCCAAGTACTGACATTACAAACAATGTAGGAGGTTTTAAGGGATATTTCAATGTTTTAAGTGGATACTAGTGAATTTCCGCAGTGTGGGATCAATGAAGTAAAATTGAATCTACTCTATACATCGTTGTATCATCAGGAGACATGCAAAGAACCACCATATGATTTGCACATTGTTTGGTTATTTCATACAACCTATTAATGTGACACATGTCACTATACATATTACAGTCTTATTTTCGTTATTATTAAGTAATGACTCATCCTACGCAGAATTTACCACAACAGATGCTTTATTATCCTTTAATCGTTTAATTTAAATAATATTCTGCATCATGTCTGTTGCCCTCTGCTGCCACTGACTGGCTTTATTCCACACTGCACATTAGGTGATGGTGATGTCCCAAGACTACCAACAAAGCATTTGCTGTTATGTCAGTCCAGTAATATCATAATTGACACACACATCAGATATGTTTACCTCACAATATTCTGCTTTATTGTTTTGAGTTGAGTGTATTTCATTATAATTATTGCTTATTTTATTTCTAACTATTTTTATTGTGTGCACAGATTTTGTAGCCCTCTTTGTTTCCTTTATTCTGTATTTTTTTTTTTTTTTTTTATCTCTTGCCCTCCTTTTTATACAGCTAACTCTAAATGCCCCCAAAGTACTTTCTAGGCACTTGTACTGTAAATGTGCATGTTCAAATGGCAAACAAAAATCTTGAACCTTGAACTATATTTATATTCTCAGTGATTTAGCATGCCCTCGGACAGCCCATTACTTTGGCACTTATAGGTTTTCAGTATATTCCTGTGTGTATAAGTGCTACAGTGCTGCCGCTGTGCCTTAGGACAGTAAAACAAAAGAATAAAGTATTGCCTCTGCTCGGGAGTTCATACAGAGACACACACAAACACACCTCGGGCAGTATGCAGTGCAAGTAGAATAAAATCGATGTGGAACAATTTCCATTCTATTAACAGGAGAAACACCCAAACTGGACACCAGCCCATAAATAAACACACAGTTTACTTTTATTTCCTTTTTCCCCCTGTGATGAAAACATGAGCAGCAGCGTCTGCTCCTCCACCACTGGGACTTTCTGTTCAGCCTCCATGTCTTAGTGCACTGTAGCATCTTCCAGGCCCATTACAACCCCATCCATTTTTCATTAAATCCATCATTTATCGTCACGGACGCTGTGTTTCTTCAGCTGCAGCTCCTGTGGACATTCCCCTCCTTGTTGAGGCAAAATCTGCTGTCAGGTCTCGTTCTCGTTCTTTCTAAAAGGATTTACGTCCATCAATGGGATTGCTTTTTGCAGTAGATCAGCAGGAAGGCTAACAGTTTCTGTCATGTGGTGCATACATGTCTGGGCATGAATGTGTGTTTGTAGGTGCGTGATAGTTTTCTGCTTGATAAACAGGCAAAGTCAGTGTAAAAGTGTGCCAGGGAGGCAGCAGGTGATTCACTTTTGACCGACTCTGCTGCCCGTAACATCGCCCTCACAGGGACTGCAGCCAAGTCCTCAATGAGATTACCATTGAAACACACACTGACACACATCCAAAATGATCCACTTTAAAATTGGGTAATCTTCTTATGAGGAAAACAAACAAATAAATAAAATGACTTCATAACGTGGTTGAATTCATTACTTTAGTCAAAATCTGACTACGTATACCCACACAATTAATATAATTTTATTTTCTATCTATTCTTCCCACTCATTTTGAATCCCATATCCTAAAAAAATATTTTCCTCAGCAAAATGTAATTTTTTTTTTCATTTATTTTATGATTTTAACTCATTTCTAAGTAAACAATGAAGCAAATAGGTCTGTGTGTGCCTAAAAGAATGTCATAATCATGCAATTCAGCTGACACTGATTATCATTCAAATAACTGCAATACTGCTCCTATTATGCCACATTGACACTACAATACTACCTCTCTGTTTTTTCTTTTTTATGTATTGCTGTGTTAAAACCCACATGTTTACGACTTTAATCCACTGAACTGCTGTGTTTTTAATTCACCGTCCAGATAAACGCAGAGTTACTCAGAGATACACATTCATGTACGGGAAATGAAAATGAAAGCAAACAAACATCACTTTCAGATGACTCACATGACATTATTAATTAACTACAAGTCACAATAGCAAATCCAACCCAGTGTATTTATAAAGCACATTTAAAAACAACAGCAGTTGATCAAAGTGCTGTACAGTAGTATTAAAAGAAATAAACAGATGAAAAACAAACAAATAAATAAAATTATAAAAGACATAAAACTCACAAGTAGACATAACGTCTCACCCAACAGTGCAGAACCACAGACTCACACTGTTTCAAATGCAAATGAAAACAGGTGAGTCTTTAAAAGAGATTTAAAATTTGACAGTGAAGGGGCCTGTTTACTGCCTAATAACTGTCCATTCTACAAGTTAGGAGCTGCAACTATGAAAGGCTCTTATGACTGCAGCAGGTCAGAGGGGTGAGGCTCAACAAGACCATTTAGACATTTGTACACAAATAAAAGGATCTTAAAATCCACTGTCACGCACTGGGAGCCAATGGAGGGAGGTCAGAATGGGGAGATGTGCTCACGCCTGTGCGACCGTGTTGAAAAGACGAGCAGTGGCGTTCTGGACAAGCTGAAGGTGGGAAAGGGAGGCCTGGCTGACCCCAACATAGAGGGCACTGCAATAGTCCGGACAGGTCCTAATTAGAGCATGAACACGTTTTTTAAAGTCCCCACAAGACAGAACAGACCTAAACAGCCATTTGCCTCAACTGGAAAAAGCTGTTTTTACAACAGAGCAAATCTGCTTGTCAGGTTTTAACTCGCAGTCTATTTTCACCCCCAGATTGGTAACGGTATTTTTTGCAGGAGCTAAAAAGCCAAGGTCAATAACTCGAATATGATCACATGAGCAGATCTCCACAGGCTGATGATGCAAAAGGAGCCAAAAGAAGGTTACCAATATTATTATAAGGAGACTAGTACAATTAATCAATAAAATTCATGTTAACGCCAATTTGTTTCATGAGTAATTTTATGTATCTTTGATGTGATTGTGTAGCACAAGGATAAGCCAGTTACCAGAGTCAGTGGATACAAATATGTCATTAAAAACCCTTAGTTCTGTAGTCTCTGTGCTGTGTAGGGTTTTAAACCCAGAATGAAAAAAGTCTGTAATTGTTGAAAGACAACTTTCTCTAGAATTTTAGAAATGAATGGAGGTTTGGAGATTGGCCTGTAAGTGGGATCAATACCAGGCTTTTTAATTAGTGGTTGCGCTACAGCATTTTTAAAAGACCTGGGTACCACATAAGTGGTGAGACTGCTTTTGACAATAGCCAGGACAAGAGGTCCAATAGTGGACAAAACCTCCTTGAGAAGGCGAGGGGGAAGAATATTTGCAGAGGAACCGGAAGGCTTCAGACGGTCAATAATCTCCTTTTAAAAAGGAGAGAGACACAAGCTCAAACTGATTAAAGACAGCAGAGAAGGGGACATAAATGCATGAAGCTCTAGATGATGCAACTTTATCAATAAATAGGTGAAGGAAATCCTCACAAATCTTAGAGGAAGCTTCTACAGGCATGTCATTTTCATTTTTCTTTTTTGCCATTTTTTTTATGATATGCTGTTGTATTTCTTTTTTTTACTGATATGTGAAGTTTTCTTGTTTGCCATTTTCTTCTCTATTTCTTGTTGATTTCTTTCATATGTCATTTTGTTTTTTTGGTCACAATAATTTTGGCATTTACAGTTTATGAAGATAACCCTTCTTTACCACTGTGTTAGCATCAATATAGACATTACTAGAGTAACAAAAAAAAAATGCATATTTTATTTCCACCAAAGTGAATGTCCATCATTGAGATGAAGTTACAATCTGAATGTTATCTAGGACCAACGCACATACAGTATGTTCCAAAGGCACGAAATGTGTCAAAATGAGCAAAACTCATACAATTTATGATAACAATTCCTTCTTTACTCAATACAAATACAGTTGTTTTCCCCAGAGAAACTGCTGTATAAATCTGTTATATTTGGCATTTGCTTCTATGCATAATGCCAGCGAACGCAGCCTGTGAAACCACAGACGACTCAGCATGACACTGTATCTCGGCAGTTATAGCTGTTTTGTGTATTTCAGCAGTGAACAGCAAAAGGGGGGCAGGTGAAGAATCATAACTGAATGAAAAAGAGTATTTTCTGTATGAGAAGAGGAGCTAGGAACAGCAGTAGCAAAGTGACATGTCTGCTGTTGTACTGAATTATCGAAGGTACGTTTAGACTAAATTTAAATCAGGGACAGCAGGTGTACATAAATGCTGTGTGTGGAACACAAACCCGAAAAAAAAGGAAATCTATGTAAAATTGTAACATTTACTCTCATATATACACTGCCTGTCCCAAAAAAAATGTTGCCACCAAAAAAAAAAAAAGGGTCACACACACTAATATTTTGTAGGACCTCCTTTAGCTTTGATTACGGCACACATTCATCGTGGCATTGTTTCGATAAGCTTCTGCAACCCTACTGCACTGCACAAAGCCTTCTCCAGCACATCCCAAAGATTCTCAATGGGGTTAAGGTCTGGACTCCGTGGTGGACAATCTTTGTGTGAAAGGTCTCATGTTCCCTTTCATAATTTGAGCCTGATAAATCTTGGCATTGTCATCTTGGAATATGCCCGTGTCATCAGGGAAGAAAAAAAAACCATGGATGGAATAACCTGGTCATGCAGTATATTCAGGTAGTCAGCTGACCTCATTCTTTGGGAACATAATGTTGCTGAACCTAGACCTGACCAACTGCAGCAGCCCCAGATCATTGCACTGCCCCCACAGGCTTGTACAGTAGACACGAGGCATGATGGCAAGAAATGAGAAGCTACTCATTGCATCAGTTGGGGTTAAATAACTTGTTGCCAGCTGAAAGATAATCCAGGGGGGTGACCTTTTTGGTCAGGCAGTGTATATACTGTATATATTCGGAAAGTGAAGCTGAAGAAGAGAAACTGTGGTGTTCATGGTCTCAATCACTAGTTTCCAGTCTTCTGCAACCCAGAATGACATCCATTTTGTAAAATATGTTCCCAATTAGAGGTAAATAGACCATAAAGACTAACACGTTTTGCTAGGGTGTGGTTACATTGTGGGATTAAAATCCATTCACCAGAAATATGGATTAAAATGTATCTCTTGATCAGGCTTCACCCTAGCCCTACCAAGTAGAGTTACTACCTTTTCTTCAGGATACCAAGAGGATTTAAAATGTCAGATTACAATTCAGTGGGTGACGAAGTAAATGGTGTCTTGTTTTTTCAGCTTCGACTAAAAAAAAGCACATGGGCTGGGGCTTAAATTTTAACAAGTCATGCTCAATAATGATTTTGTTATTAAGGGATGCAACAAAAAGTGAGGCATTTGATGCAGCATCTGGATGTGCTGTTTAATAGTATAGTGAGAGGAGCGGGGAGGTGATGAGCCTGGTTATCACGACAGCTGAAGCAGATGGTTCGCCTGCAGCGAGGGGTCGATGACGCTGCACGACGCCAAAAACACAGCCAGTTACACACCAGTTACACACCAGTTACACCATGTGTCTGTGTGTTGAATGACTGGCATGATGGATAAATGCAAAGGGATCTGATGTTTGTGTGTGTATTTGTAGGGAAAAGAGCCATCATCCACTGTCATTAGCCAGCAGTCTGTCTCAGCCTCGGCGTGTGTTTGTGGATGTTCATTTATTCATTTATTTTTGAGTGTGTGTTTGTGTGAGTGTGTGTGTTCATTTCAAGGCTCAGCTCGGTATATCAATTAGAGCTATGGCTAGAGCTAAGGCTGTTGTCTATATATCACTCTGGCAATTCTTTCATACCCAACCTTGACGTCATATGTCGACTCTCTGTGTGTGTATGTGCATGTATTTATATTGTTGTGAGGTCAAGACCTGGGTTAGAATTAGGCTTATGTTAGGATTAGGTTAAGAGTTTGGGTTAGGCCTTTAGTCGTGATGCTTAAATTTAGGGTAATGAGGTAGGGATTGCATTATGTCTATGATGTGTCCTTACTAATATATAAAAACAAGTTTGTTTGTGCGCACATGTGATCTCTATTGAGTTTGCCCACAGTGTTGAGGCACTGGTACTGTTATGGCCCTTTCAATGGCTATAACACACAGACTGAGATGCTCTGGGTTGTTGAAGAGCCCCTTGTGTGCTCTTTAACGAAAATCTGTTATTGAAACCATGCAGTTGGTCTTACCAAAGACACACACTCTCTCTCTCTCTCTCTCTCTCTCTCTCTCTCCAACACACTCACACACACAGCAGTATCTATCATTCATGGCCAATGAAAGGCATGGTGTGTGTCTAAGTGTTAGGCTAATGGCCCTGCACTGTCCTCCCTGCCAACAGCTGGAGCATCAGCCTGTGTGTGTGTCTATGTATACTCATCTCCGTGTGATGTATTAGTGTGTTATTGTGCTCCTGAAAATGTTGAGGGTGGCCATGAGAGCACTCGGAGTGATTTTCTGCATATTAGCTTTTATTCTGTGCCTCACACCTGTGAGCAGTAAACAAGGTCTGCCTAATAAAATTCACCAGGGGGAAACAAAAGACGACAAAAGTACACAAGCCCTCCCTGAGACCAGTCAGTCATTAATTATTCATGATGAGGATGTGTGGGGTTCAACTCCAAAATGATGTTTTGTTGCTTTATTTTATGTCATTTCCTGTTTCTTTTACAGTGCAACATACTGTATATGCTATTTGATTTGTTTTGAAGTATGAAATGGAATGTACATGTGCTGTTATTGAAAACACTTGATTACATGTGGCCCACCACGTAATATCATGTTAAAATGAAAACATGGCCCGTGACCTCCTTGTGACCTCCTTTGCAAAAAGAGGTCGCGAGCCCGTGACCTCTTGCTGGAAAGGCAAGAGTGCTAACCACTACACCAACCGTGTGGCCCGCCTGTGTGTATTTTTCTTTAAATACAGTGCAATAAAACAATAATTTTGTAATAAAAAAATGTAATTTCTTAAACAACCATGTTGAAATACACGTCCTGTGGTCATGGAAAGGACGTTAATTTGAGAAGGGCCAAATCATTAACATTCTCTGCATCAAGCAGAGAAAACATTTGAGAAAAGGATTGTAGAAACTACTAAAAATGGGTTAAGGACTGTCCAACACATTATTAAAAACTGGAAGGATAGTGGAGAACCATTGTCTTTGAGGAAGAAATGTGTTTGGAAAAAAATCCTGAATGACCGTGATCGACGATCACTTAAAAGTGTGGTGAAATCAAATCGTAGAAAAACATCAGTAAAACTCAGGGCTACGTTTAATAGTGAAAGTAAGAGCATTTCCACACAAACAATGTGAAGGGAACTCAAGGGATTAGGACTGAACAGCTGTGTAGCCTTAAGAAAACCACTAATCAGGAAGACCAATAGGAAAAAAAGGCTTCAATTGGCTAGGGAGCATAGAGATTGGACTCTGGAGCAATGGAAGAAGGTCATGTGGTCTGATGAGTCCAGATTTACCCTGTTCCAGAGTGATGGGAGCATCAGGGTAAGAAGAGGCAGATGAAGTGATGCACCCATCATGCCTAGTGCCTACTCTACAAGCACATTTGTAGTTTACATTTGTAGTTCAGCAACACTGAACGGAAATAAATCTTGTTTTGCAGAAGCTTATCGAAACAATGCCACAGCGAATGTGTGCTGTAATCAAATCAAGGCGGTCCAACGTAATATTAGAGTGTGTGACCTTTTATTTTTTTTTTTTGGTGATGACTATTTTTGGCAGTGTATTAAGAAACTATTACCATATTGCGATTGTTCTGTGATATCATGCGTCACAGAAAACACAGTGTCCAATTCCTTTGGCTTTCATAATCAGTTGATGTCTGTGATGTTTGTGCAGTAAGGATCATTCTGCAAGGACCTGCTCTGTATGTGTGTGTGTGTGTGTGTGTGGCTGAAGCTGTTTTTCTTTCTTCCCAAATTCATGGATAGGATTGACAGCCAGGTCCCCAAAGACACCACACTTATTCCTCTTCCATACCTCTCTTTCCATCTCTGACTTTTCCACTCTTCATCCCTTCACCCTGCCTCAATGTTCCATCTTCTGCTGTGAGCCTTAATTTGTCCTCTTCTCCCCTCTCTCCTCTCTCTGTGCTTCAATCTTTATTTCCCAGCATGCCCGAAGGATCCGACAGGGAGTTCTCATCTTTGAGTGTGTCTTCACTGACGCTTCCATGTGGAGCCTCACAGCTCCTTCCTCCTGAGACAAAACAATAAAATGTATCTGTGTGTTTATGTGTGTGTGTGTGTGTAACACATAGCTACATCTTTGGCTCAGATGAACATACTGATTCGTTATTATTGGCCTTGAATTATCTATCAGCAGAGTCAGACTGAGCTACAGAACCTCTGATGTGATGCAGGATCTTTGTACCCCATCACTAAGTTTTTTTTTATCATTTCATACCAGATGTCTGAGTCGATAAATCATGCCAGTGTGCTGTGAGGGGATTTTCCTCTTCTCTGCTGAAAACCTGGTGCCCTGAGCAGCTGCTCACCAACCTGATGTGACTATAAATAAGCTGTTTCCATTTTTAATGAAATACTTATTTTTTCATCATGTGGAAGGTGGACCATGAAAGTGGTAAACTACAAATGTGGAGGTTAAACCAGCAATCACCAAAGAATACAGCCAGGTGTGCATGCATATATACTTTGCACGCTCTCTCGGCCACTTTATTAGGTACACCCTTTCAACTTCTTGTACTAATCAGCCAATCGCAAAACAGCAAGAGATAGGCAGTACTGGACGAGGATCAGACAGCTGATTTCTGATTGAGAAAACTGGTCTTGTTATGTTTTTGGCAGATAGGAATAACTAAGGGTGATCATAAGTATTTAATTGTTATAAACATGGTTTGGTACTGGCACAATAAGCAACCTGATTAGGGATTGGAAATGAGCAATATTTTTTTGCTAGAAAGGTACAGGTAAATACCGTCTGTGTTCTGTCTTTTTTTTTTCTCTGTTCCAAATGTCCAAACAGAAACTCGGTAAAGGGCTTTTCTACATTCTGCACCTGAGGCATGGAATGAGCCGCTGATGGACTTGAAGCTCAGTGAGTTAATCTCACTAAATGCTTTTAAACTCCGAGTAAAAGAGCTGGAGGCAGATTCCCTAAGATGGCTCTGTTTTTAGATGAGCTATATGAAACTGAATGTCTCAAATGATTTGTCTTCTGTTATCCTTTATTTCTGCAATGTGGGTTTGTATTTTTGCCGCTGCCTGTCTTGGCCAGGTCTCATTGAAGAAGAGGTTGTGTATCTGAATGAGACTTTTAACTGGCTACATAAATGTAAAAAAAAAAAAACCAAAAAAAAAAAAAAAACGTTGTCTCAGTAAAGATATATGTTGCACGGTTACCATGATGTTCACATGAACATGCATGAAGTTTGGTGTAAACTTGAACTCTGTTTGTCTTGCTTATTATTGTGTCACAATTAAGTAATTTATAGATTTTCAGCCAAAAAAAGTAACCTGGGAGAAGGGTCAGTTGTGACCCATGTGAGGTTAAAAAAACAAAAAGGACAATTATAGGCAGCCTAATGGACGAGCAGCATGATTTCGCCTAAAACGTGATAATAAAAATACCAGTAAAAAAGCAAAACTGAGCTGCCAGTTTACACTGTGAGCTAAAACAGAGACTCAGTTTAGTGTAACATGAGCCTATATGACATCATATCTGGAATATGATTCAAGAATTACTTGAGGTTTTATTAAATGTCAACCCTTGAACTGAACTCTCTGCTCTTATGAATACAACCATGGCTTCACCTTGTCTGTGTGTGTGTGTGTGCAGTTGTGGCTTTTCATTCTCACTTTTTCTTTTGATTTGCACTTTTATTAGTGAAGATAGGAATGATAATATACAGTGGAATGTTATGAAAATCGATCCTGTGACAGGTTGATGACCTTTTCTTGGATTCCCTAAGGTCTCTTTGCAATGTTTAAAAAAATCAAAACAAAACACAGTGTCGTATCACATTTCAGAAATCTTACCTCAGATATACGGGATAGTACATTAGTATCTTCATCCACAATATAGACTAGACAGTGTGTGTAATGTGTGGCCCATATTCACCTCTCTAACAAGGCTGACTGTGTGGCAGTAATTTGTGCAGAAATACCAGCCATACAACAGATGAATAAAAGATGCCTCTGTTGATGTGTGACAATGCGACGGGTCCTGCTTAATTAATACATGAAGATGGAGTAGAAGTGTTTCATTCATAATGAGCACATTGATTTTTCATTTTTCATCAAGATATACAGTATTTTGAGCTTTTTTTTTTTTTTTTTTTTTACATGCACTATATTACATTGGACAGATGGGGAAGATATGAGGGGCAGAACCTCCATCTGTAACCCAGGTCCCCATAAGTTTCCTGCTCTACTGCGTGAAGTAAAAAGAAATAAAATGTGGGGAGTTTTTATATGTATGATGATGGATCACATTAATATTTGGCGAAATCAAATCAATTTCAGCTCATGGCTGTGTTGAATCTGTTGCTGCACAACAATAACAATACTTAAGGCACTTAAACTGTGTTTCCCTCATGGTACAGTTTGGTTTGGTACAGTGTGGCATGGTAGCCAGCATAGCTCCACCTTGACCTTACTGTACCATTTTACTCTGGTAACCCAAAGGAAGGATGCCAAAGAATGGAACAGTATAGTGGCTAGGTTTTTTTTTTTTTGGTACTTTTCCTAATGAACACACACAAAAAATATGTACCATACTGTGCAAAACTGAACTGTTCTACGGCTTGAGGAAAAAGAGAACTTTTTTCGTCAATACCTTATTGTTACTGCTACGTCTTTATGACAGAGACCAAACAAGACCTACGAGGGACATGAAAGTTTTCTCTTTAAAGACACTGTGATACAAGAGCATGTCCTTGTATCACATTTTCAACCTGAAGCTGCTTATAAGCATAATTTCAATAATGAGGTGACATGAGACCTCGACCCACCTCTGAATGTGTTTTTTTTTGTAACTGGATGTGAGGACACATTTGTGGAGAAATGACTGCACAAAGGAACTTTTTATATGGGGGGAAAATGAAAAATGTACCTGTGTCTTTATTGGCTTATTGCCATGGCTGCGTCTTTATGACAGAGACCAAACAGGAACCACTAGGGACATGAAGGTTTTCCATTGCCTTGAAACACACTGTGACCAATGTCCTTGATGTTGTAGTTGAAGTTGCTGCATTACAAAAATAACAATACTTAAAGCTGAAATAGTCACATTTAAAACTAACTGCACAGGACAAAACCTCCACATCCACATTTATACCGATACTTTTTTATGTGTGTGTCTGTGCCAAAGTGACAAATAGATAGAAAGGAGATGTTGAGTGAGACCAAGTGTACTCATGCTACTGTAACATGACGTAAGTCTTAACCATGAAGCACATACTGATCAGTGTTTAAAAAATGTGAACAGGAGGTGGTCTGTAATGCCTCTGGAGGACCGACTGTGTTCATCCATGCTCAAGAACAGGGGTCTCATACTCAAATGACCCGGGGGGCCAAAGAGAGGCCAGTCAAGTGAATAAAGTCCAATGGCTCGGGGAAAACGAAACAATTGGTCAGTAGGGGTGGGCAATATGAGCTCAAAATTATATCACAATATTCATAATAAACATATCATACTATTGCAGTCATGTTATGCGTGATGGTATTTCAAAGTAAAAGTGTTTATTTTGATATGAAACAATATATATATTGTTATATATATATTATAATATATTGTTCACAATAAAAAGCATATGTATGATGCCAAATGAATTGTTAAAAAAGAAAGTGTGGTTTGGGAGTGTTCAGACACTTAACCACCATGTTCCTCCTAACGGCAGCATGTGAATGGGTATGTGTGACAGAAAATGTGCTGCACATACAGTAGATATGCTGCATGAATGTGTGAGTGAACGGGTGAGTGGCAAAAATTGTAGTTGCGATCATGACTAGAAAATGCTATATGGATACAAACCATTTACTTGATATGGGGGTCACTTACAACGGCTGTCTGAATGAGGTTATAATACTAATTCACAAAAGAATTAATCATCATTATTGTGTATCTTAGGCATAAAATGAGTAGTGTTCACTCCGTATTTCTTGTGTTTTTACACTCCGGTGTTCATGATAACACATCAGCTGCTCTGAGGAAAATTATGTGCTTACAGGCTTATTGTTCCTGCTGCGTTTTTATGACAGTGACCAAACTGGAAGCATCTGGGACATGAAAGTTTTCTGTGGCCTCTTGAAAGACACTGCGACAATGGGACACATCCTTGATGTTCTACCCGAAGCTGCTACAAAACAGTCATGACAATACTTAAGGTGACATGTTTTTGCCGAAAAATGATGGCACAAAGGAACTGCATTGCTCCATGTCCAAGACAATAAAGAAAACAGCATTCACCTAGTATCTATTGTGTTTTTCACACTTAGTATAATACAACGCAATACAACACATTTCTGAGAAATAGTATCTGCGCCCTCACCGGCTTATGGCTCTTGCTTAGTCTTTGTGAAAGTGAGCGAACAGGACGCACTAGGGACACATATTTTGATTTTTATTTATTTATGTTTTATCATTTGTTGTTGCCTTTTTAAAGTTACCATGATGATCTTCTGTATATATATGCGATAATGTGTGACACAAGTTTGTGTGTGTGTTTGGAGAAAATGTAGCCTGAGTCACATCTTCCAGGACAAAAAAAACGACACTGATCTTCCCTGAAGCCTTGTTGGGCCCGTAACTCCTTCATCCTGGTCCACAGAGCATTTTAATGCTCCATTTGTGTAGTTGTTGCAGTTTGGTTTATTGTTTTCTCAGTCAGTGTGTTTGTGTGTGTACAGGTGTGCACCTGTGTTTATTCATTACTTATACCAGCTCAGTTGCAGGCACGTGCAGTGCTTGCATATTTGATTACTTCTACACATGCTTTGATAAGAGAGGCCCGCCGGTTGGCAGCTACAGTGCATGCTGGGTAAGTCTGTGGGAGTTTGATGTTTAATTGAGAAAAAATGATGTGCCGCCTGTGTTTGGGTGTGACACGGTGCTGTGTACCTGCATGTTTGCTCACCTCCCTGTGGTTGAGCCTGTGTGTGTGTGTGTGTGAGAGAGAGAGAAAGAAACATTTTGTGTGCATGCGTGTGTTTGTGTGTGTGTGCAGTAGGTGGAATAATGAAGTGGATTATGAGTCATCCAGCAGTGTAATGAGGAGGAAAGGATCGATGACCAGATATGTGTGAGAGTGCGGCAGCGAGAGAGGAGAAAGGTTGGGCCATGAAATGACATTGTGATTCCCGAGTGCGAAGGTGTGTGGGCGGCAGAGACAGAAAGAAAGAAAAATGGCGAGACTCAGACGAAGCAGGAGGAACAGTGAGAGAAACACAGAAAGTTTTGTGTTTTAATCAAATCCCACAGTCATTTTGTCAAACGTCCTACATTTACTGTCACATAGGATGTCTCTCCATCCTTTTAGTTACTAACCTCCTCACCACGTTCTGTTCAGGTGGATTTACTCGTGGAAATAATAGGTAAAAAAATGTACGAGGGCTTACTACAGGAGAGACAGGAGAGTTAGAGACAGAAATATGAAACATCCGCTTTAGCAGGGACTCTCTTCTCTGACTCTCCTCATGACGTCAAATCTGTCATATTTTCTACGAGACAAATAGTTTTTAATCAGAAGAAATGCCCCCAGCAGAGTTACGCTGAGGTAGTCTGGACATTGATGGGTTTCACAAATCAAAGCTAAACCCTTCTTCTACTAATCCAGAAATAAATTTTGGTCTGTCATATTGCATCTCTGGTTCTTTCTTTTCTCATGTTTTCTTTCAGTTTTCAGTTTTTTGTGGAAGTTTTTGACATGGCTTCACTCTTGATGACTTATTTTTGGGTTTGCTTTTGTGTGTTTGTGTGTGCGCAAATCCTTCTTTGTTGCTCAGCTCAGTATGGAGGCTGCAACTGAGATAGAAAAGCTGAGGAAGAGAAAGCCGAGTCAAAGTCTCTGCTGGACACCACAAATGAGAACAGATCATGTGAAGAACCTGGCAGGAGCCCACATCATCTTTTCGGTCTTTCTCCCTTTGTCTCTCACTCTCTCTCCAGGGGGCATTGCTTTGCAAAACCTAAAAAATCTGAATCAGAAAACTGTCATGACAGAAAATGACATTCAGGCTCAGCTAACAGGATTCAGTGGCATAGCACATGTTTGAATGTACTTAATTGCTTACACACACACACACACACATATATATTACATTATATGTTACATTTTCTTACATTACTTTGTCTAATTGGCAGCCAGAATTCAACAAAGAAGTGGTTTTGTCTGCTTGTAAACATAAAAATATGCCCTGCTCTCACTAAACTTAATTATGAGTTTGTGCATTGTAATATAATATATTGTAATATTAAAAAAAACTGTGTCTCTCAGAGCCATCTTTCAAACTAACATTGTAATAAATCAATGCAATCATTAACAAAATGGAAAACAACCCATTTATTTTATGGTCAAATTGAGGCTGGGTGTTAAATGGTCGAAGCTTTGTAAAGTGGAAATACCGCGTTGTACGGTTGTTTCGGGTTCCTCCATCTGTGGATGGAGTCACCTGTTTATCCACAAATGTGGCCGCCGTCTGTTGAGGCGTGACACTGCATCATGTTTGTGACTGAAGCGCTGCAGAATGACTTGTGTCTTGGCAAGACACTGTAAAGCTCTGGTGTCATGTTCACATGCTGAGAGGAGGTTCAGTGAAGGATTTTCCATTTTCCAAGTGTGACTGGAGATCAGCAACAGTTGGCAACTAACGTCTTGTAAACAAAGAGTGGGAGGCTTACTGGAATTACACATCCAATCATTCCTCCATCTGGACAAACAGTACCTTTCAAACTGAAGTTTATTGTGGATCTAGTGTGGGATAATCAGCATATACAGTTTATAAACAGGTCTCTTGTTAACTCAACTCTATGACTCATTATTCAAGTCTACTGTATATATTAAGAAAAAAGTTCACTTTTTTTTTCTCTGTTATTTTTCAAAAGTATTCAACATTTGAAAAATAACAGAGGAACAAACAGACAATGGCTGTCCACTGCATGAAATGTAAAGTAAATATACCTGATATCAACTGTAATGATTACATAATTTAAAGTGTAAAAGTAAATCCCTTACAAAGATTATTGGGACTTTTAAAGCAAAGCCTATCTAGGTTGTTAAAATAAAATTAGCTGTAGGGAAGTGATGGAGGTTGATTTTTTTTCACTATTGTATTTACATTTTATTTTATTTATTATATACCTTTTATTTTGCAACAAATTGATAAGAACAACAGCTATATGTCATGTGACTAGCTAAGTATAATGATATGCTTCATTCAACTGTTTTCGTAAAATCCCATAGCTATTCAAGAAAGTAGTGATATCAGTATTATTGAAATTGAAACAACTGTTGGTACTTTTGCGGTTCAAAATATACAGCCTAGAGGAGCACAAGAACATTTGAGGTAATTCCTGCATAATCCAGCAAAGGGTGCTATGATCACAGCCTGGCTGTAGATCCATTTTGAATGCCCTCTTAGCTCATCAGAAACTTATGGCAGCAATATTATGTTGTGTTGCTGTGAAAATGGAGGAAGCTTCACCATCATCCTGAAAAATCAATTACGCCTCCAAAGCATCTGAAAACAAGGGCTCAACACTGTCGGTGGCAAAGTAATGAACAAATCCGCAGACTCGTCTGTTCATTCAAAAAGTGAATGTTTTTCTTGCCTGAAGCATTGCTGGCAGCAACTGACTGTACAGAAAGAGCACTAATGAGTGACAACACCATCAGGTTAAGCAAAGTAACCTGTCATGTTCCTCTACTTAATTTGTGAACATCTACACAGCACTGCAGTGTACTTTTACCTGTCAGTGCAGACATTAAATTAAGGAACCTTGCCGCATTAAATATGCCTGTTCACTCATTTTGTAGGAGAAAATCAATTTGTTGCATTTTAGACTGAATGTTGTCACTCTTAATCTGTTTTGATCAAGTGGAACGGTTTGGTTTGGTACAGTACGGTACATTTTTTTGTGTGTGTATGTTTCCATTAGGATTAGTTCCAAAATAACCATGTCCTACACTTCAATTTATTTGGCACCCTTCTCTTGGCATACTCGAGTAAAATAGCATGATAAGGTTGACTGATGTAACTATCCCATGGAAGTCATGGGATATTTTAAATAGTACTCTTCCAATGAGAAGAAAAACCTGTTGTTTGCTGTTGTCAAACCAAAGGTAGCTGAGTATCTACTCAGCTACCTTTGGTCAAGAAAATCAGAGTCGGAGTGAGAATATGGACAATATAATTGAATTCAGGCTTGAAAAAAAGGGAGTCAAGTGGATCAAATAGATTTAAGTAGAAATTCAAAAGTCAGCAAAGTTTACAAAACACAGCAACCGTCTAAATCTGCAAGCCTTTAAAATGCAGGGGACAATAGGCAACAGTCACAGGACCTCGGTGCTCACACGTGACATGCTGTACAATCAAGACTGAAGACAAAGGACTAGACAAGCAAACATAGAGCAGGTGGCCAGCACCATTTACAAACAAAGGTGAACATATAATAAACACTTAACACATAAACAACTAGACAAAATCTGAGCCAATGTTCTTACATAATACAAACAAGCAGATTTACTACATAAATACCAAACATTCTAATTTACTAGCAGGTGAAAAGACACAACACAGAGGTGGTTTGATGCCATCCCCATGGCCTCATTGCAGAATGAAAAGTAGAAGAGAAAGTTTGAGGGGTGACTGATTTATATCAATTCATTAATTCAGTAATTCATTTTATGCTCAACAACATTTCTTTTGAGCTCAAGTTTGCGCCTGTTCTGTGTGGCCGTTCCATGACCAACTTGTTTGTTGTCGTTGCACCAGTTTGTCCTCAAGGTACGTATCTTGCTGACGTGGCCATCGGGCAAGTATAGGTACTGTTCTCAGTCGAAACACAAGCCTGATCCAGGGCTTTACCATTCAAACCGTACCTTACTATACCAGACCAGACTGTACCATAATCTAAACACAGCCATACACTCTTTGTTTAATGTTTTTTTTTTTTTTTACCCCTACACTGAGATCATTACAGCAGGCAGCGTAGTGTATCTACCTTCATATCCTTAGCTTCTGTATCACCTTCCTCTGCCCTTCTTTTTTTCTTTAGTAACCTCCACTTAAGCACAAGTAGGTTCTCACTGGGGAAGCACTACAGTGAAATCACAAATAGCAAAAGGCCAACGAATGAAAAAAAGAAAAGAAAGAAAACAGTGACCAAGGAGGAGTACTGCAATGATGCTAACCTTTACAGAGAGAGAGAGACAAGAACAAATTGACGAAAAGAGGGAGAGAGAGAAGAGCAGAGTGCCCTATGTGGATGAGTAACCTTTTCCCCAGTCACCAATCAGGCAACTGGGATCAGCGTCTTTGTGGGTGTGTGTTTAAGTGTGTATGCGTAAGTGTATGCAGATATTTAAAAAGTGTTGTTGGTGACATGCTTCTATGCTTCTCTGAGTGGGATTAGCATATTCTGGAATGTCTCTCTCTTTCTTCCTCTCTTTCTGTGTGTGTGTGGAGTCACTGGGCTGACATTTTCCAGCCAACATATTTATGACTAGAAGCAGCAACAGGCAGCAGCGCAGCGACATCACTTCCTGAAAGGCCAGGGTCTCATTAGACATGAAAGGCTGAGAAAAAGAAAAAAGGATGAGAGACTTTTACTCAAAAAGTGCAAAGGATTTTAGGTAAAAAGGTTGATCTTTTGTACTGTTGCTCTGGGCGAAGTTTTTTACTGCTAAGACAATGCGATATACAGTAACTAAATTCTCACAGATTAAAGTCACTGCAAACATGGTACAAAATAAGTTTTATCAGAAGTGCTGGGCGACATTGTTACAATAATATGATATCTACTATCAGTACTGGTCCAATACTGGTCAAAATCAATGGATCAGATATATATTAAATCCAAAAACCCTAATTATCACATACATGCCTCACTAAACACAGACTTGAAACATACAAATAAAAAGCAGCAGCTTTGCAAGTCTGGTCACCTGGTTTTGCCTTTTTCCTCTACGGACCTTAAAGTTGCAGTTACAGTTTTTGAAGACACATTTTTATGATGCCACCATATATATCCATCCATTGTCTACAGCATTACCCCTACCACTGATGCTCTCCCTTCCCTTTCCCTTTCCTGGCCATGTGCATCTGTTTGCAACAGAGTTGGTGAATACAAGTTGTGGAGCCATGTCCATGCATGTCGGCATCCGTTTTGCATGCTTCATTTCTTGCCATTCGAAAAAGCCAGTCCGATTTTTATTGATGTGTTGCCCCTAATTCTGTCAGATGGTTGTTTCGTCTTCCTCTCTTCCTCCGACTATGGTTTTCTCTGCTTCTTCTTTGCCACGATTAACATTTAAAAAAAACGCTATGGCTTTGATCCATGAAGCAGTTTGTGTTTCTCAAGAGACCTGATACTTTGCGAGACCTCCAAATTTTGAGGACTCCAGGTGCACTGCCCTGATCTTGCAAGGCTAGTCTCCCCACAAGAAGACATTTATCCATCACAATGACTACAAAACTATGAAGGGTAAAAATCCTGTATAGTTCTGCTTTAAATGAAACAACTGGTTCTAAGTGGTAAAGGCATAAGCACCAATGTGTTGTTAACCGGTGAGCAGTAAAATTACTGTAAATGACTCCAGGTCAATATGTACCCAATATTTAAATTTATTTTGACATTAACCTTCTTTAAATTTTAAATGCTGATCAATGCTAACAACAGTGAAGACTGCACCACAATGAAGTATAAAACTTTGTCACCTGAAGACAGTAACAAGATTAACAAGATAATATTACCCCTTGCAATGTACAGCTAAAACTTCAAATATGCAAAAATCAGCACATTTAGTGTACTTTGTTACTTTCCACCACTGAATATTGGTATTTCTTTTATCAACTCCTCTTGATTCCCTCCGAGATAGACAACAGCTCATGTTCAGGCTGAATTACTGCACAGAGTTGCAGTGCCATCTCCAGACTGACTGAGCAAGAGCCTGCAGAGGGAAATTTGAGTTTCACTTGATGTTTCTTTATTTCTTTTCACCTTGCCCAAATGTTTGTTTTTTTTTTTCCTTGTCGTTCCTTAAAGGGAGCACGCAGTGACAGCTGTAGTCAAAAGAAAACAGATCACAGTAGCTGACACTTAGCGGTTAGTCATATTTGGCTTGTTATAGCCAGTGGCCAGTGTTAGCAAACTTGCAAACAAAGATGCTATAATTGATATACAGTAAGTTATTGTCTACCTCTGTTCACATTCTGGCACATTTGAGAAGTCAGCAGTCATTGTTACTGTCATTTAAACAATTTAAAGAGACATCACCAAACACGCTACATGCTGACTCCATCTTTGTTACTGCCTCCATCCTATTTCTATTATCCATCCACAGAAGTGAACATCTTTGGATTATTTTTTGACTGCACGTCCTAATTTTCCCATCTGAGTTTCTCTTTTTTTCTAATGCACCCAGTAACAGTTGTAGTCAAAAGACTATAGCCTACACTTAGCTTTTAGCCTCATTTGGCCTATTACTACCATGAGCTAATGTTAGCAAACTACGAGGATGATATAATTGACATCACAGAATAAATTCTTTGATGTTATGAACGTTATCCACTGATGTTCAATCACATTCCAACATAAGTCAGTAATGACTATTTTTGTAATGTAAACAAAGTCCAACATGCTACATCAAACATGCTACCTCACCAAACATGCTACATGCTAGCTGGATGCTGTTGCTGCAGTCCTTAATATTTCACCCTCGCTGCAGCCTCTCTGCCACTGTCCGTCTTTGTGCCTCTTTCTTTCTTTTTTTTTTTTATCTGCAGAAGTGAATGTGTCACTGCCATCTTTGACTTCACTTCCTATGCAGGGCTCATGTTTTTTTTTCTGAAACGCCACTTCCCATTCCAAGCCACACGCCCTCCATTGCACATACTCCTTTTCTCACATCATCATCCACCACTCCTACTCTTCCTCTCTGTCCCCCTTTGCCCTCTCACTAAAATGTCTTGCTCGCGCTCAGCCTGGTTTTTTGCCAGTCTATTTTCATCTCTCTCTGGGGCGCAGCCTTCACCCTATGCTAATAATGTTCTTGTGCTAAGAAAGGAAGCTGCTTAAGAATTCACATCAGGACTCAACACACACATGCTCGCGTATACAAACACACCCTCACACACACACACACACACACACACACACTGTGCATTTGCCTCCTCCTCCCATTGTGAAGTAGCACAGTCTCATTTCCTGTCATCATGCCAAGCTTTGTTTCTCTAATTTTTCCATTTCATTTACCAAATGACATTCTCTTAATTGTTTACTTTGTCAAACAGCAACCTTGCACTTTCGTCATCCTCACAACTGCTCCACTTCAGTCTTGAGTGTTGAGCCACATTACCATTCAACAGTCCAGTCCTATTTGTGAAGTAGCACAGTCTCATTTCCTGTCATCATGCCAAGCTTTGTCGCTTTTTGTTTCTCTACTTTTTCCATTTCATTTACCAAATGACATTCTCTTAATTGTTTACTTTGTCAAACAGCAACCTTGCACTTTCGTCATCCTCACAACTGCTCCACTTCAGTCTTGAGTGTTGAGCCACATTACCATTCAACAGTCCAGTCCTATTCAGACTCGAGTTCCGTGATATAATGGGATTACTGAACGTTTGGGGTTTTTTTTTTTTTGTACCACAAATACTGTCCTTAGTCGTTGTGAAACCTTTGCTGTAAATCAGTCACCCCTCAAACTTTCTCTTCTACTTTTCATTCTGCAATGAGGCTACGGCTTTGTTGTATATGCAAGTTTACATTTGTCTCTACAGGAGGCCTTTATTTTTCCTTCTTCTGTGTCTTTTCGTAGTTTAGTAGATGAGTAAAGCTGCCATATCAGAGTGTTTAATGTCCTTTATTGATCTTTTCACTGCAACCTGGCAGCTCAAGTTGTTTATATTGTGTGAATACAAATACAAATGCTGTCTTTGACGAGCACCACTCTAGATCAACAAGAAGCCACTGAGAATTTCTTACATATAGAACAGAGGTGTCAAACATTTCTGTTTTTGATATTAACACATTAATTATCCATAATAAATATGTTATTATTGTGAAGCATACATCATTCCATACTCTAAATTGCCTGTAGGTGTGAATGTGAGAGTGACTGGTTGTCTCTGGTCTGTCTGTCTCTTCTGTCTGTCTGTCTCTTGGTGACCTGTCCAGGGTGTACCCCACCTTGCGTGATAGAAGATGAGATGAGACATCATTCCATATCAAAACAAGCACTATTATTTTGAAATTCTCTGATATATAATCACAAATATCTTTAGTGTGATATATGATGGAGTATTTGGGTTTTAATGTTAATGTCCAACCACTATTGCACATTGTTTTGTTTTTTCCCCAATTGAATTTTTTTTTTCTACAAGCTTCAGTGTCTGGAGCTTGGACTGTGTTTTTCAGTGACATTTGTTCCAGGTTCTTTTCCTCCGTTGCACTCAGTTGTATATATTGTGTTCTCCTTAATGTCCTTTACGCTGTCAGTAAAACACGTGGGCTTTTTTGTCTTGATTCTTTAAAGTTTCATTCAGTCTGTCGTGTGTCCACTTGTCAAGCTGTTTTTTTTTTCCCTTTTCACTCAGTGTGCTACGTCTGACTTCTACATTTCAGTCTCATTTTCCGTGCATTATGTAGCAGCTCTTAATGTATGCGCATGTAGTCTTAATTACAGGCCATTATGTATTCACTCTTGAAGGCTGAGAGCTGGAGTAATGCTTCCATCACATTCACACACACCCCTTCCCTCCTCCTTCCTCTCAGTCTGGGCAGAGGGAGGTAATCTATACCAGCTTGTCCTGCAGGCAGATCTGTTTGGGCAGCAACACAAATTAACACATGTTTGTGCTTGTGCGCAACAAGAAATATGAACAGTGGCTCATTTTATTTTTGAAGTTGACAGCACAATTGGGTGTTGCGCCGGGGTAGGAAGGGAAGGAATGGAGGAACGAAGGAAGGTTTACCTTAATGTTTAGAATATAAGACACCTCTGACTTATGGCCAATCACACTTTGTTAACCTGCACCTTTGTGTGTGTGTGTGTGTCTGTGTGTCATAACAGCTGCTTTGTACACCGTCAGCCTGGCTTTGATCTTCCCTGTGTTTACACAGTATTTTCTGTATTAATCATTCAGTTTCAATGTGTACCTTGATATCTCACACATACACAGTCACCAGTTTGTCCTTTTTGCCCACTGTCAGCTGAAAAGATTATCATGACAGAGTTTGAGTGATGAGGATCTGATAGGGTAAATAAATAACCCCCCCCCCCACACCCACACACTTGTATGTTTCCTCTCTCTGGTGTATTATTTAAATGGACATTTGCTCCTGCAGTGTTGGTTTCCTTAGTGAAGATGAGCTGTTCCTTTCAAATGCAAATCACACTCGCTCACATCACATCACATTCATGCACATCAGCTACCTTAACCGAATTATTTTACAGATTACAAAAGTGAAATGTCTCAGACTGTTGCTTTGTGCATTACTGTAGTTTTAACACAGCCAGTGAACGCAAGCCGTGGAGCCATTTCCATGTCAGTCGCTTTTGCAAGCTTCCGTGTTTTTAATTCTCGCCATTGGAAAAAAAAGCCGGTTCGATGTTTACTCGTGGCTGGCCCCTTGTTCAGTCAGACAGTTGTTTCCTCTTCCTCGCTTCCTCTGAAAATGGTTTTCTCATCTGCTCTGACCTTGTAGCCGGTACCTAGTTAGGATGTGTGTGTAGTGCCATGAACCAATATGTGTTTCTCAGATGACATCTTAATTCTCCGGGTCAGATCCCTGATCTTGCAAGGCTGGTTTTCTGCTAAGACAGTAGGTGGAGTGGAGACAGCCCCCAATCTCCCCACAAGAAGACATTTAACCATCATAGTGACACTGAGGCTGTTAAATTAAGGTAAAAACACTGCATAGTTCCACTTTAAGGTGGTTTAGCAATGTAATATAGTTTGTAATATAGTGCATCCCCTCTGTGCGCCTTGTTTTGTTATGCACCAATTCCTGAGGAATATACCCACCTATAAGCTTCATCAGGTTTATTACCTACCTGCTTACTGTGTCTGTCTGTGCCAGTGCAGAGTAGGTTGTTTACTGTGGTTTTTGGTTCTGTTTAGAAACAAAAAAAAACATTAAGTCAAGAATCAAATCAACTAATGTATATCCACCCTTTTGGAGCAGTATATACAGTACTCTCTATAACCAGTACAAGCAGAGCCTTGACAAGTTTTTCTCAAAATAATTTATTCACATTATACCGAAACGTTATGGAAATTTTGATTAATAATGACCAGTTTAACCCTTAAGGAGAAACCTGAAATAAAGCTGCTGTGGTATTTTGAGGATTTTCAGCTCAAAAAAATTCTACACTCTTGTTAAAATAATTTTTTCTTCTATTTTCTTCTCAACACACGGTTTATGTATGTGCATAATACACTCGTCTCGTCTTTGCTTATAGACTTTTTGCTGCCGATGCACTATTCAGTGGTACGAGGCTCATCTGAATATGAGGGCTGGCTCTGTGTTTGTCCAGGGTGCTGTCTAAATAAAGGTTGAATGAGTGAGTATCCTGTAGCTGTGTGTTCATTATTTTCCTGTGAGAAATGTGTTGTGCCTCATCAGCATATTCCCCATCCAGTTTGCCCCTCAGCCTGCCATTGTCTTGAGGACGGCTCCGTGGAAGGAGCACATATAGATGGAGTACTACCGAGGGACATATTTGGAGCTGTGTTGCTCAATATGTTCTTCGCCATCATCTGCAGACTGAGGACAGGAGAGGAGAGAGTAGGGTGTGAGCAGAAGACCCCGTGACACCTTCTTTTCATACATTTTTGTTATTATTTCCATCTATCTATTCATTGTCTTCCACTTATCCAACGTTTGGTCATGATGAAGGGAGGTTGTTTTAAACATTCTTCTCTGCAGCACTGTCCAGCTTCTAAGAGGGTAGTTTTCCTCAGACCAGATGGGATATGAAATCCGTCCAGCGAGTTCTGTCTGAACCCAAACACAGTTGGTCTTGACTGAAAAAAATCTTCAGTGGAAGGTACCAGTCATTCGATTTCTCAAAACCATCTCAACTGGCTTCTTTTGACATGAAGGAGCAATGATTCTACTCCAAAGTCCACATTCTTCACCGTGTCTGTCTTTCCAGATTTAATGTAGAGCTGTGAGGTGAAGTTTAAGTGCCAACTGGCCTTTCAAACAAAGATTTTTCAGAGGTGTATTGACCCTCAGGTGGATGATAAAGCAGTAAAAGGTGAGTGAGTGACGGAGTGCGTGCGCATGTAGGCATGTAGGGTAATAATTGAGATAACAGTCGGGATGGACAGACATAAAACAGACCAAAATGGATTATAAGTGGGCCTTTTTTACACTTTTTCATTTTTGGACATGTCTTTGCTTTGGTGCAGACAGATGCAGAAGAATTAAAGGATATATATTGTCACAATCAGAGACGACTGATACTGACTTATTACATTCTTAAAGGGTAGGGTTATATTTCAACTACTACTCTATGGACGTCTGTTACAAGGGTTAGTGGTAAAATTAAAAAAATGGTATTTAGCCAAAAACTTAGCCCAGATATCTAACGGAGAAAAACAGTTTTGGCCACTTGTGTCTTTATTCTCATCCTTTTGGTTATGACCCAAACTTTATGTCCTTTATGTCCACATACAATGGCTCATTGAAAGTGGTGCATTTGAACTCAGCTCTCATCTCACCACTTACTTCATTACAACCATATTTCTTTGTTTTCATTTTGTGGGATATTCACCTCCATGGCAGGTCAAACTAACCATCCATCCAATATCTCTACCACTGATACTCTGAGGGTCTAGAGGGAGTGATATTTGGCTAGAGGCGATGTACAGCCTGAACAGGACTTGAAACTATCTGACCTTCCAGAATTCCTTTTTTTTTATTTAATTTAATTAATTTATTTTTTTACCCTGACATTAGTACAGTTCCTGGAAATTCATCATCATCATCATCCATCATTGCATTTGGAAAATTGCAATGTCACAAAATTGTCACAAAATTGTCATACTTAACACATTAGACATGAATAAACTATATAGACGGTATAATACTGCCTACTCACACATATGAGAGCGAAAGGGGAAAAGTAATCATGAATCTTTCCTCATTTATACTCTAATCTAGCTCCTCTCACTCTTTCTCCTTCCTCCTCTCCTCAAGTCCCACTGTCTTGTTCTCTAAGTGGCCATTTATCTGCAACACTGTCAAACTCTCATTTTTCTCCCTTGTCAATTTCTCTCCCTAAATTCTAAATTTCCTTTCATTTCACCAGCCGTAATGAGCCACATTCACCGCTCTAATGTACCTGCATCAGAGACGGTGTTTGCTCTCCTCCTCTTTCTCAGGCTGCTGTTCTTATTTCATTGTCTCTTGGCATCAAGAGTCAAACGTGACAGAGAGGGAGAACAGAGAGAGGATTATGGTACACAGACCATGACTGTGAAAAATAGACGTGTGCAGAGAAAAAGTATTAGAAAAAAAATCTCATCTTTCTCTTCGTTTAGCCTCACCCCCCAGTTTGACAGAGATAGCGAGGATAAAAGCAGGATTCTTGGATCAGGGTTCACCTCAGTATTGTCATCCTGGGAGCTTAAAGGTCGAGTGGCCGTATCGCAGTCTGACTGATCATGGAAGGTGGCTTTTAGCCAAACCATAGACACAGACACATATGATCCATCCTTTACAAAGAGGGGAAATGGGGAGTGTCTGGCTTCAATGAGCTCAATGCCCGGAAAAAAAAAAAAAATTCTCCAGATTAACAATATGTCACCAAAGAATTTGTATTACAAAATCACGCCGACACAAAACACAGTGAGTGAAGTGATTTGACGAGATACTTTTTTACATGGAATTAAAGCTTGGGATTTATAGGTTTTAAAAAAATTCAATAAATGGTTTTATGTTTATATTTGATTTAACTTGGTACTATTGTTGTAGTTTGTCCTATCCTGATTGGATACATTTATTTGTTTGTTTACTTATTGATTCAACAGGACTTTATAATGTTCTAGATTTGACACTATCCTGGTTCATTTTTGTTATTTATTTAGAACTGCTGTCACCAATGACTACGTTGGCTGAAATCCGGCTAATGTTTGGCTAACTTTAGATTCAGCACTTAATATTGTAGGATTTAGTAGGATAGTAAGTTAGTTTATTACAAAAGAGAATTAAGGCCTAATATGAAAAGAAGGGAAAAAGAAGTAAAGAAAAAAAGTCACAATTCTGAAAAAGTTAGAATTCTGATATATGTTATTTTTTTTATTTTTTTTTTTTTTTTATTTGTTTAATTAGTATTTGTTAGTTAGTTAGTTAGTTAGTTAGTTAGTTAGTTAGTTAGTTAGTTAGTTAGTTAGTTAGTTTACTTCCCTCCTTACATATGTGACCTCATGAATGCAGAGATGCAGCATGTATTGACTGACTAAAAGCCTGACTTTTCAAGCACAGAGGACGTCCACCTCATTGTTATGGCTCATGGTCGTATAAAATTGCTGACACTGGCAAAGATTCCCCTAGATTTGCTGTCACAGAGACCAATGACACTCACATATGAAGCTACTGAACCATATGTTAATTCAGATATTTTTGAGATGGTGCCTTGAATAAGTACATTTGTATCATTGTATATTTTTTAAACACCTGAAAGTCATTCTTTTGCAGTGGAATTGTAACTTTTAGGTGCAGTTTCTCTTCCATTTTCCCGTGACACTTACTAACCTCCGCCTCATTGTGAAGACACCGTTGAATGCTAATAGCTCAGGCATGGTTTATGTATTTAGGCACAAACGAGTTTCAGTTTTCTTCTCCTTTTTGCTATCTGGACATGAATTGCTTTTTAAAAAAAGCTGTTAAGAAAAGCCTTAAATAATACTCAGTAGATGATCCCCAGCCAACCAAACATGCTGTCATCTTCAATCTTTCTTTTTTACTTTCTTTTGTTTGAATGTGCCATTTTCATCCTTGTTTTTCCCCCTCTGTTTCTATCTGTTCCTAACTTTGAAAAGATGATAAACGCGGTGTCTAAGTCCCTGTATCATCACAAGGGACAGTCCTCATTTGACCTGTGTGCTAATCAGAGGTTGTTTCACTTGCAAAAGGGGAAATGAGTCTGAGTGTCAGCGTCGACTTCCATCTACAGGCGCCATCTTAACTGTCCACAGCAGCTTTACAAGCAAGCCTATGCACTGCTGCGAACCAAGTTAGAGTAAATCTGTAAATCTTGTATCTCACTGCTGCATAACCTCATTCTTGATGAACTGCAAGTGAAAGCAAATCAGTTAAAAACTACAGCTTCTCCTTTGGTTTGAGTAAATTCAACCTTCAGCTGCTGAGCTTTTGTTTGCATCTCAACTCATTCCCTCCATTTTGCTTCCCCATGAGGAACAAATTTACCTGCATCAAGAAACAAAGTTGTGGCTCTTTTGCTTTGACAGAATCTCATTCACGTGTGTGTGTGTGTGTATGTGTGTATACGTTTGTGTATAAGCCTCTTCCCTGCCGCCCCATGCACCACTGTTGGTGCTTTAATCATTCTTCCAGCCTCCCTCTTTGTGATTGCCAGTCCATCCCTGCACTGCAGCTAAATTGAATCAATTAAAATCGTTCTTGTAGATGGCCGCTGTTGCTTCCACCAGATTAGGCTTTGATCAAGAAACACAGAAATAAATAAATAAATAAATAAGCAAGCCCATCGGGGTGGGGGGTGGGGGACTTAAACTGTCAGACGAGGAATGTGCCTGCGGGTGCCGGGTTGTGAGCCGGGTTGTGAGTTTGTTCTCACAACCCTCATATTCATGGCTACCTTTCAAAGTAATGTGTGTGTGTGTTTATGTCCCCTCTATTCCTTCACTATCATATAACCCTTTACCACAAAGGTTATCAATCAACTGTATATGGTTAAACACAGTTATTTTGCTTTCAGTGCTATTCTGTCTGGCATTATCTGTGAACACAATATATGCACCATTAATATTATAATCACAAACCTATTTACTGTGACTCATAAATACATCTCATATCAGTCACATTAATGCATACCATTATGTAATATGCCATAAAAATGCGTATGATTCAGTTGTAATTCTATTATGATATCAAATAACAGCAAAAATGTGTTCAAAAGGAGTGTCCTGGCTTTTTTTGAAGTGTGCTGGTATAAGGTATTGACACATTTTCCAAGACTTACTTTTCTGTGCACCACTATTTCTGTGAACTAGCCTGGGAACTGATCTCTCACTCCCACTGATAACATTTGGCTGCCAGCAGGGACAGAGGGGGAAACTGATTTTAGCCACTTAACAAAAGGCTCACCATATCTCAGGAACATGTCCGCTGCTTTATCTCACCATTTCACAGCCTAAAAGCTGAACTTTGTTAACTGCTCTTGTTCCTGCACCAAACTCAGTATAAAAAAAAATCTGCATTTTTAACTTTCATGGACACAGGGGTTGCCAGCGTACTGTTTTCAAACACCAAAGTTGCAAACAGAAAACATTTGAACTTGCTGATGGAGGTGGCAGTGGCTCAGCTACAACTTTTTTTGCCAAAATCTGTGGTTTTCTCTATGGAGTTTGGTGGGAAAGATCAATTTGCAAACATTTGTTTTCAACTGAAAAATAATTATTACAATCCAAAAAGGGGGCAAACAACGTATTTTTAAGATAACAATTCATTAGGTGAACCTTTTATCAAGTGAAAAATGTAAATCTAAAATGTATGTAACCCTCTGTACCTGCTGGCAGCCATGTTATCAATAATAATGAGTGTCCTCAGGGAACTCCACTTCAAACGACAAAAACTGTTCCTTTAATATAGGCATGATGGTTCACCATACACTGTTAGGATAAATATTTAAGTAATCATTTTCTCATAGACTTATATTTAAACTCAACCAAGTTCTTTTGGTTCTCAGTGAAGTTGCCCCCTAATGGTAACTTGAGAGAATACATATTGTGTGCTTCCACACTGGCTTCACTGTAGGGACTCAAATATGTTTTAATCTAAAGTCTATTATTTCAACCTTCATCATGACATAAAAGGCATTCAGTCATAACTCAGCATGTTTAACCACATCTATGCATGGTCATAAAATACTCCATGGATCATAATGTCTGCCAATAAGCACATCCATCAGGCTGTAATTATCACTAAGCTGTTAATTATTGTTATGATGATTGCAGAGTAAAGAAAAAAAGTCAGGCTGATGATGCTGAAACACTGTGATGTTGTTCTTATTTTTGGCTTCGTGCAAACACTTTTTTTTTTACCTCTGGAAACAGGAAAACTGCTGTTTTTACATCACATGGCGCTTCCTCGTCATCACCTGATGAAAACTGTATATGAGCTCTGAATCGAGCAGGGTGCAGCTTTCTCCAGGATGAGTCTGTCTGTGTTATATTTAGCGTGTCTAACTTTAAGTGGCACCAGGGGGCAATAACTCTTCTTTTATTGGAGGGAATTATCAAACAGTTAGGCTCGTTGGTTTTCCCTGTGTAGTAGAGAAATCTCTCATTACTGCTGGATCAGAAGTATTGATTTTTTTATTCTATATTAGTCGAAACAGTCAAAAATAAACTGAGTAGAAATAGTTGCATCCCTGTTGATGGTACTTTATTCCCACATAAGAAAAAAGCTTGAATATCTCACACACTCTTCCCAACGGTGACTACAAACTTCTGTGTTCTGTCCCATCACCTTCCATCTGTTTCTCACTTCTGATATTGTTCCAATTGATTTTGAAATAAGCACTTTGCAGCTTTCTTGTAATAGCTGTTGCAACTTTTTTGCCTTACCTCTGCATTTTCTGCCATGAATCAATAAGTTATTTGCTTTGAAGTTTCATATTTGGATTATCTGAGGCATGTCACCGGAGCACAATTAATTTCCTGTTTCTCAACATGAATTCCTGAAGACACAAAGGACACCTCAGCTAGTTTGATATTTACAAAACAGAAGATGGAAACATTCATACGAGAATAAATGTTCTTAAACTAATGCTGGCTCTGCTCTGTGTCCTCTGCTGCAGGCTTCCTGAGCACAGGTGACCAGGCAGCCAAAGGGAATTATGGCTTGTTGGACCTGATCCAGGCTCTGCGTTGGACGAGTGAGAACATCGCAGCCTTTGGCGGTGACCCGTTACGTATCACTGTGTTTGGCTCCGGCGCTGGAGCCTCCTGTGTCAACCTGCTCACGCTGTCTCACTACTCAGAGGGCAACCGGTGGAGCAACTCCACCAAAGGTAGAAATGAAAAAATACACAGTCCAAACAAAAACACATAGCATCTGTTTATATTTAAGTAAATGCATGAGTGCCATGGCCCATTTTGAAATCCGAAAATCCTTTGAGGCCCACCCAGAACTTAAATCATGATCAACAAATGAGACTAGGATCTGAATATAAACAGTATATATATTATATAAATATTCCAATATATATATTCCGTGCAGATTAATAATCAGTCCATTTCACTTTATTTCTGAACCTGCATATCTGTCAACACATATATGTGGTTATGACAGCTCGGCTCCAAGTAATATATGAAAGGTTTAGCTTCACAACAAAGTTCTCACTTTCAAAGTGTGTAATCATCCATCAGCATAAGTAACAATTTACAAATTAAAATTAGTTAATTATCGCTGAGTGCAAATACTGACATGTTACAGACAAAATATTAAACCCAACACTGACATGAAAAAGCCTTGAACAGGCAGGAAATAATCACTTGAAAAAAACACGTGGTGTTTTAATTATGTGTTATTTTCTTTATCAATATTTCAGTACCTTCAGTACCAGCTTCAGTATAGCAGTACTATCACAGCCCAGTAGGGGCCACAGTCGACGCTTTGGGAGTGGCTGATGTAGAGGAAACTGGACCTAGTTTGCTGTTGCCCAGGATCAATATATAAGATTAAAACAGCCCAATAGTTAACAGACAGAGACAATTTAATATTAAATCAAAGCCAAATCAAGAGTAGAATACAGTATATAATATACAATAAAAACAGCTGAATTAACAGCAAATGAGTTTAATTGGATCTGAATTTCTCACTTGAATTGTGGAAACTGTGGGGGAAAAAAAATATGGCTCCAATAATCAGCGATAATAATTGAACATGTATTTGTATAGAGCCTTGTAACAAATGGCCAAAGCCACTTTACATCAAGAGAAAGCACACCACAGTGAAACAGACACACAAATGCACCTTAAAATAGAACAAGAATGCAACATAAGTCACACATTCAGAGCTGCATTTTTAGATGAAAAAGGTATCATCAAATGTTGAGCAGTAAAATTATCTTTGGAAAGTATTTTTCACTATTATGGTGTGATTTTAAAAAACAAAATTTAATCACTTTACATTATATCTGTGAATTTGTCCTGCAGAAATGATGTTTTTTTGTTGATGTAGTGTAAGGCTGAAATTTTTGAAGTAGTTGTTTAGTGTGACATATTTATACATTTCTTTTTTTTTCCAATTGGTTTTATCTTCAGTTGTGTTCAGTTGCAGTCATTTCAGTTCAGTAAAAACCTCCAGATTCCTAAATCATATGTATCTTTCCTCCATTATCCCTCTGCTGTCTTCCTGCCCAGGACTTTTTCAGCGAGCCATCGCTCAGAGCGGCACGGCTCTGTCCAGCTGGGCCGTCAGCTTTCAGCCAGCCAAGTACGCCCGGATGCTGGCCCATAAGGTGGGCTGTAACCTAGAGGATACTGTGGAGCTGGTCATGTGTCTGCAGCAGAAACATTACAAGGAGCTGGTGGATCAAGACATTCAGCCGGCCCGCTACCACATCGCCTTTGGGCCTGTTATTGATGGAGATGTTATACCTGATGACCCACAGATATTAATGGAACAAGGTACATTCCCTTTGCTTGACTACTAGCAAATACTGTTTTTCCCTTAAAGGGATAGTTTGAGATTTTTGAAGTGGGGTACAAGAGGGTGCATGCATGTATGGCAAATATGGCTGCATTTGGGAACAACAGGGGAAAAAAAATGTTCATTGCCACTTAGCAGAAGGCTCACCTAATAAAATCTACGTCAGCTTGAGCATACACTATCTTAAAAGTATATTCACTGGCTTACCTTGCTGTTAGCAGCCTTTTTTTTAACAAAAAACTAAAGTTTGCGTGACTGCACCATATTCCATTCACAAAATCAGGCATTTTAGCTCACAAAATACAAGAGTTGTTGGTCTACTGCTGCCTCCCTCAGTAAGTTCAGCCATGTTATTTTTGAAGTTCCTCTTTTGGGTTTCCATAACTAGCATAAGTCTTACTTATTGAGGCAGCAGTAGACCAACAACTCCCATGTCCTGCATGTTCAAATTCCTGTTCCTTCCAATGGAATTTGGTTCAGAGAATGAGTGAAGCAAATGTCAGTTTTTCACTAGAGGAAGCTGTCTAACAATAAGGTCATGCGATAAACATTTAGACTGATTTAGATTTTGTCAGGTGAGCCTTTTGTGCGGTTGCCAAATGTGCTGGGGGTTTTTTTTATTGATTTTTTTTTTTTTTTCGGTTGTCTTCAGACACAACCATGTTTCACTGAACTCATGTTTCACTGAACTCATGTGTGCCCACTTCAACAGATCCTAAACTATCCCTATAAATTCCTAATTTTTCACACAATCTCTTCCCAGGTGAGTTCCTCAACTACGATATCATGCTGGGAGTGAACCAAGGCGAGGGCCTAAAGTTTGTGGAGCTTATCGTGGACAACGAAAATGGCGTCCAAGCCAACGATTTTGACTACGCCGTGTCCAGCTTTGTGGACGATCTCTATGGTTACCCTGAGGGTAAGGACATCCTTAGAGAGACCATCAAGTTCATGTACACTGACTGGGCTGACAGACACAACCCGGAGACTCGCCGGAAGACGCTGCTGGCACTGTTTACCGATCACCAGTGGGTGGCGCCAGCTGTTGCCACAGCTGACCTGCACTCCAGCTTTGGGTCGCCAACATATTTCTACGCCTTCTACCACCACTGTCAGACGGAGCAGGTGAGTTTACAGCTGTAGGAATGAGCCGTTATGATATTCAAAATCATATCAGTGCTAGTGCGTCTTGGAATGCAGTAAATGAATATTGACAAATCAAGGAGAGCAACTGGAATTTGACACATATTTGGTACATATTTGTTTCAACAATAAAAAATAAACACTATACTATTGTAAATGAGGGTTTGGCACCTATATTTGTGAAAGTGTTGGCTTCCAAACTGCTTTTTATGATTCTGCATTTGTTTTTGTTTTTTTTTTGTTTTTTTTTTGTAATTATTGTTACTCACTACTACACTAACTTATTATTAAATTCTGTAGGAAAGTGAGAAGTCATGACTAAATCACTCTCTTTGGGGCATAACTTTCTTTTCAACAGACTTCAGCTCATGACATGTTCTGTGTTTCCATCATCAACGGTTTTGTCAAAAGTTTTTCAAAGTCTTTTTTTGTTTTTGCTTCTCTCTATATATATAAAACACAGCATAATGGACCAAATATTACACAAAACATACTGTTACAACTTATCTGGTTTAGATTCTCTTTCAAAAAAAACAATACAGTGTTTGCCTCAGTGTCTTTGATACATGTGTTTGTGTATGTCATTGAAACATCCACTCTTTGACAGCTGCAGTGAATGATGACATTTAATGTCCTGTATCTGTGTCATAAACGTAATACCAGTGATTTGATTCACATTCTGCTCCTCAGGTACCACCGTGGGCTGACGCAGCACATGGCGATGAGATCCCATATGTGTTCGGCCTACCGATGATTGGACCCACCGAGTTGTTTCCCTGCAACTTCTCCAAAAATGACGTGATGCTCAGCGCCGTGGTCATGACCTATTGGACGAACTTTGCGAAGACAGGGTAAGATTACACTAATATGACCAGTTAAACTGATACTGCCATGTTAAACTAGGAAGACTGTGTGTCAGTCCATCCATCTGTCACATTTTGATGTACATGGTAACTTACAAAGGCATTACAGAAATGTCTTTAAATGTGATGCAAATACTCAGTTAGACTCAGGGATGATCTGATTAAATTTTGGTGATCAAAGGTAAAGCTTTGAAAGAATCATTTCAAATTTGGCCCTAATTGTTACTCAGAGTCACGGATTAACGGTTTACATGTGGGTGGCCAAGGGTCAAAAGTCAAAATCACTTTGACTTGATCTTTTTGGCCACTTGATCATTACATTTCTTCTAAGTCTACAAGTTTGAATTTTATGAATCTGGGGGAAAAAAACAATTCATAGACTAAACATTCATGTGTTAGCAGAGGTGTACAACTAGTGGGAAGTTGAAATTCATGTTTTATATTCATATTTTTCATATTCTGTAATTGATTTAATTGATATAAAATGTGATAGAGCATTAACACATGAGACATCATCCAGATGGTAACCACTCTGTTACTACAAATGTAAAAATGAGAAATTCAATGTATATAATACCATGAATATAAAGTATAAAATATAAAGTCGAAACCCCAGGTCTTTTCAATGTTTCATATTGTGATTTCAGTTTGAAAATGATTATAGGTTCAACCTTTCTAATGGGTGATGATTCTGATTGTGTCATACATTATGAGTAATGAATAATGATGATGACGTCAGTAAAAGCTACATCCACACTTTTGTCTGTCTCTATAGGTGACAGGAGTCAGATTTAAAATTTTTGCTGCTTTTGTAAAATATCGGAGTTAAAGTACCCCCGCTAAACTATTTACAGTTTTAAGAGCTAAAAGTTAGACATAATCAAAAGTATGATAGGTATGACAAAAATCACTGAAAATTATAAAGCAGCATTAGATCATAGTGTGACTTGGTTAATTATCAAAACCATCTCTTCAGTGATTGCCTATAGAGGGACCTGAATAATTAGCTTCAGCCTCATCGTGATTCTGTAAATGATCCACCAAAGGGTCATTTGAACCAGTTTTGTGTGCGTTTCTTCCTGAACTCATTCTTAAAGCAGTTTCTACTGCAAGAGCGCACACTAATAGATAATTTCATTCTAATTGTGTTTTCCCTGGTTTCATGAGCAGGACTGCTGAATTGTGCTATAACATTTTATGGACCCTTGAGTTGAATCAGTATTCTGTCCACATCCTCCCCTGCATGTCCTCAAATACAGTCTTAATTAATGGCCGTAGCCCAGAGAGCGACATTCTCGATGGGGCAAAATTAAAATCCTCTCTGCCAGCCCCTGTCTGTCTCATGTTGCCTTTCAGAATATAGTCATAATGGTAATTGTTTTTTGACAGTGTAATGGTAGGACACTGGCTTTCTGTGCTCAACCCAGTGGCCCTGAGGGGAACAGAAAGACTCTAATGATCCACATATATAACCCCAAATTGACGTGGATTGCCCAGGTACCTGGGAGATTTATGCTGCCAATTTGAATGGTTAAGAGTGTTCCTGATGAGGTCTGGCTGGCTGCATACACTGCATTCAGACAATGGGGCGCTCAGTAGGGTCTGAATGGGTTTACATGCCTCACACGGCTGCCTCTGTTGTGTCGAGATTAAATGTAAGTGGATCTCTTTAAGCTGAAGATGCTCTGTAAGCCCCTCTGAATATATAAACACCGGGTTCACGCAGGGTTTCCCTGCATTGACAGTGTATTATAGTTTAATACTAATTTTAATTTAAAGCATATGGTATATGTGAGTAAAATAGAGGCTGTTTCTTAGCAGGGGTGCTCAAACTTTTTTGCTTGGCCAAAATTGAAACATGATAGTGGCCCGTGGGCTTAAAGCAGTAGGTGCTTAAAGTAAACACCTACTGTGTTATACTTTAAATAGGTGGATAGATAAATGCAAATGCAAGCGAAATAAATAAAATGTTACAGAAAACATACAGCAATACAAGAACACTAAAAGCATTACCATAAATATAAAAGTTTGATAATAACATTAAATAGTGCAGTGAGTAAAAACCAACAGATATTCAAAATGTGCAGAGTTTCGATAGAATGATTGCTTTTTTAATAACTGTATTTAGATACAAGCCAGTACTCACGATCTTGACTTTAATTTTCTTTTAGCTTCAACATACTTATATTCTTGCCAGAGTAACGTGTCTCCATTACATTACATTACAGATCAGCTTTTAAAGGTAACAGCAGGTAACTGAGTATTAAACTATTAGACCCCCAATCAGAGAATTTGCTGCTTATTTCACTGGGGGAAAAAAGCAATCAGTCACCACTAATGACATAGATAAAGTCAGTGTTAATCACTGACAGATGAAGATGATGCTTTTATTCAATAAACTTGTCAGTGGGCATTTCTATCTCACATAAATAAAACAGTGTTGTTCATACAAATATGTCCTTTTATATAACCCTTTGGTGGGACAACTTAGTTTAGAACAACTAACATTGTTTTTCAGCTGGGAGTTTTCTTTTTTAGTTTAAATCATAAATAATAAATTAATACAAATAGAAAATAAGTACATTTCCATGCGCAGTTAAGTTGTAGCTTGACTACACCATTCAGCTGGACTTCTGCCCTTGTCCCAAAAAACAAGCACTAGCGGGGAATTGATTTATTGGCTGCTGTGTGTCCGTCTCTACTACATTAGGTGATGATACACCCCCTTCAGCTTGTTAGTATCTGGCGGTTCCTGGTTTATAATTCAGCTGGTTGTTAACATGTCAAGCACCATTTTGAGTCTTTCTACCACCCATAACATATTCTTTAAGGTGACTGAGCAATATGTCTCTTCATTAGTCCAAAATATGTGCCAGCCTGAATTTCACTATGTATTTGTGTTTACTGACTTATTCTATTATTCTGTTCTATTATTTATGGGTTTTACTGGGGTTCGGAACTGTGGTGCATGTGCAGAGAGAAAAGAAAAAGAGAAAATCGACTCCCAATCACATTATCTGAGTGCCTTTGTCCATTTCAGTCTGACTAACATGTACTTTTAACGACTAGACTAACACAGTAACATGCTGTAACATGCTATTTTTTAGCATTTGAACACAACTTCATAAAGTGGAAACTCATGAAGTTTTTTTTTTAATATCTTCACACTCCTTATCTTCAGAAAATCAGTCACTTGTGAACAATTAAACCCTCTTTGACCTTTAAGTGATTTTATAAGTTGTGATATCTCGGATGCTGTTTATTAAAAAATTTGATTAAACATTTGGGGCTGCATCTCACAGCTGTATTTCAGCATTTTCATATTCATGCTGATTAGCCACAGGGAGATGGTACTGTATGCTCAGATAAAACAGCTTTGTATGTAAAAAGGTCAGCTCCTCTGCTCTTCAGCCCTCTCTGCCCCCTGATGTACACAACCACAAGATAATAATGATTTCTTATTGGCCAGCAGAGCACTAAATGAGGCTACAGGTGTGTGCCAGTATTGTTTCAAACAGTTCTTTCTATCATCTCTCCTTTCTCTGAACCTTTCTCTGAACCTTTCTCTCTTCTGTTTCCTCTCAGGGACCCGAACCAGCCTGTCCCTCAGGACACCAAATTCATCCACACCAAGCCCAATCGCTTTGAAGAGGTGGCGTGGACACGTTACAACCAGAAAGACCAGCTGTACCTGCACATTGGCCTCAAGCCGCGGGTCAAAGAGCACTACCGCGCCAACAAGGTACAGTCAGATTACACAAAACAAAGTTGATAGAAATGAGTCAACGGACAAACAACTGAAACAAGAAAACAGTATAGATAATTGTGTACATCATTTACTATTTGTTTCTAGACTTCATTTGCAAACTCTGCATGTAACTGCGACGGAAAAAGGCTCCGATCTCTTATATATAATGTGTCGTGCTGCTAGAGGGAATATATGAGAGGGAAAATGCATCAGGTGATCTCTGATAAACAGCTGATTCGGAACGCACTATTTAAATATTTGATCACAATCTAGTGAACTTTCAGTAATGAAATGTAAACATAACACTACATATTTGACCATTTATTTTATAATATTTTAGAGGAGGCAGAGGTTCCCCTGCTGTCTTAGAGCTGTCGCCTTTGGTCTGTTTGGATGGTCAGTATTTCTAAGCACTGGGATGTGTTGTAGAACTTTACTTTTAAAAGTAACTAATTCAAAAAATTGCAGTACTTTAGTTTTGTAAAACGTACGTAAAAGTTACTTGTTACGTTACAGCATTCTTCTGTTCTCTTCTGACAAAGGTAACTCAGAGTAGCCTTACCAAAAATGAAAAACCTTATGATGTATGAACCAGCTCGATATCACTGATACCTTTCATGTGCAGCAAACAAGAACGAGTGTGCTGTCTCATAAAATGCATACTGAAAAAGGTCTGCTGTGGTGGAAACATATCCCAGCCCCTTTTTTTCAGTTCTTTCTCCCAGTCTCCAAGTAAGCTTTGCAAATGTTTTTCTGTCAGAAACTGTGCCTTGCTTGTTACGCATCATTGGACTTGTGTTCCTAATCTAACAGAGAGTTGGAAACTCCATGTTTGACAATGGTGGCATCTCCTGCACCACCTAACCTCCTACAAGATCATTAATATCTTCCCAGGTGACAGCTTTGCTAAGATTAAAGTTTGCCTTTTGGGCTGTAGCTCCTCCAGCATCATCATCCTCCTCCTTCACCACTAATACTGTAGATCTGTGCTTGGCTTGCGGGTGCTCCTTCAAATTTGTACATTAGTACAGTTCCTTACTAGATTACGGGCTCTTGTTACCTGAGCACAACATCATCCATCTTACAAACTCTTGAGGATGGTGATGATATTTTTAAAGTATTACATGTGTGAAAATCTGTCTTTTTAAAATTTCTGTCACCTTTTCTTGATGTTTGTATGTTTTCTGAAGTTTTGGCACCAGATCCTTTGTTATTTTGTCCTGCTATCTTGTAGTTTTATGTATTTTTATACTAAGGTTTATAATGATCCACTTTATAATGATCCATTTCATATTTTCTCTCCTCTCCACAGGTCAACTTGTGGTTGGAGCTGGTCCCTCATCTGCACAGCCTCAACGAGGTCACGCAGCTCATTCCCACCACCACCAAGGTTGGCAGCACTTGTTCTGTTGTTCTCCTCTTGCTAAAGTTTGACTAGATGCATGTGATTTTAGAAGGCGAGATTTTAAGATTATGAGATTTTGAAATGAGAACAATGCTACAGCGCCACAGTAGACATAATTTCTGTCTAATTACCGCACATGGATACTCACTCAACCATCCAGGTGGAAACAGGAGGCAGTTGGTGATAAAAATACTTTGAACGTTGACGTCTGCTTCAGCAGTAACTAAAGTCTATTTGTTCTCCAGTCAGAGTAAGAATAAATCTTTTAGTTTCTGTTTATCCAGAATGTAAAACTGTAGAGTTGTAAATGAAAGGATTCAGTTTCTTTTGGTTCTCACTAAAACACAACCCCAGAGGTTTCTTGCAACATTTCTGACTATGTTTTACGACCGTGAAAAATCCAGACCAATATGAACTTTAGCAAGTGTTCTGTTTTAGAAAATAAGACGTTATGAGTGCAGATGGTGTCTAGAATGAAAAACATCAAAGACTCGTTGTGATAATTATGGTTTATTTGACAGGAGTGGTTAAAGTATACACAGAAAGTCTTACAAAATCTGTCAGATGCAAGTGTCATGGTGTTTATAGCAGATGCTAATTTGCAACACCCATCTCCAGAATGGCTTTGACAAAGTAAAGGTTTAGAGAAAATGTCAGTTACAACCATGTAATACAATACACCACAGAATAAAAGGAATGTAAGCAAATTAAATTGTGGGAGACAGTGTAGAAAGATAAGCATGAAAGTAGACACAAGGACTTTTTTGTCTGTTTTAACCAGGATTTGGTGAGTCTCTTGAAAATGGTGAATGTAGAACACATTTCAGATGTTCTTGTAGAACTTACTGGAGGTAATTTCCTCTTGAAGTGTCTATGGTGGAGCTGCTTCAGCTCTGTAGTCTCCTGCTGTATTTGCTTAAGGGCTTAGGAGCAATTCCATTCAAACATTTATTTAAATACAAGATTTACATAGCTTTTTTGCGGCTTTTCAGTCTGCAAGGGTTGCCACAGCCAATGATCCGCATATTTGATTTGGCAGACATTTTAATGCCAGATGCCCTTTCTGATGCAACCCTCCCATTTATCCGGGCTTAGGACCGGAGTGCACTGGATGTGACCCCCAATGGCTGGGGCCAGTTTAGATTGTCCAATGAAGAGTGGGGATTGGGTTCCTTGCTCAGAACAGGTTAGATAATTCTAACCTGTTCTCTGCCCACAAGTTTTACACAGTGAGAATCAATGACATTTCCAACACTTTCAAAAATGTTCAAAAGAGTTTTACAAACACCAACTTTTGTTGTCCTATTTTGATTCAAGGACTCAAGCTTTTTCAGATTATTTTGTATTAAGGTAGAACAAAGTTGACTGATATTTATCAGACAAATACAGTTACATACTGGCTCGTGTTCTTGCTGTCTTCAGATACCTCCACCAGAAGTTACCAACCGTACCCCAAAGACCAAGGTTTTAGTCACCAAACGCCCAAACCCGACTCCATTCCCCACCAAATCCCAGGACAGCCACAACCAGCCACACCTGGTGGACCAGCGCGACTACTCCACTGAGCTGTCAGTGACCATCGCCGTGGGAGCCTCGCTGCTCTTCCTCAACATTCTGGCTTTTGCCGCACTTTACTACAAGAAGGACAAGCGCCGGCATGACGTCCACAGGCGCTGCAGCCCTCAGCGAAGTGCTGCCAATGACCTGGCCCACACTCAGGAGGAGGAGATCATGTCCCTGCAGATGAAGCAGCACTCGGACATGGACCGGGACTGCAGAGGGGTTGGGGACTCCCTGCACCCGCACGATGTGGTGCTGAGGACTGCCTGCCCGCCGGACTACACTCTTGCCATGAGGCGCTCGCCGGATGACATCCCGCTCATGACGCCAAACACTATAACCATGATCCCCAGCACCATGGGGGGGCTCACCTCGCTCCACTCCTTCAACACCTACCCCAGCAGTGGACAGAACAACACCCTGCCCCACCCACACTCACACTCCACCACCCGGGTATAGCCCTGCGGATTCTCCCATGCAGGTTTGACTCTGATGGCTGTAGCAAAACAAAAAAGCTAATGCTGCTGCCACAGCAGGGACTTAAGGTCGACATGGTGACGGACAGATCAGTCAGGAGCTGAAATGCCAGCCTGGAGTCACCAGACACCCGTGGAATTAAACTGGGATTGTACAACACCCTCTTAATACCTGAGGGAATATTGTCCAGGGTTTTCTGGGAATTTGGATCAGAGGAAAAAAAAACTAAACAAAAAAATAATTATGTTTTTGTAAAAAAAATAAAAGATATGAAGAAAAAAAGTACAACTAAGGAGTTGAAGAAAACAACCTCACAAGCTAAAACAAAGAGGATGATTTTTTTTTTATCATTATTATTATAATAGTTATTATTTTTGTTCTAATATTGCAGCAAAACATTACAGTAAAGTACTTTTTCTTTCTAGTGACAGACATGGCCTTCGGGATCTTTTGACAAATGACTGCCTGACAATATTATCTGGAAGCAGAGCAGGGCATTAGACATGCCTCGGAGGTGAGAAGAGCACTTTGTGAGGAAAAGAAAACATATTGTTTTCCTATGGCAATGCTCTGAGGATTACTCTGTCTGTGGGGCTCAGAATAGATGTCGCGCAAACCTATTCGGGCGTGTGTTAAGTTCACAAAAGAAGGCTGTGTAAGATAAAGCAAAAGGAACAAAACGGAGGACCAGAAATATCAAGGAAAAAAGAAACCCTGTATGCACAAGAGAATAATTTTGAGGGGAAAAAATATCACAAATATGTTTCATCAGTTTATGTTTTAGGATTGGGAACAACTACAAGAACCTATTTACATATCTAGATCTGTACATTAAGCACCAAGGCAGTTCAATCCTTCTTCTCTTTTGGGGGGGGGCACCTTTACTGCAAACCTGCCAGCAGGACTGAACCAGTGGGACACAAGGATCCATTCACTGGCTTTCTGGCAGATCCAACTTCAACACTGAGAGCTGACGGACAACGGATAATTGGATATTTTAGCACGATGCGCATGACAATTTATCTGCTTGATGGCTGCTCTGCTGATTATGTCATTATAAAGAATAATTTTCATCTTCTCCCTTGTATCGGGGTAATTTCAGATGGATTTCCTGAAGTGGATTACAGGAATAGCATACACACACTTGTATGTTGGACCATGGGAAACGCAGCTCCGGGCTGAGAATGTTGTTTTTTTTTGGGGGGGGGGGACGAAAAGGGCGGGGCCAGGGATATGGTAAAACTTTGTTGCATAACGTAATATAGCTTGAGTGGAGCTGGGCATATAAGGACTAGTTTTGTACTATGTGTGTTGGTACTACTTTTTGATAGTGTTCAAATCACAATACACTGTATCAATCAGACTCATTGTACCTTCTGTTGAAATCTGTGTTATTTGCTATTGTACCTATTGGACCACTTTATCGTATATAAGTAATTACCTGCACTGTTTATTCCATGAACCATTTTTCTTTTCTTTTATTAGAAGGGATGTTGATTGAGTGACGCGATGGATGCCAATGATGTAAAAAAAAAAAAAAAAAAAAAATGGAGGGGGTAATCTCTGGGTTTCATAGCTTTTCTTTTCCCCCTTTATCCCGTCAGATTCTGTAGATTTGTTTGAACATGAGTAACAGAAGTCACAAGCCAAGCACAGGAAGACCTCACTAGGTGGATCCCTGTGGAACTGCACAGCAGATGGAGGACATGAAGAGCTTGGTTCAGGACACGTGGACCCCCCTGAGTTTACATTATTACCCAGGTATGAGAGGTAAAGCAGCTTCCAATAGCAGCTGGGAAACACACAGTCACCCTTTCTTTCCTCACTTTAAACAGATATTACTTTCCTACTGTCTCATCTCATCCACTGAGCTGACAGGTTGGGCTGTTAAGCTAAATGGTTTCCCCTCACACCAACACCACGTTCAGCTTCTTTGTCTCCTGCGAAGCCTGTCAGGCATCGCTAACGTGTTTCGGTCAGCAGAGCCTCAGCAGCTAACACTGTTAGCCTCCAAAATATGGATGTGTCACACAGGCGAAGCAGTCGAAGCCTGTGGATTAAATGGTTGGAGTTATTCCAAGGGTAAAGAATCTCCTGAATGGCAGAAATATTGTGCCACCAATACAAAAATCTGTGCATTGAATCAGATAGGTGGTATGTTGAGCTGAGTCACTTGCCTCCCTACTTTTCCTTCACTAAAGTGAAGATGTAGTGTATGTAGGCCTTAGTTGTGAGAATACAGCCCCTTTTGGACGTAGCCTTCCGGTTGCTAAACTAACTGTCATTTTAAAGCCTTGAGATTCGCCGTTTAATCTTAATTTTTTGAAACCAGAAGTTCACAGGCACCTATTGGATGGTACTAGCTGTCAATCATGCGGTCTCCACTCATTTGGACTGTGGTGTATGGCCTGTTTGAACATGATTTACAAAACTGGTATCATGTTCTGTTGAACATGACATGAATCTAGTGATCAAGACCGTTATCTCCTCAGAAAAATGTTTATCCGCTACAAGTGGGAAGTGAAGTGTGGAACTGAGAAGTTGACTTGTTTTCCCATAGATCACTCAATCATGAGAGTCGCCCCCTGGTGGCTAGTTAATAAATTGTTACTTCCTATTTAGATTTAACCGCATAATACTGCCACAGACAAGCTGTGTGGACGGATACCATCAAGTTTTTTTATAGGCCAACAATTATGTCTAAGAATTGAAGTGTATAAACTTAATATATCTTGAGCACAAGCTGGGATTAAAAGATAAGAAGGGAAAAAATCCAGTGTTAATTTCCAAATCATTAAATGATCCATTGTGGAGTTTTCTCAATATACTGACCGGTACTTAACATACCAGTTTCTGAACACATGTGCAAACATATGCAAATGAACATGTCCCATTTACACATAGCCAAACAATGTGCTTAGTAATTAGGCCTGGGCTTTTCAAGTGTTTTCAATTTGTTGCACTGTATATGGGCTACAGCCCTGATTGTCTGCACTTGGTCTCAAGATTTATTAGGTCCATATAAAAAGCAATACGACCTTGCTTTTGTAATCCAGGCCAATGACTGAAATACATTTCACAGGATATGGGGGGGAACCTTGGACAAAATGAAACACCAGTGTCGGCTGTGAAAGCTGCTGAGAACTTATTGAGGAAAGTAACACTTCCCTCCATGCACAGCACTATAATGGCTAAGAAGTGTGTCGTTTTACAATCGTTGCAGACCAGTGGGTGATAAAGGCCATCCTCCTTTGTCGCCCCTGAATTAAGACACAGCTATTGTGTGTGTCTGAGTCGTCTTTTAGAGCTCTTTCCATCATATTCTCACCTTAGTTCATGTGAACTTCATAGGATTAAATACATATTGGGCCACAAAATTAGTGATAAAATCCACTAATGAGCCTTTTGAACTCAAGAGCTTTATAAGACAAACAGAAGTGTTATCAGCCTATGAACTGTAGATGTAAATTATTTCTTTTCTGAAAAATTAAAAATTGGAAACTACTGACATACTGATGGTAAAACAATATAAGTAGCACAGGGAAATCACATAGGAGCAAAGTGAGGAGCCATTGAATTAAACATGTAAATGCAGGGGTTGGTAAATAGTCAAGCAGTTGCAGATCCATGTTAAGTAGTGAATAGCTGGGGATGAATGTTAATTATTAACTTTCTGTGAAAGTTGCCTGATTCAAGAATTAGCATCTTGAATGCTAGCATGAGGAGAGCAAGAACGGCGCGGAACTCATTTGAAATTTAAAAGGCAAATTCATATCATGGCTTGTGGACCTAATTTTAGGCGGGCGCACACGCCAGCGCAGAAGAAGTTGTCTGACTTGAGGATGCAAACCTGCAGGGAGAGTGAGGATTCAGTGTAGCTTCAACATGGCTAACAAATGAAGGTAGCAGTGCACAACAGACACTAATGGAGGACACTGGGAGGCTGAGCGCTATGACGTGGGCCATAATGAATGTGTGCAGTGTTTCTGTGCTGTGGAACATCTTGCTTTATGTTTCCAAAACCTATGTTATCAGATTAGACTAGTGTGTCTCACCGAATCATGTTACCGCAACGCCACACTACTCCACTAGAGATTTGGGTTTTGCCAATGTTTTGCATCTGTGTGGTCCATAACAAAATATAAAGTAAAAATGATCTTCCCCCACAGTTTCAACATCTGAAAATGACCCAAACAATGGTCATTCATTAAAATCACTTTAGCTTGGCAGTGAAGAACCCTGACATTTAGTTTAATCATTAGAAATTATATTATTATTTACGGCCGTTTACAAAGTCAAACAGGATGCAGGATGCATTCGGCCTCTATGAACAACATACGTAAGAGACACATCAGATCAGATCCTTGCAATACAAAACATCCAGTGTAGCCCTGGAGTAATGACAGACAAATCTATATCGCCCGAAAAATATGAAATGACCACTGCATCCAAGATGAGACATTATTATAAATGGAGAGGCTGCAGGGATCCAGCTCCTCCTCCTTGACATTAGCATATGTGAAATGATAGACAGCATGATAGCAGAGTTAGCAGACCCATTAAACACACTCACATAAATACAAACAGTTTATTAAATGTGTTCATTTGAGCCCATGAACAGCCCCACAACAGAGTATCCGACATTTACACATTTAAAGTGGCTTTACTGGCTCTGGCAGCCGTGATGGTGGACATGTTTGATTTACCTATGAATGCCTGTGATTCATAATGTGATTCGTAATCATTTCATAACACATACTTGTTGTTTCCACAGGTCTGCCTTTTTGGTTTTGTCCCTGTTTCCAACTTTTTCTGCATTTTATCATCACAAAAAAAAAAAACAAAACAAAAAAACACACACATCGAGTGCATTTCCTACCTCATAAACATTTACAAAGCCCTTTATTGTGAATGTGTTCTTTGCTTTTCCATAATGCTGTTGCTGCTGTTCTTGTCAAAACACCAGATGATATTTTTAAATTGCTCAATGTTGATGAAAAGAAATTAACCAGAGGTTAAACTTGATCATGACATGTCCTTGAAAGGTCTAGGATTTAACATATTAGGGCTAACAACGATTTATCACAAGTTAACTTGAACCAAACTACCAAAACACCAAACTTAAGTCTTGTGACTTTTTTTTGCCTTCTTCTCTACGGAGCTCCCCCTACAGTTTTGGAGTACAACACCACCATAAACATCCATCCATTAGCTGTGTCTCATTCCAGGGGCTGGATGCTCCTAAGTGCTCAGCCGACGAAGGGTGGAGTGGGGTCTACGTTCCTTTTCTTCCTCTCCTAATAAATTCCAGCAGACTGCACACCGAGTGCTTAAATACTTCCCTCCACAGTTTAAAGTCCTGAATCACAGTTCTTCTGCTCCTTGAAGTCTGACTGCTGATTTAAGCCCTAATCAGCCAAAATACCCTAAAAATCTATTAAATGTAAACATATTTGTTGTAAAACAAATATATCTAAAATATATTTTATTTTTTTTAACATAATTATAGAACTAAAAGTATTATTATGTAGTGTTTTTTGTCAGTTCTAGTTTTTGTTTAACCAGTTTCAGTTTTGTGATTGTGATTTATTAGTTTTGATGGATCCTCTAGTTAATATTATTATTATTTTTTTTAAATTTCATGTAATACTGGAGTGAATGTAGATGACACTGGTGTGTGATGTATCCCAGGCTGAGAGACAAACACGGACAAGACAAACAATTTCCCTTAAATGTGACGAACCTGGAATATGATTCACAAATATAACTTATCTCCTCACAGATTTGTGATTTGAACAACAGATGGAATAAAACATTATTTCTAAAACAATATTTTAACAACATCATACATGTAAGTCAACTAACCAATGCAGTCAACTCTATATTCATTAATTATTCACAGCAGATAATTTTGGACATTAAATATTAGAACTAACACAGGTTTGACCAGCTCAAATAAAACGGGTTAAGATTCTTAACTCTTTAATCCACAATTGTTATTTTCATTGAGTTAATTTTATTTATTCTGTTTTTTTTTTTTTTTTTTTTTTTTTTTTTTTTTTTTTTTTTTTTTTTTTTTTTTTGCATTTTAGTTTTCATAGCCCTCTGCTGTGAAGGATACACAAATGTATCTTACAAAAACGGGCAAGCGTCTGCCACATTTGTCAGCCGCATGAGAAGTAGTCGACGATTCACGTGACAGTTGGGACAGCCTACGGTGCAGCCTACGGTGCAGCCTACGGTGCAGCCTACGGTGCAGCCTACGGTGCAGCCTACGGTGCATTTTGACGACATTTGGCCGAGGAATCCACACTAAGGAGGATCCAGACCCTGGAATGAGACACAGCTATTGTCTACTGCTTTATCCTCACCAGTGACATGCTTTTCATGCTTCTGTGTGTTGCTGGTTTGATGTTTACTCATGCGTGGCCGCGTGGCCCGTCGCTCAGACGGCCCCGTCCTCTTCCTCACTTTCTCCGACAACACTTTTCCCGGATGAACATCTAAAATAACGCTATCGCTGCCTTGATCCACTACAAGCAATTCATTTTTTCCCATGAGACACAAGTTTTCACGAGACCTCCTGATACTCGGGACTCCAGATCAGCTGTCCTGATCTTGCAAGGCTGGTTTTCTGCTAACAGTAGGGGGAGAGGAGACAGGCCCCAGTCTCCGCACAACAAGATATTTAATCATAGCAATGACTCTGAAGCTGTTAAATTAGGGTTAAAATCCTGCATAGTTCTGCTTTACACCAGTCTGTGGCTCACTTATCACATACTTTGTATCCAGTTGGATTAAAAAAAGCTGTGATTTCAAGATTGAAGGTATTATATCATTGTCAGTCAGGATGAAAACAGTCTATATACTGTAAAGAATGGGACTGATCTACATATGCCTCTGCTTTGTTAGACACCGTTAAGAGGGTTTTTTTTACAGTTTACGTGGCCAATCTTAATGTATCTTAATTTCTCTTTAATGTCTGTCTTTTAAAAGGCACTCACAGTGAAATCCTGCTGCCAACAATGAAATCCCCCTTTTACAGACATTTTTTTAAAAGCCAGGGTGACTCGTCCACCTGCCCCAGGACAGAGGAAACATTAGGCCTTTAAACTAAGAACTAATAACAATAAACCATGACTGGATAGTTAAACGAGCAAATAAAATATGAAAAGAAGCTCAGATTTAATTGGAGCTTTTACACTCTTTTCATGCTGTGGCAGCTTTAGCAGGAAACTTTGCTTTTGTGATTTTGTTTTTGCCTTCCCTTTTTTCTCCTGTGGTGCTCACAGGACCATAACCCCCCCCCCCCTGTCTTTTATCCTCATTTCTACACATGTAGCCTCTGGTTTGTGACTAAATTAATGAATTTTTAATTCCTCCAGACTCGATTCATTCGTGCGGCGCGGAATCCACAGCAGAGTTTCAAACTTTAAAGATAGATACTGACGTCCCACACTTGCTGTGTTACTGGAGGTTTCCACTCGGGGGCAGACTGCAGAATTCAGACCACATAGAGCTACTGGAATTGCATTTTGTATATAAAAAAAATTAAGGCAGTGAGACTTTGATTTCGTATGAGATCACAACAGGAAAAAAAAAAAAGAACCATAATGCCATCATATGAGACTATACTGCCTCTACACTGCCCCTACTGTTCACGTTAGTATTGCAGACGTTTCTTGTTAAATTCTGAGGACGTTCATGAACAAGACACAGGGTATGGGAGGCAGCCATGATGCGATTGCATAGATGAAATCAAGTACGTCTCCGGCCTTATGCTTTGTCTCTCAGTTCTGTCATGTGCCTAATGTTTTCTTTCTTTGTACGGATTTAATAAATGTTCTGCTAATTTTCGTGCCATGTGTCATCTGTCTTGTCCTGGGCAAGACTGGATTTATTTATGTAAGATATTAGTCTGAGAACGGTCCGCAGGTGAGAGTGACTCCACCACGCGCTGCCCTCCTTTCAAAGCTGAGCCAATCCAGGTAGCATTCAGTCATTTCCGTCCAAAAATCGCCGGTATGTTTTGATGAGTCAGTACAGCAGGACGAACCTGAATCCCCAGTTTGGGACTGAAGAAGCTTAAGAAACCCTGTTCTAGGGGGACACTTCACTTTTGTTCCAGTGTGAATGTGGGACAGATGTGGGGGAGGAGCAAGCACTGCGAATGAATGTAACGCAGCGTGCCATTTTCTAACCTCAGCAGAAACAACGACGACATCCTGAGAGGTTTTTGCTCACAGTCTGAAAATGAAAAAATGTGGATTTGTTCATTTGGATGCTGTTTGAAGCAGGGGGACACTTCGTGAGCTGGTTTGGCATTTGTAATGTATATTATTTGTCACTTGTCTTTCTTTCTGGTTAAATAGTAATTACTCTTCTGGAGCACAATAAATAATTTTAATATGCTGATATGTTTGTTTTGTTTTTGTTTTTTGTTTTTTTTCCCCCCCGAGTCTTCATTTATTATATTTCTGTGCTGTCCTTTTGCAAAATTGACTAATTTAATTGGTGGTGAAGCACACATCAACTCTCCCTCACAAGTAATTACTCTGGCAATTTGTTTGTAGCAAGATTAAATTTGTTTTCCACAACTGGAAGCGGAACACGCCGCTTTGTCAGTGCGATGCTTATTAAGACTTTAAGCCGACACTTGTCAACACTGAGGCTCTAAAAACTACCGACTACATTATAACAGGGAAACAGAGACGTGTCAGGTAAACGTGTCTCGCAGTGTCACTGCACTTTCAAATCATCTTTTAGGCTTTTATTTATTTTCCCTCTACATGCACAGTGTGACCACCACACCACCTTCCGCACTGCACTGCACGGAACCTCCTCTTTGAATCCACTAATGTCTGCAGCATATGACAAAAGTAGCTGTGAGCTTCACATTATCTCCCCGTGGCTGTTTACACCCACTACTGTACAGCCTTTCAAGGCCGTACATGTGAATTTCTTTAAAGGAACAGTTATAATCTTTGAAGCACACTTCACACATAAATGGTCTGTATATGGCACTTTTCTAGTCTTGATTAAATGTATTGTTTTTTTTTTGTTATTAGTTTCATTTTCTGCAGTATACACATTAGATCTTTCTTTCTTTCTTTCTTTCTTTCTTTCTTTCTTTCTTTCTTTCTTTCTTTCTTTCTTTCTTTCTTTCTTTCTTCCTTTCTTTCTTTCACTAAACGTAACTGATATACATAGGTTTTTAAAAACCACTGGCACTTATTTTTGGTGAAATATGGACTTTTTGGAGACAACGTGAGTCAGAGAAAGAAAAACAACAGTAACTCAATAGTTCTCAGTGATAAAGTGTTAAAAAAAAAAGTCAGTATGGCTACACACTTAATGTTAATGGCTGTGCTAACATTTAGAACAGGGGTCCCGAACTCCGAAGACCTGGCGGCCATTGAGCGTCCAGTCTGGTGCAGAGGAAATTACAGTTTTCACATGGGGCGTATATTCCCTCTGAAGCCAATCAGAGCTGAAGTCAAAATTTGCCCTGGGAGCAAATGCCAATTAAACACATTCCCACTGGTGGAAAACCTGTAGAAACCCAGGATTAAATGGCTTTTTCAGGCAGCAGTGGATCAGCAACTTCTGTGTCCCATATTGTAAAATCACTGACTTTCTCTATGGACCTTGGCGCTGGCAAACAAATTTTGTCAGTTGTGAAAAAAAACAGGCTGTCTAATGGTGCTATAAAGATGCAAACTAATTCTTAAGATATCATAGACTTAAGCTGAGCAACAGAATTTATTTGGTGAGCCTTTTTCTTAAGTGGGTGAAATCTGTTTTCCCTTGTGTTCCCATTGGCAGCCATGTTATTACTGCCTGCATGTTCCGATCATAGAAAAGACACAAACACGCACTCAGCTCAGTCAGCAGCTGCTGAGTGTATAAGTCATTGCATAATTTATAGATCAACAAAAGGTGTGTCAATTAATATGCTGGAATTTTTAAGCCTTATTATTGTTCACCCACCTTTCATCTTCCCCTGGATAATATATGTCCCTTTTACTTTGGTTCTTTTATCGTATTGAGGATTCTGAATAATTGAGCTGGAAATGAAAGTTTTATTGATTATTATTTTCAACATGTGATGCCCTTCTGTAGTCCAGCTGCAAAAAACATATAAGAGTGAGACCCCGCCCATTCAATCAAAGGCCTGCCTTTGCTCCCCCCCCCCCCCCCCCCCCCCCCCCTTAACAACTACACCACAAGCGATCACACATTTTTCCACCCAGAGCCCTAAAAAAAAAAAACAAAGAAAAAAAAAACCAAAAACTGATGTTTAAGCATTAATTGGAATCAATCAGGATTCATCCTCCCTGGGAAACCATGACATTTCCACATTCTTTCCCAGTGATTAAATACAAATCATGGCAGAGGGTGAGTGACATTTGGAGAGCCGTGTGAGAATGTGAAGGCTCAACACAGTCCTGTGTTCATGTGTGTGTGTGTGTGAGACCAAGGGCACACGCTGCTGCAGGCTGCTCAGCCACAGGCTGCTCAGCCACAGGCTCCTGTAGGAATAATGTGATGAGAGAGGCTTTATTTACCATAATAATGCATCTCCCGTGTGCACATCAAACACTTCTGTCTGGTCTGATAACCCACTCTTTAATTTAACACCGCTGTTTGATCCTGCTGCTGCCGTTGTCCCAGGGCCATTGTCGAAGGCATGAACATTAGGTTCTTTTCCGTGGCTTTTCAGAAAAAGAACAACTACGTCATGTCGGCACTGTGAAAAAGGTAGAGTCGCACTACGTCACTGCAGGTTTTTTGTCAGATGGATCTGAATTGCCGTAACAAAGTCCCCAGTACCCCAGTAGAGTGTGGACAAAAACTATTTTGTACCCATTTGCACGTTTGTTTTAAGTTTTAAAAACAAAACACTGTAAACTGGTTTACTTGTTTCCAGCAAAGCAATGTCTGCTTTTATATTCTGGTTCAGTATACCACACTTAGTCCTTTACTTTGAATATGAAAGTGCAAATTAATACTATACTAATACTGCTGTGATTTTACTGATTTTACAAAAGCAACACTGGTTTGGTGTAAAAATAGAAAAAACGATTACACACTTATAAGAATGCAATTTAGAATAGTCAAGCACATTTTATTCTGAGATGGCGGGATGGCTGCTTAGGACCCCATGAAGCCTTAGGCCGGCCCTGGTTCACATTTTAGAATGTTTTGATGGAGCAGATTTTTGCTGTTTTCACAGTTAATGGCATTAACTCTGAGTGCATGTTTACACCAAACCACAGAGCTGATTCTGGTCTGTGGGCTTCAAATAAACACTTACTGATATTTATAGTTTACAATATATATTCTCTGTATGTAAAATAAAAAAAAGACTGCAATTAGCTTCTGGACAAAAGATTTAATAAAATCTACACCTGCTCCAATATTTTTATTACTATTCATTACTGCTTTGCGGCTTCTTGCGGCTGCAGAGTGAAATTGTTTACTCTCTTGCACCAAAGTCCATAGAGAAAATGAACAATTTTTGCTTCACAGCACACAGGAGTTGTTGATCAACTGCTGCCTCCATTACTAAGTTCACATATGTTATCTCATGACTTTGGGGTTTGAAATCCTTTATTCGGATTTACCTTAATGGCACAAACTTACAAAATGAGGCAGCAGTAGACCAGGACTTCATGTGTCACTGCAAGCTAAAAAAGCTGATTTTCTCTAAGGACTTTGGTGCAGGAGAGAGAGTGGTTTAAGAACTTTACTTTCCAAATAGTAAATGTCATGTAACAGTGAGGAAAAAGTGGCAAACATGTCCTTACTATATTATAGACTTAACATGGAATACGATTTCATCAGGTAAGCCTTGTGTTAAGTGGCTAAAATCATTTTTTTCCCTTTTTTTCCAGGATGGCAACCTCCTCTCAGGTGGTTCCACAGAAGTAGTCACTGTTGATAATATGTCAATTCCTCATACAAGGGCTAAAAACTTTTTTGGATTGCAGCAATGTCCTGAGCTCTTCTCTGGAGATGAGGGTAGATGAACACTCTCAGTTCATGTTCAACAGGTGACACAAGGTGATCTTTATTGCAATTTTGCTTTGCTGGTTGGTAAGTTTCTGCCACCGAGCTCAGATTTCTTCAAGCCACAGAGGAGCAACAGAAGTCTGCTTCTCTCTTGGATCAATCTTTCTGGAAAATATCCTTCATTATGCTCATTACTGTAGCTTGGGATTTAAATTCTTTTAGTTCTTTTTCTACTTTTACTTGTTTCCTGTTTTATTTTGTACTTTTTCATTGTGTGTACCTGGTTATGTTTTACTTCCTGTCCTGTCTTGCCTCCTGAATGTCTGAGTCACCTGTGTCTTATTAGTCTCACCTGTGATTATTCCTCCCCAGTGTCTTGTTATTTAGTTTTCCACGTGTTCCCAGTGCCTGTTTCACGTGTCTCTTTGCTTGTGGTTTAATATATCTTTCAATTTTTGTTTTATTTTTTATTTTTGCCATTCTTTTGTATTGTTTTGACATTTCTTCTATATTAAACACTCTTTTTGTTAATTTGGTCCTAATTTTTTTGAAATGTGTAAAATTAAATTTTGGACTTATTGATCATTATGCCCAAAATGTCTGATTTTCCAGCTTCAGTTCATAACATGTCCATGAAGTACGGAGATGCTGAGGAAAGAGGAATTTTCTTCTTCTTTTTTTTTAATACTGCACAGATTTTTCAGTTTGAAGGTTATTGTGATAAATTTGATGTTTTCTTAACCAGAGTTGTTTTTTTAAAACTTGTCAGAATTTTACAATCTGGTATATAAAAAAAGAAAACCTTTTCCATGGATTTTTATACTGAGCAAAGAAAGGAGATATTTCCTTGTGTAATGGAATAAAACCACCTTCCTGTACCAGCACATATTTTTATTATTCTCACTCTGTTGATGACCTTGTGAAGGGCAACATTTGTAGTTGTTAAGGTCTTTATAGACTTCTCCAGCGACTCCTGCAACAAAATTCTGTTTGCTGAGTTTTGCAGCAGTCGAGTGAAACAACGAGGCTTAAAACAAACATCACTTAATCAGATTCAGTACATTTTTTTCCCCGAATCTGGGTCATGGTGCGAATCTGCTTTGTGCCAGGAGCTCAAACAATCTGACTTTTAAGGTTGTTTATACTGTAAACCATGAGTTGTGTATCTCAACAATTTTCTTTGCTAATATTACATTAAACGAGAGTGATTATACACATTGTAAAAAATAATGGAAATAAAACAGGCCTACATAACAAAAGTATGAAAATGAAGCGTGCTAAATGTGCATGGACTGATCTGCTTGATCGTTGGGTGTGCATAAGTCTAATAGTTCCCCTTTTCTCTTATTAAAAGTTGTTCACTCTTGTTTGTGGAGTCAAAAGCAGTATATTTTGGGGTCACGGTTATGCCAGAAAGATTAAAAAAAAAAACAATGAAATTATGAAATATTTCCTCAACCACTTTTTGAAACATCCACACTTTGCTCTGCTTCTGGGCAGATGAGTCACACTCTCCTCTTAACAAGCTGTTTTGATCACTCTCTTGTTCCCACCCCGCTTTGTTCATCAGCTGTGTACATTTTAATTAGGGACTGCTGTTTCTGCATCGTTTGAATTGGTCCACTGGATGCCACCCTCAGGTAAAGCAATTATGTCAACATCTCTCTCCACTTTGTTCAATGCCTGGCGTCGTCTTAAAGAGGCTGCTGATATAGAACGCAGCTGATTGCAGCTTTGTTGATGTGGTGTCACTGATCAAACTACTCCTAATCTCGGCATTTATACTTGCTACTAAATGCAGTGTCTGAAGAACCAGTACGCTCCTTATCCATATATCCATATATCCATATCAGGAACTTTTCAACTAATTTATGAAAATCATCAGCAAATAAAATATGCCAAACCTTAGTGTTTTTGCATCTATTATTATTTAAATATTTAGTTTCTTATTAAAATAACTAAAAAGTGGATATGTATATTTAGTTCAGGCTCTCAAACACAAATTATCTGGGGACCAATGAGCATCTAGTCTGGTCATGAGGGGGCCAGTCAAGGTTTGTGGGAAGAAAAAAAAAAAAAAAAAAAACTGCTCAGTAGTATTCCATCATGATATGTAATAATAATATTCATTAAGATATTCATAGGATTTCAAAGTGTTATTATACGGAATGACGCATAATTCCCAATAATAATAAAAACACTCTAAATATATATATATATATTTTTTTTTTAATTAAATGGAACCAAAAATGAACTAAAAATTTGTAAATAGGGACAACACTACAAAATGTAATATATTTAAAATTGGGATACATACAACCTAATCTGTTATTTGTGATGATATGATCAGTGGTTTAGTATGAACCCAAAAATGAGTGGAAGTCCAGTCGTTTAAAAAGTAGTAACGAGATTTATTCAAAAACAAAAACACAATATACTTTAGCCAAAAGGAAGTAACTAAAGGCGAGGAGACTGGCCGGCTCTTTGAGTGGAGACCTCCGAGAGAACACTGAAAAAAGGAGAAACGAGGAGTCAAAAAACACGGACTAAAAAAAACACACAGAATGAGTTTAAGAGGTGACAAAGTGCAAGTCTGGTTCAGGTAAGTTACCGCTGGCATTACGAGGCGCGCTGAAACCTGTCGCAGCAAAAACTAGGACTTAAGAAGCGGTTTGCTCGATCAGGTGTGAGGTTTGAGGCTCTGTCCGGCTGCCCGGTCAAGTCTCCTGAAAATACAAACCAAAAAAAGAGTTCCACAGGAAATAACTGTATTTAAGAAAATAAGAGGCAGGAAGCCGGACCCTGACATTATTATTACGAGAACATAATGTTTAACATTTATGAAAATAGCTGTGCCTCAGCCAAAGTGGCGGGACCCGTAACAGCCAGCTAGGCCAAGAGTTTGAGGCCTCTGATTTAGATTATCTTTAACATATCCAACAATGACTTAAACTTCAAGCACACTGTCAGTTTAACACAATAAAAACTGAAGACAGTAAAAACATACACGCAACTCTCATGAGAACGGGTGAACATCATAGCGCACCCGGGAAAAAAGAATGTTCTGGAATTGGACATATAACATAAATGAATAAAATAGCAAAATTAAAAAAAATAAATGTCACACTTTGAACGGTAATGCGATTAACAGACACTATGTGAACTTCTATTCATTTGCACAGATTTCTGTAGCCTTTAACATAACCAGTCAATGCCAAAACCTAACCTAACCATCATTCAAATCTTAGCCCTAAATTTAACGGGTTCCTCAGAAATGAGGTTCTTTTTCAGGACCAGGTTTTGGGCTCCATGAGGCCCCTTTTAAGACACTTTCTGTCAGTATCTATGCCAGAAGAGGTAAGAAATCCAAGAACACACACACACATTGTCTGGCCAAATGAAAGGACTTGTCTCGTGTTTCATTCTGTGTGTACCAGCGATCATCTCTGTGATTTGAGCCAAACAAATGAGATCTGAGAGGATCCGGGGCGTCTCCCTCGATGCCTGTCTGAATATGCTTGAACTTAATGGCGTCTGACAGTCAGGCCTGTTCCTGTTGCCTCTGTGGAAGCAACAGAAGTTCAAACTGTCCATACTGAAGCTAATTTAACAAGCGTGACAGAGAGGCTTTCATGTGAGGCATACACTTTATATCCAGGCAGCATCTTTTTGCACCTTCATTGGCTTTATTATTACTGTAAATACAGGGGATTTGACTCCAATACTCTGTAATTATACATTAAAAAAGACAAAATAACTGTAAACAAATAGCATAAACAGAAATGGTACACAAAGTTAAATAAGAACAGTAGAGGAGTAGTTCAATAAGTGAGGTAGATGGTGATTGGATGATTGGTTGAAAAAAAATTGATATCTCTGTTTTCCCCTATTGTGGACACAGTGATACTGTGACCAAGTTTGATGTCTCCCACTGGTTAGTGAACATCAGTTCTGAAGACCACAGGTTTGTAAAGCTTTATCTTTCTTTTTCTTTTCTTTATTTAGCTTTGGGCCAGAGGGTGGCGCTCAAGGTTAAGTAGGAGGTGGAGCTTAACCACCTCTAACCTCTTAACCAGCTTCACCTCTATAGATGTATATCTATGTTTGAAATAAAACAAAAAAAGTGACCAGTTTATGTTCCTCTTTATCGAACACTGAAGACTTTGTTTTAAATTTAACCTACTTTTGACCCAAAATGACCAACAGTTCGAGTCAGTGAATGTTTCACGAAGCAAAGTCAGAATGTCAGGGTCCGGTTTCCTGCCTCTTATTTTGGTTTGTATAGTTATTTCCTGTGGAGCTCTTTGTGTCTTATGTTTCAGGAGACTTGACCGTGCAGCTGGGCAGAGCCTCCGACCTTGCACCTGCAACCCATTTCCTGATTATTGGAAACCCCTCTTAAGCACTGGTTTTGGCAACGGCAAGTGTCAGCGCGTCTCTCATTGTACCGTGGTAACTCAACAGCTCAGATCAGCTCTTGTCTTCGCATTCTATGCCTAGTGACGTTTATTTCTCTTTTTTTTCCCTAGTTTCCCCGGGAGGCATCTGCTCGGCAAGCCAGCCAGTCTCCTCGCCTTTTGTCAATCCTCGGCTTGAATCTCCTAGTTTGTATTTTTGTAAATTTTGTAAATTACTTTTTTTTATATCACGACTGGACATCTGCTTTTTTGGGCTTCATACACATTCATAACATCAGAAGTGCAACATAAACTGTAAACTATACTGCAGCTCTGACCCCTTCCCCGCATAAAACGGTTTGGATTTCGTCATCTCTGAAAAAGATGACTTTCTTATCATACTTAAGAAAGGATAGTTCTGGTTTTTTAACGTGTAAATGAATTAGTTTATGAAATTTTTCATTCAGACCTCTTTGACAGGACATTTTAAAATGTATAACGCTTGGTTGTATTTATTTATTAATGGTTAAAGAGACAAGAGCATTGCCAGTGCTGTCAACATGCATCCTCTCTTCTTCATACAGGAAGTCTTCCGTTGCCTTTGGAGGTGATGGACTTTCAGGATCGTCTTAAAAGATGCTGAGTGTTTGTGTCATATCCCTGACACAAAATCACCTGAGAGGAAAAAGCAAAGGGAGAGGACAGGAACAATGGAGGGAACGCTAGCAGAAATGGAGAGGAAGTCTCTAGAGATGAAGGTGAGGAAAGGATGGCTGGAGTGTGAGGAGGGTTTTAAAGTAGACCCGTGGTGATGGGAGAATCAGAGGGAGATGTGGGACATAGTTGAGGTTTACAGAAACATGAATGGTCTTTACTGTGGCTTGAGGTCATTCACAAGTGATGTCTTATTTACAGCAACAACAAATCAGTGTAACTCATTGTGAAGTTGCACTGATTGTCAATTTCACCACCAGAGTGTGAGTCTTTGTATTAATTGTTACATTTACTTGTAATTTGACACTCATTTTAGGTCGATCCAAACGTTTTATACCATCATCCCCTATGACTATCGTTTTTTTCCCATATGCTGTACAGTATTTGTGTATATTCTCTGCTCTAGTCCATGACCATGAAGAGGCAGCAAGGAGAGCAGTCACGAACAAATATAATACCTACACTGAGTAAGACAGGTCCTCCGGAGTTACCTGAATGATCAGAAAAAGATCCAAGCCAATAATACCTACGCCCTGTCGGTAAAAAGATACCCTGCTGGTATAATTGCCTGGCCAAAGGAAGAAACAGAGTCATCAAGACAAGGAAGCTCCTCACCATGCACGGAGGGTTTCACCCAGGTCCAGCACACTGCGGTTGTACACTAAGAGGAAGGAAAGAGACTTATTTGAGTGATTCTTGTCATAACATGGATTTGAACAGTAGTAAAATAGGGCTGTTCACTGTATAGACCTTTGTACCAGTCCTACCTCTGCACAACACAAATGATGGCGTCAAACATAACGGGAAGCTCTGAGACCTCCTTCAACTCTGTTGGAAAACTATTCCAGGTAACAACCTCATGAAGCTGACTGAGAGAATGCCAAAAGTGTGTCATCAAAGACAGAAAAGTGGCTACTTTGTGTCCCTCATTTTCTATCACTTTATCTTCCTCATGAGGAAGGTGGGATTAGGCTGGTGCCTAATTGGCCTAATCCCCAAATCTGCATATATATATATATATATATATATATATATATATATATGTGTGTGTATATGTGTGTACTACATAGTTCCATGTTTTCCATGATGTCTTCATTTCTAAACTACAAACAACAAATAGTCTATCATTTTTTTCAAGTAAATAAAATTGAACATAAAAATTCATCAAAATCAATCAAATGTTAACGTTAGTGCATTTTATTCTTAAAATCCACAGTTTCCAAATTCACTTGTCTGTCTGTCTCTGGCTCTTTTTTATTTTATATATAAAATCTCATTTAAGCAGCGGCGGTTTGCTGAATGCAGTAGCCGCTCTATTCTGTGGGTGAAGCGATAGAGAGCATCTCTGGGGAGGTTAGGGAAAGGCATACATGTCAGCTAGAGAGACAAAGCGCATCAAAGAGAAAAGAGGAGAATACGGAGAAAGAGACGGGACATGACAGAGGCAGAGGAGTCATGGTGAGGTGTCTCAGAGCTGTCAATCACCACACACAACCCAACGGCTTGCTCAGATGCGACCTGCGAGAGTGAGAAGAGGAATGGAAATTAGTTGTTACTGATTCCTGCAGCAAACAAATGCACTCTGAATCTTTCAAAGGGAGTGATAGGTTTGAAGCAGACTTCAGCAGACACGAGGTTCACATAGGTCAGAAGAACTATGGGTAATGACTACATCGGCGTTGGCATGGAGATGAAATCTTGGGAATGTAGGAGATAAGAAAGAGATGAGTTGAGCTAAGCGGTGGTTTAGTCTGGCATACACACTATAAAGCGCTAGTCCTTTAACATATTATTCTTGAATTTCATAAATGTGGTTTAAACTGTATCTACTTGTGGCAGGTTAGCATAGCATGTAGCATAACCTCATAGAAAATGTGGAAGACAGTGCTCCATGTTTATAACGCACAAGTTCAGGCAAGAACATGTTTAATTAAGTGATTGTTTACTTGTATCGGTTTGTCTTTAATTTATCTGTACCATTGTTTTTATGTATTCTCTGCTCTGTTGACTGACAGATGGAGATATTATTTCAGAAATGCCAGTAAATGCTGTCGTGTAGTCGTGTAGTGGGTAACAACCCCCTGGAGCTATTGCAGGTTGGCTACTGGAATATTAAAATTCCTTATTTTACCAAATTAATATCCACTGATATCTAATATTATATGTTATATCATTTTCTATTAATTCACATTTTTATAATATGTGTTGTGTTCCTTTGTGATCACAATTATTTTGATCGACATCATTATTTTGTATGATTATTAAGTTGTAATAAGTATTAAAATGTCATACAAAAACCATGATCATCTAACCATGATCTGGATGTGTTTAGTGGCCTCAACCTTCGGAAGTTTAAGAGGTTCTGGTGTTGTGCAATGTTTAACAGGAAAATATCACATTGCACTTTAACTGTATGACTTTGCCCATGAGGTAACATATGGACTTCTTCTAATAATAATAATTTCTGGCAGACTGCACACTGAGAGGTGTAATGCTGCCCTCCAATAGCGTGAAATTCCCAATTACTCCCTGGAGTCTGTAATCACAGATCGAAGGTTATTTGCCACATTTCAAAGTTCCTCAACTCAGTTCAAAGTTCTTCGCCTAACTGCTTTCACATCTCCACAGTCTCTTTTCTTCTCCTCCTTGTTCTTTTATCCTCATCCCATAATACTTCTACATTCTATGGCCTTCTACGTGTTGCTCCGGCTCTTGGTCTATAACCATGACTTCCTTCGAGCCAGTGTGATGACATTTTCTGAACCCATATTTGGCTGACATCCTCTGTTTTGGTTTCATTAAATTCAGTGGAGCTTCAGCCTTTGGTGTCACATGTACACTATAATTACAGCAAAGCATTTTTTTTTAAAAAATTTGTTTTAACTCTTCTCTCAGAGTATGACTAATGGTTTTAAATGCAATATTTTGAATCTTTCCTTAGAGCTGCATCAGGCAATAAATAGAGGCACTACTATGGTCGTGTTACACACAATCTGGTTTTATTACTGGTTATTGATTTAAGACAACAATCCAGTTGATGGTAAAAGGGTAAAAAAAAGCAGTTTATAATTATATTTTAACTTAAAGCGATACAGCTGTTACTGTGTGTGATAAATAAGAGAACCAACAACAGAACCATTGTGTTAAATCTAATTTATTGTCTCTGAACTGTGTACATCACGTACAAGATGTATTTGACTTCATCTGGAGAACCAAAGTCATAGCACAGACCACTAAACCAGGAAATTAAGGTGATGGGAAAACATATGATTATGCATTTCATAGTCAATAACATTGATATAAAAAATATACAGGTAAAAAAAACAGTTCTTCAATAATGAGTGTTTAATAAACATTTCTATTTGTTTGGATGACTTTTGTAGCATATAGTAACATGTTGAACATTATTGCTTCAGTCCTGGCTTTATCCTGTCAGTGACTCACCCCAGCCAGTGTACTCATGCTGGTCCCAAGTCTGGATAAATGGGAGGGTTGTGTCAAGAAGGGCATCCAGAGTAAAAATCATTGCCAAATTAAATGTGCAGATCATTCACTGTGGCGACCCCTAGAGAAGATGAAAAGAGGAAAATAATTTAGTATCGACTATAAATTGTAGATGCGATCTAACAAGTTATGTGTTAGACAGCAAAGAAAAAAAATATTATTAATCACACTGTCTATAAACTCAAAAAGTGTTAAGTAGTGTGGCTACTCATTAGAAGTGGACATTCAGCTTAGATGACTGACAATGCAGATTTGAGTCAACTTTATAGCTTAATATCATAAAATAATGAAATTGCCTAAAAGGACAAAATTTCCCATCCTGCATACAACACCCCACTTTAATACACTCACATTGGACCCAAAACATTTCACCCCAAAAAATCATTTAACAAAAAATAATGGAAGAAGCTCAGAAATTATAGACAGAAACAGAATGTGACAGCATTTTAACAAGTCAATGAAAAAACGACAACAATCCACAATACCTGCTTCTACTAGGTACTTCACTCACACAACTTCCTTTCTAATATGATCTGCAGAAAAGACAGACTATATAAACATAAAAGACAAGACCAGATGGAGGGGAAAAGATAATAGTTGATGGTCTGGCACAGAATCTGAGTGAAGTGAGACAGGAAGGAACTAACAGGGAATCAGAAAGGAGGTAGAGAGAGAGAAACAGAGAGATTTGAAGTTCTCGTGCTTCAGGGGGCAAACATCACATCTATTTGACATCAGCATCTTGTAAATAAAAAGCCATGGTAACACTGTGGGAGGTTAGCTTGCGGCGATATGATTATATATTTTTATATTAGATTATAAATGAGGTCCAGTGTGTAACACTGAGAAAGTTTGTCAGGTCAGAAATTGAATATATTACCCATAAGTGTGTTTATTACCCATAAACAGTAGAATTAAACAACAGAGGAGGATGATACAGTAAACAGAAAATAGAACAATGAAATTATACAGAGTGTGCTATTTTGAATAGGTGAGTTTTGAGTCTGGATTTAAAGAGGGGAAGAGTCAGAGTTCTGGATGTCTGGTGGGAGTGAATTCCAGAGATGGTGCCGAGGCGGGCGGGGGGCACAGTGAGGTGGATGGAAGAGGAGGATCTGAGGGAGCGGGAGGAAGTGGCGATGTGGAGGAGGTCAGAGCAATAAGGAGGGGCGAGGTTGTGGATGGCCTTGAAAGCATACAGGAGGATTTTTGAATTGGATTCTAATTTTAACTGGAAGCCAGTGGAGTTGTTGTAGGATGGGGGTGATGTGGTGAAATGAGGGGGTTCTAGTAATGATGCGAGCAGCTGAATTCTGGACCGGTTGAAGTTTATGGAGGGATTTGTCAGGGAGACCAAAGAGAAGAGAGTTGCAGTAGTCAAGACAGAGGTGATGGAGCTGTGAAAAAGGATACAAGTGGTATTGGGGGTAAGGGAAGGGCGGAGACAATTAATGTTGTGCAGGTGGAAATATATGCGGACCGGGTGACCGGGTGACCGGGTGACATTATTTCTGTGGGATTGGAATGATAGTGAGCTGTCGAGGATGATACCCAGACTTTTAACCAGAGAAACCAGGGAAAATTTGTCAAATTTGGATAGTGTAGATTTGGTACCAATGAGGAGGATATAAATGTATGACTGTTTTTGTAGCCTTAGAATTAGCCTCCTATATGTACTTTAAGCAAGGCCCTTGCTTTACCGGGGCTGCCATCATGTAACAACATCAATGGTGTAGTTATAGGTGGTGCAGCAGGTGCCCATTGTTACTACCTTGCACCACTGGTCAACATGTTTCTACAGCAGCCCTAGTGGACAAACCAGTCAGAGAGTAGTTTTCACATTTTTAAATAGAAGCTTATTATGCAAACAAAGAACAACATCCGTTCAAGTATGTGAGGGCCTCTGTAGTTTCCTGATGCGCTTACAAAAGGGAGGAGTGAGTGGAGTCCTCCATTTGTTACAGTCTCAGTCTCACCATTACAATGTGTATAATGACTGATAAAGCGGTAGAAAATGAGTGAGAGTTAGTGTATAATGAGTGAGAAAAGACTCTGGTCTGAAGAGAAGTTAGCAGACCAGATGCTGTTTGGAAACCAACAGCACACCTATGTAGAGTGACGCCATCATTCATGACAGTGAGTGACTCACTGATATCTTAATGACCGCAAAGATTCCAGACTACTTTATTTGTCCTCAGGGAAATTTGTCCCGGACATAACGTCTGCTACGTAAGAAATCATACAAACATAAAGTGCATAGGGGGCTGTTCCCTTCAAGTATCATGCACAAATACGTTATTTGAAATGGAGATACGTGTTGGACACATGCACAAATGAGAGTGACACTCTTGTGTTACTGGACCTGCCTCGATCGCAGTGACATAAAAATATTTTTATGTCACCTATTTCTTCATCTATATTTTTATGCCTTGGGACAATAGGTTATATTGTCCACAGGCATAAAAATTAGCAAAGCTTCTGAAAGGAAAATGAAATGCAGATAATCCAGTTTCTTTGTTGTTAATCAAAATTCAATGAGGCTGTAGCAACTTCAGTCAGCTCAGCTGCTCTAAGGTTTCTGTTACTTAGAAACGACATGCAAACTGTAAGCACTTTGGTTAAGTACAGCTCTAGCCTCTTCCATGTGTATTTTGCATGTTTAAAGATGCTTCATTAGAACAGCCCTTATGAGACAATCTAAGTGCACTGAGAGCTTGACTTCATAGACTACTCATTCATTCAGCTGCCGACACTGTGTTGAAGTCAAAGTGTGAGTGATGATGTGGATAGGATCACATACTATCTTTTTTTTTTTCTTAAGGCTTTTTGGAGGGCAATATTTCTTTGGCTTCCAGTTTCTCTCTGATGAAAACACAATAATGTGTAATGCTTGTGTAACTAGATGGCATATTGACGTAGCTTCACCCTCAGTTATGGACATTAAGTTTTTACTGCAGATCATTAAATTGTTTTGCCATTTAAAGCAGTACACAGTCTCTATTGATGTCCATTAGTGTAAAAAGAAAGCAAATGGTAAGTGTTACATCATGACCTTTATCCTGTTTATAGGCCAATGTATTCTATCAATAACACAAAAGGAACATTGGGTGGTAATTATTGGCTTATTGGATGTAGTATACACAAGTCATTTAACTCCTCTGGCTGGCCACTTGCTTAAATAATGATTAAAGTTTGCGGGAGCATTAAATACGGTCAACTCATCAACTTGATTGCTGTCTTAAAGTTGTCGATTTAGGGACACTCTTGAGTGGGTTGCTATTCCACATCTAATCAGCAGTCGCATTAATAATTACGGGACACCAGTTAATGAGAAATGTTTGGGTGTAATTGATCACAAAGAAAAGCAAATGTCATGATAATTACAATGACTGATGCTGTTGAATTTAAAGCCATTGGGTAAGGCTGTTATGTGGTCACACAGGAATAAGAAACACAAGTTAAGAACATCAGAATATGTAAAGGAATGTAAATCTGAACCCAGATGTCATTCTATTTGGACCCGAACCTAAAGATGACAAGTCACTAATAATTTTTACAATTTCACAGACTTGTATTTTTTTTTTATCTTTACAGCACTAGAGGTCCTGGAGATTTAGATCAATTACAAACCCTATGAATTACCCTATGATGACTTTCAATGAATCAAATCAGTGAATTCTAATTCAAACCAAACAGTGAGTGAAACAAACAAAGAAAGACAAGGAGAGGAAGTACAGAGTGATATATAGTGTGTCCTGACATCCAGACACAGTTCTTAATGTGGACTCTAATGTGTAGACTCTTTAGTGAACAAATATCAGAAAAGATGCTTTCTTCTACACATCCTTCCCAACATTTATCTCTTTCTCAGTAAAATGCTTTACTGAGAATCCTTTCTTTTATGTAGGAGTATTTCATCAGAAAATAGCCTGGAGATTTAGATCAATTACAAACCCTATGAATTACCCTATGATGACAAGGAGAGGAAGTACAGAGTGATATATAGTGTGTCCTGACATCCAGACACAGTTCTTAATGTGGACTCTAATGTGTAGACTCTTTAGTGAACAAATATCAGAAAAGATGCTTTCTTCTACACATCCTTCCCAACATTTATCTCTTTCTCAGTAAAATGCTTTACTGAGAATCCTTTCTTTTATGTAGGAGTATTTCATCAGAAAATAGAGTTTTTATCACAGTGCTGATTTAAAAACCCTCCAGTTCAATTTAAAAACTGCCAAAATATTATAATACCATTGCATTTCAGTCAATTGCTGATGACAGTCAGACACCAATGAACACATTTAATATAAACATACTATTTATATATAGTGTGCTGATGCATAAGAATACTCATAAAACATTATGACGTCCTGGACCTTTACATGAGGAAATGCTGCCTAATAATGAAGAAGCTGCAGGTGTTAGACCATCATGCACTGCGGTGCTTACTCTCTAGTCACCACAACAGACAAGCACTCGAAAGTTTGGGTTCAAATTTAGAAAATGCGCAGCAACTTCTAACATAAATAGGATGGAAGTTTCAAGTAAGTGGGGTAACACTCGTAACCTCATGAAACACTTACTACATATGCAACTCAATAACAATTATTATACAACTCTTCTAAGATGTGAAAAAGTGTAGCATGTTTCCATTATGGTACGGTTTGGTACAGTATGATATGGTGTGGAATGGTAAAGACTTGTGTTTTCACTGAGAACAGTACCATTACTTGGTAGGCAGGATGGGAGCTTTGCCCAATGGCCCTGTCAGTGAGATACATAGCGTGACGTCATACTGATGCAGACAACAATGGAGGACATCCTGCCGCTTTTTTGTCCCTGCTCGGTTTGAGTCTATTTGTCACAACAAGATGTCAAGCTTTGTAAGAGAATAGAGAGAACAGTTGCAAGGGAGTGACATTTTTCTGTTGCCCAGTCAGCTGACGGTCGTGGATGACCCTGACCCTGACCTTTCCGTACCATTTTACTCTGGTACTCCATAGGAAATGGGTGCCAAAGAATGAAACGGTAGGGGCCATTTAGTTTGGTACAGTTCCTAATGGAGACGCGAAAAATATGCACAGTACTGTACCAAACCATAACAAACTGTTCCACTCGATGGAAACACATCTTAAAAGACCAACAGCGTCCTTGGTCCCAGTTCCAATTCTGCTAGAAATTTAAATAAAGATTACACAGTTAAATGTGTAGCTACTAACTTAAGTCACTGTTAGCATCTACATTATGCTAGAAACATGATTAAGGTCAGTTTGTATAAATAACTGATTCATTTCTTTTTTTTTTTTAGCTCCTTCCTGGAAAGTCACAGCAGCAGGCCATCTGCCTCCATCTTGTCCTCTCCTTTGTGTCCGGTGATCCTTCTCTGTGGTCTTCCTCTTTTCCTCCAACCCGGCAGCTCCATCTTCAACATCCTAACACAGAATAACACATTATTTAATGTCAATAAATGTTTATTAGCATGAATTTGTGTTAAATAATAATAAATAATAATTAAAGTTGATGTAAGATGTAAGATAAAAAAAATACAAATTCAAAAGCAATGTACACCTGTATGAAACACATAAATTGATGGCGATACTCAGGATTTAAAGTCTGTGGTAATTAGTTGGGGTGGATACTTCAAAACTGGCATGATTAAATTCTGCTTTGATTCTTGGGCTTGCAATGCAATGCAAAATCCATTTCTAAAATGAATTATGATGTCAGCCTAGATTCAGTGGGATCAACCTAGCTCTCACCCAAATCAACAAAAGCATCCTCAAACTCATGATGATGCTGCAAGTGAGGAAACTTTGGTCAGATAAGTGACATCTGGAATTTTCAATGAAACGCTCTGTGACACAGTAGAGGAGATACATGAGATTAGTGGGGAATATAGAATATAAATAGAGCTATATAAAGAAACCTCAACGCTGAAGGAAAAATGGCAGAGTGTGAGAGAAAAGATCTTTAGATCTCTCTTATTAAACTTTAATGAAAGCTTCATTTGAAAATGTGACATTGTCATTAGTGTGGTTGGAAGCCACAGGGTTTCCACCTACCACCAGATTATCACCTCCAACCTGCATCCAATTTATCAACACACCACATATTTTATTGACTTCCTCCCACTGAGAGAAGGCGAGCGCGTTATTAATGCGGCTCTTACAGAGACTTGTAGCATGAGCTGTTCTCTTCTCTGTGTCTCGAATGTCTACAGCATGATGTGGAGCCAAGAGCCTTGGGTGTGAAATATTGCCCAGGTACAGTGGGGACATTTCCTGACAGCAAATGTACACAATGTGACCCCCAAACATTATTGTGTACTTTAATGATGCACTTCACTATCCTAACATGCATCTTAGAAATTACATTTATATTCCGCTAATTTGCAACAGCAAATGTACTTGTTAAAACCATAATACTTCCTATAGAGCTGAATATCTTCAGGTAACATAATGAGGACAGGAGAATCTTCTTTTCTTGTAGGTTTTACCTTCAGTGGTCACAACTTCACTTCAACTTTCATGTCAAGAATACTTAGAATAAGTTTGGATGCCCCACCTTTCAATACTAAAAATGGTGGTGAAAATGTTGAAACAGGTTACACGGACTTATTACCTTCACATTACCAGCCACATTGTTCAATTCTGATTCAATTTCGATCAGTTACTTACAGATATTTATATTATAACTCCAGTCCCCTTGCATATCTGACTTTGATGTGAATGGGACTGTCCTTTAGAATGGCACTCATGAGCACACTTCCAGGATTTAATCAGAGGGAAATGAGTGAATCAAGAACTCGAAGTTTGCATTGTCAGTGTCACTGAGATTTCCTGGAGGCCATTGAACGCGTCTTGACGCCCGTCAGTCACGCTTCAGACCTGTCAAGTTAAGTGGAAACACCTGTGTGTTTCTCGTTAGTTTAGTCAGTTTTATGAGGCGCTCAGGACAACGTGCCTCGTTTTTCTTGAGTCAAAAACATGACCGCACGACGGTTTAGCACCTGTCAGGCCGACAATTCCATGCGAAGAAGTTCAGAGAAGGGGAACTTCTTCAGGTGACGGAACATGGACGCATTCAGCGGTATAGTAACAAATGCCGTGACGCTGCACTCTCGAGCAACTGTGGGCGAAAACTCCAGAAAGAAGAATTTACGCAGCCTCATTTACGTGAGTACACGTTTTATTGACGTACTGACGTGTCCCCTGTCCTAAATGACTCACACCGACGCGCGGTATGTGCTAATCGACTGGCGCTAGGTTTCCTACTCAACTCTCCTGTTTTATTTGAGATGAAGTGATTAACAAAAACCTCGTGAATACACGAGTCATATTTGGTACATGGTGTGTACTATCAGGTGTACAGTACCAGCACTTTTATTTGGATCTTTGTTTTCATTATTGGTCTAATTAACTATTATGGCCCAAAATAATAATTTCTCTGGGTGCACAGTGTTAAGGATAATCTATACAAATTGGTGAAATGTGAAACTGATATTTTTAACTATTACAATGTCATCAAGCGGGTGACTGAATGTTTAGCTGTGCTTCAAAGTGTGATGGAGAAGCACCTTCAGGTTGTAACTGGTCTGTAGGAACCTTTAGTGTTTGACTGTATCAGTAAATGAGTCAGCAGCCCCGCTAATTTTCCAGGTATGAAGTGAAAATCTATACAAAAAAGCATGGGTAAACAAGAAGAAATTACCACAATCAAAGCCTATATGAATCATAACATAAACGCACTATATTGCATGGTGATGGTTCGTTTGTGTTTAGTTGATGATGTAATGCTGAATCACATCAAACAAAGGACACTTGCTAAAAATGTCACAAAGTAGTGTTTGGAAGATACATGGAAGGTGGAAGTTACTTGTGTTGACTGTGAGTAAGTAATGCACAAGTGCGAGTGTCAAAACAACCCCATGTTTTGTTTTGTTTTTCTTTACCCTGAGGTTAGTTCATTTTTGTATTTTTTCCCTGATGGTCAGGCAGACTGTTTTAGTAGTTCAGTACAGGCAACCTTCATAAATGTTGATAAAAGGCTCTGATGTATTGATGAACAGTTCAATACATTATACGTTACAATTCAGTTTGCTCATGTTTACTATCACCTACATTCACATTATCTATTTTCAGATTGTGCTTTGAAATTATATGTAAATAATGTATGAACAGTCAAAATGACCTACGGTCGTTCGCGTAACTACTTATTTACTGAAGCTTTCAGTAATACTAATGGACACATATACCTCAAGGAAAAGGGGAGCGCTGCTACTGTTTTCCCACTTCATGCACAGTGTACAGGTATGGCTCTAAGTTAGTCCCATATTTTGCTCTTCACATGGTTTATGTAAAGATTTGTGTCACAATGGTTTCCCCTTTTTTAAAAAGTGGGTCCCCATACAGAATGGTTGAGAAACACTTATCTATTATTATTATCCTCTTTTATGTAATGAAGTAATAGAAAAACCTTTTCATGCCCTAATAACTGTTAACTTTAAGTGAGCATTGTGTTTGCAGGCACGCACAATCTAACCAGCCGTAATTTTTTTTAACAAAATGGCTTAGCAATCTTCAAATGACTAACGAATTTCATTAGTTTTACATAATGAATATCTGTAAAACATTACCTTTATAAGGTTAGACTTCTCAGATGACAAGTCACAGACATTAAACTTGGCATTTCATGCAGAGCAGCACACATGATGCAGATTAAGGTGCAATATTCTATTGTTCTTTTTTTCCTAATGATAAAAATAACAGACAAAGGTCAGACTTGGAACTCATGTGCACATTGTTGCGTTTAGTGTTGTCTGAAATGACGTAGGCTTCTTTTCCTAGGATTTAATACATCAAAATTTCAAAAGCAATGTTTTCCAAATTTTCTGGATGACCCACATTTTTAAGATGGCAAACAGTCTTGATCCATGCTAGTACAGGAAACCTAGTAAAAGTGGCATTTCTCGGGGTTGTGTGGTCAAGGATGGTCTTCTGCATTTGGACTGGGGTGACGTGTCGATGTCATCAATTACATCGACACAAAAACTGTACGTCGATGCATCGTCCGACCAAAACAAATAATGGCATCAGCGAGTAGCAGTAGCAGCAACGCCAGTGAGTCAGCTGTTGCTGAACTCGGCAAAAAAGAACAGGTATTTCGAAGGTATGGCTCGATTAACAGTAAAAGGGAGCGACTCTGTTATTTATAAAATGGAAATGACCTCTCATAAAAGCACAACGGCTATGCACCAGCACCTCAAAAGGCAGCATCCAGGAGCAGCTTTTTCAACCTTTTTTTTCTCTTCCTGTTTTTGTTGTACATATTATATTACACAATGAATCTTCACATTTTAATACCGTATTATAACCTTAAACATAACGTAGTGTGTCATTCATCCAAACACATGCACTTGCTCCCACGTACACATGCACTCGCTCGCTCACTCACCCACTCACACAAATTAATCGTTAGATTAATCAATGCATCGGAAAAAAATATTTGCTAAATTAATCTATTACAAAAAGAATACATTAATGATAATTAATAATTTTTTTTCCAGCCCTATATTGCATACTTGGTTGTAACAAGTTGTTATTTGTACTATTGCCCTTTCTGTCATTTTAACTCGGTCTGTTCATTCTCCCGACCTCTGGCATTAAAAATGCAGTTGATGCCCAAAGAGTTGCTGCTCACTGTATATTTTCTCTTATTCAGGCCATTTGATGTAAACCCTTAGTAGTTGTACAAGAAAATCCTCGATCAGGAATTTATGAAACCGTCTTGTAGGGCTGCAATGATTAATTGATTATCATTTTTTGTAATTATTAAAATTAATTAAAGCAAGTCCTCAGATTTTTTTAGCATCTTAAATATCTTTTCTGGTTTCTTTGCTCCATATAACAAAAAATAAATAAATAAATAAAAATTTCAACTGATTAATTTGGTTTGTGGACAAAAACATTTGAGAACATTTCGGACGTTTCAGAGGTTGAGCAAACATCGACAATTTCTGACATTTTTTATGGCCCAAACAGCTGATGAATTAATCGAGAAAATAATTGACTAATTATTAGACTAATTGATAAATGTCAGTTGCAGCCCTATTCTCATGCTGGATTTGAACTTGAGAGGGCTGTCTTGTATATGTATACATTAGACATACATGGTATGTCTGACATTGTATACAAGTCTAAATACATTGAGTTGCTCTTGTGTGATTAGCTGATCAAATATTTACATTAATATTACAAGTAGTTTATGAGGTGGTTGGTGAGTGTACAATATATTCAGTCTACAGTAGGACCACATAGTCTCGTGACACAGATGCTATAGCCTGCTAATGTCTACGTAGTCTTTGGCTTCAAATGACATTGATAGATGGTAGCATTTGTATCTTCAGTAATTTGGCCCCATGCTGTTCACCGACAGTAAGTGGAGCATTTCTGTGTACATAAATGACTTTTTTTGTCTGCTTTTGATGTGTTATTGAGTCATATTAGCTTGCCCCAAGGAAGCTCCAAGAATGTCCAGCCTCTCAGTTGGTAAGATTCTCATTCAAAGAGACAAGCTGATGATTCCAACCCTCTGCTTCATTTAATGTAGGGATGACCACTAACATGCTTCCTCAGTTTGTCCCTTCCTCCCACTGCCACTCCAAATGCCGGCCTACCTCCAGCAGTGTTGGTGCCTACTACTGATGAACTAATTTGGTGCTTTAATTTAAGCTCTCTTCCATATTGATGTCAGCTGTTGTCATGCCAATAGTCGTTTTACGTGGACGAATCATACCGGGCCTTTGCATGCCGACAGTACAGTGCTATTGACAGAATGAATGACGAAACTGACACTGACAGGACAATTAGGAAATTCATTTTCTAGCCGAGAATTTCAATCTGGGCTCTTGTGGTGCCATTAGTCAGAGGAGGTTTCCATTGACAGTGCAGATTGACATTGACTGGAGGAAGTGTTCACTCAATGGTGACAGTAATAAATGTGAGCTCACCCATGCACAGTGTTATTCGGATCCGCTGCCTGGTTGTTTTATAAAAGGCATCTGTTTTTATTTATGCTCGGGCATTATAGAGATTTAAAATGAGATGAAGAGGGTGCTTAAAAATCCAAACCGTCATCTCCATAATCTCCAGCTCAGTAGGCTCCGCTGGAGTGAGAGAATGGAAATTACAGGCTGTCAGGCATCAATGACACAGAGAAATGGGAAAATGGTGGACTTTTAACAGTGAGGCTCTTCTCTTACATACCCACAGAAAACATTCTTGATGGTCCGTTTAACACTGTGTCAGGCAAGGTCACTCCCCCTTAGTTAAGTCTACTGGGAAATTGAGCCTACATTCTCTCACCTGTGGAGATTAAATAGTGCAGTAATTGTGGCGAATACTTAATTGAGCCGAGATTCCATAATGCAGGCATGGTAAAGCTATACAGAAAATGGCTTCTTTTGTAATTCATATGTTGGGAGCATGGATTAAGTTTGTAATTCAGGCCACTTCTGAAGCCATCAAGTTTCAAATGGATGCAAAATGCATTTCCTCACAGTTGGGTGGAGTAAGTTTAAATTTTCTTTTCTTTAAACAGAAACCTTTTTGATGACAGACTTCTACTGATCTCATTGCACCGAGGGGACTGAATTGCTCCATTTGAGCTGAATAAAATACCGAACATTGTTGCTCTGACTGCACCGTATCAATTTCAGCCAAACAAAATGATGCATTTAACTTGTAATTCTTTTAATCATAAGGGTGAGAAGCAGGGGAAACACCTGAGGTGCTACTGTAGAAAATTTAGGCTTGACAGAAAACACATGAGTGCACAGGTTTTATTACTCTCGACTCCATTCACAACTAGTATTAACATTGGTCACATGCATTAAGGGCAGTGGCTTTATTGGGCAGGGACAGTCTCTGGAATTTATTATTTACAGTGTTAGGCCTATCTATCCATGAACCACTGCAAGGGATCTGACCAGATTACAATGTTGAGCCACACTATTTCACCTTTCACTTCAGTACCATAAGAAATTAATCATATTAATCTGTATGGGGGGCGACGCATGTAGGACCAGCATCACAGTGTTGGTCACCGTAGAACAGCTCAAGATTTTAGATTCCTCTTTTCTTTCCATGTCCAAGCCTCAGAGAAAGGTAATTGAACCCAACCTAAACCTGATAAGCTTTCCATTTTTATAATAGACTGAATAGAACAGAATGTCTTTGATATTCTGTATGTACTAGTCAGGTAGTATCAATTGTATGCAGCTCGTGATCGTACTATATTTGGATAGTGTGGATTGCTTCCTAGATTCCTAGATAGAAACTGGGTTGTGTAAACTTCATTACAAAAATGAAAAGGAAAAAACAAACCCTTATAAAAAAAAACCATTGGAAGCCCAAAATAGCAAATTTTATTCAACAAAATGCAACAGCTGGCTTTTGGTTTTTAAATCTCGGAATGTGGATTAAAGCAAATTCAGGGGCGCTTAAGTGCAAAGCCCAAGGTAGTAGCTTTAGAAAGCAGGTCCCCCTCAAGCTTTTGTCCATTAGCCAATAATTTCAAGCTCCACTAATGTCCAAGTTACAGATATAACTTACCAATATGTGTTTAAACTGTGATGGCAGAGGGACATAGGTGAGCTCATCTCCTCATTCTGCTGCTCACTCAGACAGGCAAAGCATTAAATTGGAATTCAAAAAAGATCTTTAAATAAATAAATAACCACTTGGCATCAGCCACTGTGGGGAACTTAATGCATGGTTACAGGCTATTTCAGGGCTGCTTTTGTATTGAGTTTCTGCCTCAGACATCAGTCAGTGTCTTTTGTAGTCACCATGTCTGTCAAGGTTTTTGTTTTTTTGAAAAGGCTCCCATAGAAATACATATGTATGCAATTCCAGTGGTGCACACTAATGTTAGGACTGGCATATTGCCTGATGGACAGTGACCACAGAGGGTGTAATGTACATTTTACAGTAATCTAGCACTTCTGACACATTTACCATCCTCACACTGAGGCTGTTTAGTTTAGCAATCCCACCACTAAGCGAACAATTTATGCCTTCAAGTTGATGGGTTCATGTCACATCCATTCTAATACAAGCTATGAGCGGGGCATATTGGAGGATTTAGGGCTCGCACATGGCACTAAGTGAAAGTTAATGTCAAGTTTCAGATGAGTGAATATGTGATTATCTGTTCATACTGTATTTTATTGGCAACCTTTACTGCCTTCACTGTACAAACAAGACGAGAAGCACCACACCGGGCAAAGCTTTGGATTATAGAGCACTGACATGTAAAATGAATCACTGTTGCACACTTGTTTGTTAGTTTTCACCATTAACATTGACATTTTAGTTTTTTTGATCCTCAAAAAGAAAAAAAACTATACATTCTAATTTATACTATAACATCTCTATGTCTCTAAGTATCTGCATCTCTAAGTATCTGCTTTTAACCCTAAAACACACTAATTCAAACTAGGTTGGTTAACTTTCTATGTATAACTTAATACATAGAAATTAACCATTTTCTTTTTTCAGTGTATTGTCCTCCTCGCAAGGTACAATTATTGATGCACTAGCTATTACAGCTTTTTCTAATGATTTCAGTACATTTACAGAAACTGCAAAAATGCAGCTGATTTTGAAATTGTGTTTTGGGTCAGTTTCTCCCATGATGGTATGGCTGCACATGCCTGGGAAGACGAGCAGAATCCTGCATGTGCTCTGTTTTAATTAAGCTATATAATGGTTATAGATAGAGCTTACACTTTCCATTTCCCACATTTGACATAGTTCAATATATAATGTCATTTTAGCTTTGCTGTTTCTCCATATCTGTTTATTGACTGTAGGAAGGAGAAAATATTGTTATATTGTCATCCTGCCTCACAGTATAAAATTATTGCTGCACTGGCCTGTCTATTTTACACTTTTCCCTAAACAGTTTAATAATCCCTAGTTTCTTGAAAAATTTCAAGAAACTAGTTGAATATTTTGTAATTTTAAACAAATATGCAGCGTAATTTAGGAAAAAAGTTTTGGGTCAGGTTCTGTCACATTAACAGGGCTTATCTGTTTATTTACACTGCACTTGCCTGCGCAACAGCATGTCAGTGATATAAATGCTGTAAGTGCAGCTTATACAGTATTAACACCATGGTGCAGCCGTATGAATGGTTTGACAAATTTATGTGGCAAGAAAAATAATCAATGCTGTGGCAGCCTGCATGAAACTGTTTGATTATCAACACATTATTTGTGTTACCTTTAAAAGCTTAAAGCTGAACTTTGAAAGTCTTTCTCTATAGAGCTCCCCCTACAGTTTGAGAGAACATGTTTCTATGACACCACCGGAATTATCTCTCTCTCCAGCCATATATCCATTGTCTATCGCTTTATCCTTACTGTTGTAAATCCACTGACACTCCCACCTCCCTTCCCCCTCTTGGCCGTATGCATTTGTTTTCAGCAGAGCCAGCGAACACAAGACGGGGAGCCCAATGTCATCGGATTTTCATGCTTGTGTTTGTGATTCTCACCATTTTAGGGGAAAAACAAGCCTGTCCAATATTTACGTGTGTGACCTCTGCTGGGTCAGACAGTCTTTTCTCCAGTTTCTGCTTCATTTCTGCTGGCTGTGCTGTGATAAACGTTTAAAATAACATGATTGGTTCCTTAATCTTATAGCTGGTACCTGACTGGGGTGTGTGTGTGTGTGTGTGTTCTTGTACTTGCTGCAGAGTGAGGACCAAAAATTGTATGAACCCTACAAAGTGAGGACATTTTGGCAGGTCCTCACTTTTTTTCACCCCTTAAAAGGGCTTTTTCAGGGTTTTAGGGTTAGGGTTAGAATTGGATTTTGGTTAGGGATAGGCATATAGTTGTAATGGTAAGGGGCTAGGGAATGCATTATGTGTTCTACTCTGATAGAAGTGCAAACGTCTGTGTGCGTGTGTGTGGTGTTGTAAAGCACTGTGTGACTCTCGTGAGACCTCCTGATTGTGAGGACTCTGGGACGGTGGTCCTGATCTCCCCACAGCAAGTCATTTTAAATGTTATATTTATGATGTATATTTATGATCTATATATTTATGATGTATGATGAGGTACAGAATTCAACACTGACTCTGATATCTTTTTTATTTTGAATACCTGCCTGAATTTCTCCTGTGTCACAACATGCCGTGTTTTTGTGCCGTGTTTTTGTAATTTACGTGTTTGTGTCTGGATAATTTAATAAATCTGAATATTTAAATGAAGCAAAATTGCATAAATTTTAAGGAAATCGGTAAATCTTCAGAATAAAGGTAGCACATCTATACTTCACCATTGAATTGTTGTGAAGTGTTTCACAACAATTCCTTGCAATTTCTTTAGAGTCTAACTTTTGAACGGTTACTATAATGCTTAAGGCTATCAGCTCCACAATTAATTTAATCATTGATTATTCAAATAATTGTAATGACTGAAAACTAGGACTATCGGTGTAATATTGTTTATCGTGAATAATCAATAATAATGATAAACTTTATTTGTATAGTACTTAACAAATGTTACAAAGTGCTTAACAGCCCTAACAAGTCTAATCAAATATTACAAAGCATCTTGCCTGGTAAGGCAAGGAAAGAAGAGGCCCAGCAGTTTACACAATGAGCAAGCACTAGGCAACTGTGAAGAGAAAAAAACTCCCTTTTAACAGGAACAAATCTGACAGAACCAGACTCAGAGGTGTGGAGTCATCTGTCTTGGCCAGTTGGGTTGAGATGACAATGGGGGGAGAGAGAAACAAAACATCAACAATACAAACAGTATGTTAGACTACAGCCAAGAAGGCTCCCCCTTGCCGTAGCAACCCTGCACCATACAACCGTCCCAATTTGGTGATTACACCTAGTCAGGAATTGAACCTGAGCTGTCAAGGCCAAAGACAGTAGTATTAACCACTGGGCCACTATCCTATATTGTGATCATATGTAGTGTATATATATATATAGGATCATATATCCTATATATATATACTATCCTAACAAGAACAAAACAATTAAACAGTAATGACTGTGAAGTGAGGGCAAGTTGTCTAACCTAGGTAGTGTTAAAAGCCAGTGAGAAGAGAACTTTTCTAAATTGCTCAAGGGTGTTGGCAGCTTTGTTTTCCCTGCTTTTTAGCCACAATCTTGGCATGTTCAAAAGCAGCTGGTCAGTCTGAGCTCTGCCTCAGAGCTCTGCCTGGAGTACAGTCAGGTCCATAAATATTGGGACATGGACACAATTCTAATCTTTTTGGCTCTATACACCACCACAATCAATTTGAAATAAAATGATTTGCTTTTACTGCAGACTTTAGCTTTAATTTGTGGGTATTCACATCCAAATCAGTTGAATGGTGTAGGAATTACAACAGTTTGCATATGTGCCTTCCACTTTTTTTAGTGTTATTCCCTCATTATCCCATTTTCCCAGGAGCAGATAAAAGGTCTAGAGTTCATTTCTAGTGTGCTATTTGCATTTGGAATCTGTTGAAGTCAACTCTCAATATGAGATCCAAAGAGCTGTCACTATCAGTGAAGCAAGTCATCCTTAGGCTGAAAAATCAAAATAAACTATCACAGAGATAGCCAAAACATTAGGTGTGGCCAAATCAACTGTTTGGTGAGCTCAGCAACACCAAAAGACCTGGAAGACCACGGAAAACAACTGTGGTGGATGACCGAAGAATTCTTTCCCTGGTGAAGAAAACACACTTTACAACAGTTGGCCCGATCAAGAACACTCTCCAGGAGGTAGGTGTATGTGTGTCAAAGTCAACAGAGGGTTCACCACAAGATGTAAACCATTGGTGAGCCTCAAAAACAAGCAGAGAAGAACAAGCAGGAACTGAAGACAGTTGCAGTAGAGGCCTGGCAGAGCATCACCAGGGATGAAACCCAGCGTCTGGTGATGTCTATGTGTTCCAGACTTCAGGCTGTAATTGACTGCAAAGAATTTGCAACCAAATATTAAAAAAGTGAAAGTTTGATTTATGATTGTTAATTTATCCCATTACTTTTGGTCCCTTAAAAAGTGGGAGGCACATATACAAACTTTTGTAATTCCTACACCATTCACCTGATTTGGATGTAAATACCCTCAAATTAAAGCTGAAAGTCTGCAGTTAAAGCACATCTTGTTTTATTGTTTTGTTTTATTTCAAATCCATTGTGGTGGTGTATAGACCCAAAAGGATTAGACTTGTGTCGATGTCCCAATATTTATGGACCTGACTGTATATGGCTTTAAGATCTCTGTCAGGTACTTGGGTGCCATTTAAAGGTAAGCAATAGGATCTTAAAATTAATCATAAAAAAGAGAGCTAGTTTAAAGAGGCCAGAACAGGAATGATATTTTCTCTGCGTTCAGTTCCTGTCAAGAGGCGAGCAGCAGCATTTTGGACAACCTCTAAGTGTTGAAGAGATGACTGATCAAGACCAACATAGAGGTTTGCAGTAGTCAAGTTGAGATGTAATAAGGCACAAATTACCTTCTCAAAGTCTTTCAAGGGAAAGTAGACCTTCACCTTGGCAAGGAGCCTTAATTGGTAGAAGCTTGTTTTCACTACTGAGCTTATCTGTTTCTCAAATTTAAGGTGCTTTCCATAATCACACTAAGATTTCTTACAGATACGTGACAGAATGAACTTAACAGGCTGATGGCACTATGATAACCATCTAAGAGGTCAGGTTGTCTAAATAATTTTTTTTTTTTTTTTTTTTTTTTTTTTTTTTATAGAGTTGAGAAGTTGAACTTCATCCATGTCTGAACATCTGCGAGACTGTGAGCAAAGACTGAATGAAGCTGAGTAAGAAAAGATACTGTATATGTGTAGGTCATCTGCAAAGAGATGAAAGGAAATGTGTTTTTTAAATATAGACCCAAGAGGGAGCAGGTACTGTGAGAAGAGGATAGGCCCCAGGATGGAGCCCTAAGGCACCCCTCAGGTAAGAGGTGGAACAGCTGAAGAATATTGTCCTAGATGAACAGAGAAACCTCTGTTTGATGAATAGGACTTGAACCAATTAAGGGCTATGCCCCTGATGCCCACACACAACTCAAGTACTCAAGTCCATGAGCACCAAGACCGCAGAGTTTCTAGAATCAACAGTTAAAAGTAGGTCATTGAAAACCTTTTTAAGAGGGCTGTTTCTGTGCTATGATCTGGTTTAAAACCAGATTGGAATTTCTCAATGATACAATTGGATTTGAGTTGGGACTGCAGCTCATTATAAACCACTTTCTCCAAGACCTTAGAGAGAATAGGGAGTTTAGCGATAGGCCCAAAGTTGGATATAACCAAGGGGTCAATTATTTTTCTTGATGAGGGGCTGAACTACAGCATGTTTAAATACAGCAGGAACACAGCCAGACACCAAAGAAGAATTTATCAAGTCAACAATACAAGGCCCGTGTCATCCTTAAGGAGACAAGGTTGGATACTGTCTGAAGGGCAGTGAGACGGACGCAAGTGCTGACAAAGGAGAGGGACATCTGATCAAAGTCCTCTAGAGCAGCAGAGCAAACTGGAGACGTTGCAGGTTCTGAGACAGACCAATTAATGGCCAACAGTAATGCTTGTTTTAGACTGCATTAATTCTGTGTAGTATTCTCTTACACCTGTGTGAGTTGGAGCTGCAGTGTCACAAGGTGGGAAAAAAAGCTGATTGTGCTGTGATGTAGTCAGTCAAAAAGAATGTAGTGCAACTTTGGGAGAGACTCAGGAATTTAGACAGAGAAATAATACTATAATTCTGCTGCCTCTTTGTGTCACACAATAACTGTCCCTGTTAAATAGTTTGCATATGTGGACACTGCAGGCCAACCCTGGAACAGAGGTACTTCAGCAAAATGAATATGCAGTTGCGTTAACATTTCTGAAGTAGATGAATTATAACCTCAAACTTGTTTAGATTTTAAATGATTAAATCTAAAAGTCAAGTCAATCAGTCAGTCATTATTCAAGAAACTTTGCATTCTTTTGAATCACAGTCAATATTTTCTGGTCAGTTAATTTACATTGATTAAATTATTCTAAAATATGTTATCAATATGAAATAAATCCAGTTTTTAAACGCATGCTAAAATGTGACCAATCACAATTAACTATTCTACCCCTGCAATTAATCATGATTAAATAAAAAAAAAAGTTGACAGCCTTAAGATACAAATAAGCACCCAGAGCACACCAACATTTTCTGAATTGCTCAAAAAAACGTAGCTGTCCAGCAGTTTGATGGGATAAATGCCTCTTGTCTCTACCCACCCCTGCACTGCTGCTGCATATACACTAATGTTCCCTCAGTCAGCTCTGATAGTATTGCTTGACAGATGAATGACACGGCAAACTAATAATGATGCATCATTTTTGTTCGCAAAGACCGAACTGAAGCAGAATAATAACATTAACATCATCAAAGAAATCACAGAAAGTTACACACTGCTGCTGTAAACATTTCTCAACAATGAAAGTGCTGGTTCACTACAGAAGCTTCATTAAAAGTGTTATATCTTTGCAGATTTAAAGAGTGTCTGTTAAAATGAACTTTTTTTCAGTCTAATAGAATTTATATTTAAATTCAGTATCTTTTAGTGTGGCTATTCCTGCTGAGAAGTGGATCCATGCTGATGATGAACTTAATTACAGCAGCAGAATTATTAAGGAACCCGTGGAATAAGAAAGGATGATGAATTATTTGCCACTGACAACCTACAGATTTTATCTGGTGCAGTTAAGAACTAGCCAGAATATTTCTCTGCATTTTAGTGAAACCTCGTGCCTCGACACCTTTGCCTATATTGTTATGACGCACTGTGGCATTGTGCTCCGGAGAGCTAAATTTAGCTGACAGCTGTTAGGATGGATTACTGAGAGGCCTCCAAGGCGATCTGATATCTAGGAGAGAAATTACTTGAGCTTAATGAAGTACATAACTCATTGCTCACATGCTGCCCACTGTATAGCACACTCTCTCAATCTGTGAGGACAGTTTAGAGGGCACTATGCACACTTGTTAGAGGGTAGTAGTTCATTTTTCTTGCAGGCTCCTCCCCTGAGACCTCTTTCCAGCTCGACCTAGTTCATGGGGAAATGACTAAATCATTACTTTTAATGGTGGTTCAGTTATTTTTAAAAGATAATCTTTTTTTTTTTTCTTTGTATATGCTGTATGTGTGATGGAGAGCCTCTTCAAATGAGTAATGTAAACATTGGCACTTAAACATCCAGCGTTTAAGACTTGGTGACATTTAATGGTGTGATTGCAGATTGTAACAAATGGACTGTCTTTGTATTTGTGTGGTAAACATCCACTTAACAATGCAAAATACATATTCTGGCTGCTTTGTCCTTTTCAGGCTGCTGCTAGAAACATGGCTTGCTGTTTTGCTTTAAGTGTATATATAAAAGTCATTATCTAAGATGATGGAAGTAATTTTTTCTTTCAAAGCAAGTATACACCTTTTAAAAATATACTTATGCTTAGCATATTGAATTTATGACACAATCCTCGTAAATTTCACACACTGAGCCTTTATATCGATATTGAAGCAGGTTATACTGTAGAAGCATTGAGAGCTCTTTTCAAAATGCATAATGCATAATTTTAATAATACATCAATAGTGAACAGTGAAATATTGTGATATTTTGCATGCTGACATGTTGCTTTTGAGACACCATGTATCTCTTTAACATTTTTTTTAAAGGAAGTTACACATATACTGTACATTAAACTTAGTGGATTAGCACAAAAAAATCAATTGACCTTTCAGTCCAGTAGATGGTGCCAAGTACTGTTATGTGAGTATATCGCAAGATATGATTTTGCAAATATATAGTGTATTGCAATATTGTGAAATATCATATCGTGGTGTGCCTGGCGATTCCCACCTCTACGCTATGTAGGGGAAGTTTTTGAATTTTGGGCTCTAAAGGGTTTCTATTTAAGGCTTTTTACATCTACAGATGCAGGTTATGCCTCTAAAAATCATGTTTCTAGGTAAGCAAGTAATAATGAAGATATGATTTAAAATTCTATTCTGCACCCCTCTAAATAAAACTGAGTAGTGCATAGGTGGAGTCAGGTTAGAGTAAGTGTAAAGTAAGAACTGTTTAAAATCTGAATATATAGTAGTGTTTGTTGCAAAACTTCACAACATGAAAGCTACATGTATATTATGTACGTAAGTGCATTAAGTGTACTTGGTTACTTTGCATCACTGCAGTTCTCTGCTGCACACCTTCAGATTATAATCAGTAATCCGTATTGTGAATAATTTCCCAACCTATCCTTAGCTCCAAATCCTCCAAAATCCCTTTGACAAAAGGTATTTGTAGCATCAAAGCGTCTGAAATAAAACCACAAAGACTGTTTTATCAGCCCACCAAAAGAGCGTTAGTGTAGTTTTCCAGAGGGTTAACCGTTTCCAAATGTTGGGGCAGTAGATTGGAAGTGAAGGGCGTGCTCCTGGGCGAGAGAGGGGAGAGTGGATGAGAGAGCGGCCCTAATGCGGCATCTCATTACAACCTCTGTCAGGATCCCTTTATTCTACCATCAGCTCCCTTTAACTTGGTAAGAGCCCAACTGTCGTTTCGAGTGAGTGTGCCGCCAAGGAGGCATTTACAAATAAATGAAAAATGTCACATTTGATTTCACTCCTCTCGGTCTGCAGCGCCTCAGCTTTGTCACAAACTGTCTTTGTTGTTCTGGTCTCTCGCAGGTCCTGCTATCGGTCGCTGTGGATAGGTTCTGGCAGGTTCAGGCCCTCTGCGTCTCTCCCAGGGTAAGCCCACAGACAATAACCTTCCTGTAATGTTCTGGAAACATTGATTCCTCTTTTTTCCCTCCTTTTCTGCTTCTCTTAATCTTGTCTATGAATGGCATGCAAGCTAGAGCAGGAAGTTGGAGCTGGTTTGTTACGATGGGCAAAAAAGAGCTAGTACAATGGCGTAGTATGTCATTTAAGGCAGACTCAGCATGGTATCGTCTTTAACCCTTGGCTTTGTGGTTCGCCCGGGATGCCCTTGCTTTCTCTGCTGCCGCTTCAAACGCAGGGAGTCAAAGGCACAATGCCCTTTTTCCAATCTTGTATGTTCGCTAAAATGATTTTATTCTGTGATTTTGGGAAGATTTGTCTTTTTACTTTTAATGTTTCGGGAATGGAATCTATGGATTTTTCTGCTTCACTGATTTGTGACTACGTTTTTTTTTTTGTTTGTTTTTTTTTTTTAAATCGTATGCAGGATATTTACTATTATGTGCAATATCGTTGTGGGAATTTTGATGAAATGAACACCATCGCGTTTGGATTTTAACAGTGAAATGCGAAAATGTTTCGCTAAATACTCCGAAAGAATGGTAGAATACTCGATAAAATAAATGTATATGATAAATGTACAAAATGTACAGATTAGTTGGATTATTATGACATATCATGGTTTGTTTTACTGTGTAATCCATTTCATGCACTGTGATGCATTTCACTGTACAGTCGAATGTGAAGCCATTTTGCGGATCACAGGATTTGCTCAGTAGACCAGACTGTACTCGCCATTTTTTTTTCGTGTGGTTTAAGCTTATGTTTAATGTCACAAAATGAATCCAATTAGGTCACATCAACTAAAATTCAACACAAACTAGTCAGATAAAGTGTGTGATTCGCTGTATATGCAACCTACAGTATGTATGGGTTTTTTTTTTGCCCACAATACCCACTATAGCCGTTTGTTTCCATCATGACAATCCATCCTCCCTGACTTTGCAAAAAGCACCCACACCATATCAAACACTGGCACTGTGTTTAAAGTACAAAGGCAGACGACTTTTGTTATTGTGCGGTTTTAATGGCGTGTTTCCAGGAATGGGGAGCGTGCAGTGTCACCGTTTTAGGACTCGACACATCCTTTTCTATTGGAGATCACTTTCCTTCTTACACTGAATGCTCGCAACGGGTTTCTTGACCCATTACAAGACTTTCTACCCACTTGACACGCCTGCTGTGTGTGAATGAGTATTAGAAAACAAGCATGATTTAGAGTAGGAAAAAAAAATTATTTACTCACCTGCCGCTGTCCAGAATTTTTTCTACACAACACCCCGGTGTATGCGGCATGCTGCAGAAGGGCTCTCTGTGAAAGACTGTTTAGCATGTAGCTGTATGTGTTTTTATGGAGTACCAATGCCCCATGCAGGCTTTTAGGAATGGGCTGTTAAGCCCCTTTAGTAACACTTTAAAGACTGTGTGTAGTGGGTGGGATGTTGTAAGGAAGTCAGGAGGTGAGTGTGTGTTTGTGTGTGTGTGTGTGTGTGTGTGTGTGTATGGTGGAGGCAGACAGACTGTTAGAACATCCTGAAGGCAGGACGCCTCTGCAGTTTAAAAGCTGTTAATGGTGCATGTCGCTCACTGAGGAATCAGTGGACCACAGCCAGCAGGTTCCTTAGACTGTGTGTGTGTGTGTGTGTGAGAGAGAGACAGACAGACAGGCAGACACTTGTTGTGGGCACAGTAGCTGACCTTCCATTAGGCAACGACAATGAATAACAAGAGGTCTTGTCTTGAATGGAAGTGTCACTGTTGTTTTTTTAAAAGAGCAAAGCAATAAAAGATGTTGATGAAATTTAACATAGTGGGTTAAATGGTTGGGAACAGTTTTAAAGACATGAAGTGAAGTTTCAGAGTCCTGTTGTCGGACAGCTACATTGTTGGTACAGTTTGCATGAACTAAACTGTTTTTCTGTCGATTTTCTCTCAGACAAGTCTTCAAAGTGACTGTTTCAGGAGAAAGTACTTTCACTTTTCTCATTCAGTTGAATTTTTCACTTTTTTTGAGGAATATATTTTGTAAATTATGGTCCCATTTAGAGGCAAATGACAAAACAAGTTATGCTTATGGCTAACTGCGTGCATTGGATGTTGAGAGATGTAAAACTTTCCAAGTGGCAGTGTGAGTTCACTACATGGCCCATACAGAGCTCTGAGACAAGGTTGTTCTCTGGTAAAGTCTTCACCCACCATCACATCATCTTTACTTGCAACATTAGCGACCCTTGCCATGTACTCAGCCATAACAGATACTGCTCTGCTAACCTGATAGCTACCAAGTGTCAGGTGTGCCCACTGAATATGTCAAGTGTAAATGGAGTGCATGTGTCTAACCTAAGGCTTAAAAATGTCAGTTTATGGCCAAAGTTAAATAAAATTGGCAATCTATAGTTCATCACTTAATGACTGATTGTTGCATCCCTATATTCAGTAAATTCAGTTATTATGTGGAGACTGTAGCTAGAGCAGGAAGTAGTAGTACCTTCAAACCACACAGTAGGCTTCGGGATTTTTGCAGGATTTGGATGAATACATGTTTGATGAACAGTACAACATGCTCAGTGTCCTTAATGTTGGAAGGAGACATTGTTCAGAAGCTGTGTGTGTGTGTGTGTGTGTGTGTGTGTGTGTGTGTGGGGGGGGTGTATGTGAAGGCAAATGAATAATTCTGTTCAAGGTGACTTTTGGGGACTCATCCATTGTCTCCCATTACTTGCTCCAGTGCACCACTTAGACTGCACACACACACAAGCATGCAATCATGCAATCATGGTCTGTTATCTGACTTTAAAGGACACTTAAGCTAATGTTGTGGGGAGAATTCATATAAGATAGAAAATGATGCAGTCACTACACAGAGATCCCTAGTTTCATATTTATCTGGAGGAAATGGCTAAAGCTCATAAATGAAACACAATTTCAAAGTTGGTAGACGATTTCAAAGTTGGTAGACGAAGACTCGGTCATTTCTTTCACAACACGTGAGTGACCACATAAGTGACGTTTCCATTTATATCCAGAATATGGATTGATCTAATTATAGACTTGTATAACTAAGTGCTACATCTTGCTTGTCTGCTCCCAGAGTCCATGTTATGACTGACCCCATACTCTGCTCCACTTAATACTTCTTATCACTACAGCTGCAATTGGTAATGTGTTTCTAAGTCATCCACTGTCTGCATGAAAAAATTCCCCATTAGACCAATAAGTGGCCTGTGATGGAGAGAAATTCATATGAATGATTAGAAATACACAAGGCACTAAATAAATTAGCACCCAGTAGGGGTGGGCGATATACCGAATATACCTGATATAGCACGGCATGGTCCATCTGCAAAATATATTATTTGTTATAATCGCCAACATCGAGTACAAACTGTCACATGAACGACTGGAAAACTCTCGGTGCGCAGTGTTGCCAACTTAGCAACTCTGTCGCTATATTTTGCGAAAATTCAGACCCTGTTATTGGAGACATGATAGACTGACGTGAAAGCATGTATTATTCTAAAGGACTTTGCACACCGGATGTGACACTCCCTCCCATCTACATACAGTGCAATGTGAAGAAACAAATAAGTTATGAGGACGAGAGGGAAAAACATCACACCACAGTCTGTCTGCGACCACAGAAGGCTTCACACACACACACTGTCACACACACGCCGCTGCTGTGATGTGACAGTGTTTGGTCAGAGAGGGTTTTCACTGTACAAATTTTTGTTTTTTTACTGTTCTGAAAATGACCTGTTGCTTGAAAATACAATCAAGCAGAAAAATGTACAATTTAATTTTTATTTTTTTTTGCTCTGTTTATAAGCTCTGTTTGTTTGATTATGGTATTGAGAGCTACTATACATTAGGCTATAATACTATACTATACAAGGCCTACCATGTAAATATTTATTTTCAATTTTATGGGAGTGTATGAGTTAAGCTTCCTGGTTCAAAATAAATAGCTTATTCTATTTAATTTGACTGTGATTTTCCCATTTATGCATGCAAAAATGCAAAAAAAAAAGTAATTGTTATGGATCCAAGATGTCAATTTAACATTTATACAGTGATGTAGAGGAGAGTTCAAAATATCGAGATATTTTGAGGGCTGCGCAATATGTCCTATAACCATTATCGCGATAATTTTAGGATATATTGCGATAATGGTTATTGGCCATATTGCCTAGCCCTAGCACCCAGTATGGTCTTCTACTGATCTGCTTCAGGGGTGAACATGCTGTGCATTCAGACATGGTGTTTTGCTCACCTTAGTTGTAACAAGTGCCTATTTGAGTTACTGTTGTCTTAGTCTGGCTATTCTCCTCTGACATCGATTAGGCATTTTTTCTGCAGAGAAAACTGCTGCTCAATGTATATTTCTCTTCTTCAGACCATTCTCTGTAAACCTGACAGATGTTTGTGTGTGAAATTAGATAAGCTGTTCCCGAAATTCTCACACCAACCTCTTTTGCACCAACAACCATGCCGAGGTCACTTTAATCACCTTTTTTCCAATTGGGATGCTCAGTCTGCATCTTGTCCTTAATGTTTTGCATAATTTGTTTGATTTGCATAAACAAGTAGTTGGGTGGTGTACCTATTAAAGTGGCAGGTTAGTGTGAGCTGGTTTTGTACTTTGAGTAAGTACTAAAGCAATCATACATGTGATTCACTCCTGCAAAATGATGACACAACAGTCAAGTGTGAAGAATCAGGTATTAGTGTTTACTGACATTTTTTATACAACAACATTGCATAAAGTCAATGAGAGAGGACATGAATTTCATGCCATTTGTGCTGCTGGACATCAGAGGCAATTGCTCTGACAGCAAGGGAAGCTCTGCTTCTTCTAAGCTGTTGTAAATACAACTGTACATTTGATGATTTATATTATATATATTTCATGGCTGTAGAATGTAATCAACTATTTGGCTGTTCAGAATCAGTTCTTTATCACAGATTGTCTGACACAATTTTCTTCTCATTCATTTCTGTAGTAACGACACACAGATTTAATAAATGTGGCAAAATTATCACTTCCCAGGAAGCTGCGTGCCTCAGGGAGTCAATGGAATACTGGGCATTTTTCAAATCGCAGGAAGTGCAATACTTCTTTAAGGCAAAATTAACTTTTCCCTGTTTCAGAGACCAGCAACCACATGTTTTGGAGGAAGTCATGTTGGGCAGACTCACCTGGGACAAATTTCAGATAACATAGAGTGAAAACCCCTCTGGAGAATCTCTAGACTTTACTGCTTGTCTGTAAGCTGCTTAATATCTCATAAAAGTGAGGCTCCTATACAAGAACTAAATCTTTTTGTCTGTTGTGGTGAAACATGATTGTTCAAATTATGTTCATTGGCAGCAATTTTAATGAATGAATGAAGCTCTAGTTTTATTCACTGCAGTGAAGTATCCATTGGGTGAACTGGCTGAGTTGAGTGGATATTGTAATACAAGGAGGAAAAAAAATATCACTGAACAACTTTTTCAATATGTTCAGCATTGACGTTTAATTACTTGTGAAATATGCAAGCTATTAGTTATTTATTAGAAAATACAATGTGGTATTAGCTGTTTCCTCAAAAGCATGCATACTGGTGGCATATTTACTGTGATTTCTGTGATAGAGATATAACCAATGAACAACCAAGACTAAAGCAGGTTCTTTTAAATGATGCACATGGACAGTGCATTTCTCTCTAATGAGATCTTCCATGACAACACAATAAAAAGAAATGTGAAGCACTCACCACAATTAAGTGAATGATCATTCAAATATGATTTAAATTTGAATGGTAGAGTCTGAATAAGTTCTTTGCTTTCATGCATTCTCATTGCTTTCTGTAAACTGCCATTTCCATCTGTGATTTTGCATTCAAGTCTTTTTTTTTATTTCTAATTATTTCTAAGAAAAATTAACAGCAGAATAAACCCACAGGTTCACTTAGTGTCATAGAAACGGTTACATGAGAATAAATAGCTGGGAAAAATGAGGTATCCGATAGATTGCAAGATGCAGACAGAATCCTGCCTAGTGTGGCATTTTAACTAAGGCTGTTAATCACGATTAATTAAGGGCTGACTTTAACTCTTTTTTTTCAATAGCATTAATCATGTGTTACTGTCCTTGTCCCAGTATACAACTGCTACCTGGGAATCTGTTTATTGAACGAAGTGTTTCTGGCTTCACTCAACTAAGTTGCAAAACACCCACTTTCAGCTTGTTAGCATCAGTTTCAGCATTTGGATAGTTGACTCTTAATCACATTATCTGAGTGTTTATTCTTTTGTCTAACTTTTTGAATTTAATGTAGTACATTTTCAGTCAGCTAATATATTTACTTGTGTTTTAAATGTCTGGATTTAGTAGGAGTAATACAGTAATTTTTTATTGCCTTGCAAAAGTACTGATTGTGATTATGAATAGTCACATAAATCTGATATTTTAAAAGTAACCTACTCTTTGCATTTATTTATTTTCCAATTGAGAAACGGGTAGAAATTTCTCTACATGGTTAATATGGACTTTTAAATGTCCTAAAAATGTGGCTTGTCATTATTGAATTTATATAATTAATCACAATTAAGAGGAAAACAAATACAGTTTAAAGTTTGCCTGATTTGGCTGATGGAATGCTTTCAGTTCTAACCAACATAAAAACCAGGTGTTTTTGGAAAATAAGGTTATTTCTTTAATAAGGTAAAGTAAGATTAACAAAACACACAGGGACAAAAGGATCACAAAATAAAACAAATGATAACAAAATAGACTCTAACAATAATGACAGAAAAGTTATTTGAGCTAAAAATGGCATACCACAATTTGAAACATAAGAAACACCAATCACAGAGATCTAAGGAAGATCAGGTGAAACAACAGGAGTTTACAATGAGACGCAAAGTGCAGCCGCCACTATCTTAAGCTGGCACGAGCTGAAGTCTCCCAGGTGTCTTTATAGTACAATGCTGGCAGGCCTCAGTTGTGGGTTGGTTGATTACTTTCCATGCATTGATGGAATTCTGTCCACACCTGTGCAACAGAGACTGCAGCGATCTTAAACAAAACACACACTAGGGGAAGCTGCAGTGGCCATAAAACTGTCATAAAATGTTGATTCAGATTTTACCTTGATCTTAAAAAAACCTCCATAGACCCCTGATTGTCACTGAAGGACCCAATAATGGCACTGCACCTCAGTGTTATTTGCACACGTGTATGCGAGATATTTATTTTCTTTACTTGAGGCAACACTTTCAATGTGTTACATAAGACTGTTTTCACACAAGGGCGCAGAGTTTGTTCCAGGTGTCAAACCCAACCTGCAGCTCCTATCTCTCCAGTCCCAAACTTATCATTTTTACAGCCGCCACTCAGCAGTCCTTTACAACAGCTTAGAGTGACACTCGCAGTGCACTTTATTGGGAACACCAGGTGTAATCGGTCCTCACTTTCCTGTAGATTCTACTCTATGTTGACATAAATTCATCACATCAGTCTTTAATGCTGACAGTCTATTGTTGTGCAAATGTTTTCTTTGAGACTCAGATTAAATTTTTTGGTCTTCTATACAGTGTTGGTGATTTCGTGACCATGATTTGATCCAACCCATTGATTTGTGACCTGTCACTTTGGAGCATCACATTTTGCAGCCTGTTTACCAACATCTCAATGTTTCAAAACCAGAAGAGACAATAATTGCTTCAGAGGGTGGAGCTGGGAGGGACAGAGCTATTAGAGTGCAAGGACCAACAGGTTGTCGTATGTGACATCTGCTGACAATCACATCATGAACATGTCCTAAAGCCTGCTTTATTATTCATTTTACTCTACACGACTCACAAAGAATGTTGAATGTTGTGCTGTATTGAAGCCCTAACACCACTGAAGACCGTACACTCCTGTTTCACTGACTTCAAGTGTAATCAGGTGAATTATAATTAATTATTATTATTTTTTTTTTTTGGGGGGGGGGGGGGGGAGACAGGGGGGGTAGTAAAATTTTATTGAATAAAATATATTTTATTATAGTCTTATTAAATCAGAAACTGAACCTGATGTGGTCCCATCCACCTCAAGGTCAGGCTTTTTGGTCTTTCTGAGATGTAAAGAATAATTGCCAAAGTAACTGCACTTTGTCCAGGCTGATCATTTCATTCTGTTCTAAGAGTGGGGCCAACAGTTATACCACAGCTGACTATCTATTTTCTAATGTCAGACATTTTTCTGAGATGGTTGCCCATTGTGTGACTGAAGATGTACATATGAGATACAGACACATAATTGGAAAAGGTTAAAGATTGAAGATAAAGAAAAGATTAAGCTTTACAAATATTGAATTTAAATTATTGCAGCAGAGAGATTAAGAATTGTGTTTCTAAATACTGGTTGGTTTTTACTTGTTAACATATTCAGCACAAACCATTGGTGTCTCCTTCTGTCTTGCCCCTTTCTAATGTTGCCATTGTGCAGGTTACTCTGAGCAGCGGAGGAAAAGCAATTTTCTCACTGCAAAATTACTGAAAACTGTCAAGAAAGCATTCTTTGTCACTGCGTATGACAAGCTACAACATATCATTGCAATAATCTTCCTCACAAAAGGTTAGTTTTGCATTATAACTGCCACTGACATTTCCCTCTTAACTTGCACATAAGGGCATCAGCAGGGTGCAGGCTGCTCCTTGTTCTGTTTTTTTTACTGTTCTGGCTCTCATAGTCCATCAGAAATTCATTACAACATGCATTAACTTCATGTTTTAAATCGGTGTGGTTTGACGAGTTCATGGGGATTTTTGTGTGGAGTTTGCATGTTCTATCTGTGTCCATGTGTGTTTTCTCCCTCAGTCCGAAAACATGCAACAGTTAATGGTTCAACTTTAAATTGACTGTAGGTATGAATTTGAGAGTGAATGGTTGTTGGTCACTGTTTGTCCAGCGATGAATGAATGACCTGACCATGGTCTGCCTTTCGCTCTTTGTCAGTAAGATTGGCAAAAACCAGTTCAAATGGGTCATTTGAACTGGTCATTCAACCAACCTTGGGTCAGATTTGCTCAACAATAGATGTCGGTACGGAACAAACAAAACTATGGTTTGTCATTAAATAGCAAAACATGACATATGTCATGTCTTTTATTACAATGACATTCATTCATAGGGGGGCTAATAATGTGTCCTCAAGTGTAATTGTGTACATTCTTGGTTCTCTAATATGTGTTCTCTGCTAAGGTTGTGGTCATTTCTGCAGCTAAGCCCTTAGCACATATGTGTCAAACTCAAGGCCCGCGGGCCATATCCGGCCCATTGTACAATTATATCCGGCCCTCGAGATCATTTTACATTGATCTATTATTATTGTTATTAATGGCCCGGCGATATGAAGCGCTGATAACACACACTGTTTGCCGACATTCCTTATCATACAGCGGTGCGTTGGCTGAGTCGAGGAAAGATTCTCAATAGAGTATTTGGGCTACACGAGGAAATTTGTCAGTTCATGGACAGTAAAGGAAAAGACTCCACAGTTTTGCGGGGCGAGAAGTGGAAATGTGAGTTGGTGTTTCTGGCTGACATAACAGCTCATCTCAACGCCTTGAACCTTGAGCTCCCGGGACGTGACCACATGATCACGTGACCACATGATCACTGACATGTATGATGCTGTGAAGGCATTTCAAGTTCATTTTGAACTTGAAATGGCTTCACTGAGTTTTGGCCCCCAGTGCAATTGAGTTTGACACCCCTGCCTTAGCATATGTGGTGCAGCAGTAAAATTAGTATACAGCCTGGCACTATGGTCATGGACAAACATTAACATTTTGTGCTACATGTTAGATACATATTTTAAGTCGTCAAAACATAATGTATACTGTGCACATAATTTGCTTTACTCTTTTCTGGCCATGTTGTCCTAGCCTCTTTTGTTTTTCTATATTTCTTATTTATTTAAATTTAGATTGAGCATAGACATCCCTTATGAAGGCAAGAGGGTAATGATATTGATTGTGGCACCCATGTTTTAAGCGGTAATGCTTAATAAATAGCCTTTAAGTAAGTAAATAGCCTTTCTTCTCAGCACAAAATATGCAGTACTTACAGATCCACTGCATTGGAAGATTTTGATCTTCGTAAATCTGGAAACACATGCCATTAAACAAACAAAAATGATCAAAACATTTGGTTTACCACATTTTCTTAATGACAAAATTATTGGCCAGGGTACTTTTTTTTTATTTTTTAAATATGTGACAGCGAATTTAATATTTATACTTATACTTAAGTATATACTTAACTATAACTATATACTTACATGCACTTTGAACTAAAATGTGCACTAAATTTGACAACCAAAAGATCAGAATTAATGCATTTATTTTATTTATTTATTTTGAAACTGATTTGCTTTTGTTATCCACTTGTCTTGTTGTAAGAATGAACATTTTACTATAGCTCATGAAATAAATACAAATGCTATGATATTCATTGTTTGCTGTGTAGACAAAAGGTGAAAATACCTGTGGCCACTGGGACTATGGAATTCATGGACTGGTCACCTTATGTTTGAGCCTGATAGCCTTTCTTCTCAGCACAAAATATGCAGTACTTACAGATCCACTGCATTGGAAGATTTTGATCTTTTCTGGAAATTTGACAACCAAAAGATCAGAATTAATGCATTTATTTTATTTATTTATTTTGAAACTGATTTGCTTTTGTTATCCACTTGTCTTGTTGTAAGAATGAACATTTTACTATAGCTCATGAAATAAATACAAATGCTATGATATTCATTGTTTGCTGTGTAGACAAAAGGTGAAAATACCTGTGGCCACTGGGACTATGGAATTCATGGACTGGTCACCTTATGTTTGAGCCTGAATAGAGGACATTTAAGAATAACAGCAGTTAATTTAAAAACATAAACATGTAAACTCATACAGTATATCACAGCAATCTCAAAGATTACAAAATCTTACCATGGCTATCACGTTGTGTCATGAGCATATTATTTATCCGGAACCAAAATACAATTCCCAGTATTTATGTTTAGATGTCCTGGCTCTACACTCTGATAAATGGATTACAAGATATGTAAAATGTCAGTATTTATGCCTTGCTGTTAACTAATCATAGACTAATCAGTGATGACGCTGGCGGCTCGAGCAGCAGGCTGCTTTACTCACATCGTACCGTACCTTTCACACCGCTTGACAACTGTTGGCCCGAGCTGCCGACGTCTTCGGCCGGCTCGGGTTCTACCCACTAGCGTACTCGGCTCCCACATCAGTCGCCGCAAATGAGTCGAATGGTGTGGTGCAATGCGAGTATAATCTCTGTAGACTGAGTGTGGCACGAATCACCCCACGTTTTTCCTCTGCTCCACAACACCATCACTGGTGAACTATTTTCTTATTTTGAACCCAGAATGGCAAAATTCACCGAAAAGCGAGGAAGATTAATAAAGTTTGCAACAGGAGCTTAAAGTTCACGTTGGAGATATAAAACTTGAGCAAACGTTACACCTAAATAGCAAGCACATAAACCTGGCGCTGAATCACAGCGACGCGGCAAAACGTTAAGTGGAAGGGGAAAATATGTAGTCACCACATCAGTGTGCCAAGCACAAGACCCACAGTAACGGCGGTAACAACAGCCACCAACGGTGAAGCAAAGTCCAGCTGTACCTGAATTTGTTTAGGTATATCCCACACAGGAAAAGCGCCAATTGCTGAGAACTGATCTGCACATGTCTGACTGTTCAAAAAAGCTGCACAGAGCTGTAAAAAAACAGTAGTTCCATATACTTGGTTTGGTTTAGTGAATTCAACTCAAGTAAACCGAGTTGGGCTGCTTTTCCGACCCTAAAGTGCAAGAAACTTGTGTAAAACCAGTTTTTATATCAAGCTGTTAAAACTGAGTTGGGTTAACTCTGAATTTCCTATTAAATCTGATGTTAGCATTCACAGTGATGTGGTTGGATTTTTCCTACCTCCTATATGTTAGTTTTTGTCAAATGCTTACAGGGCTCTCCATGCTTTGCTGTCTTTGCCCTCTCTGCTCTGTTTCTATCAGTGTTTTTGTATTTTTTCCCCCCTCTATCTGTCACTTCTACCCAGTCCCTTCTCAACCTTATCGCATCCTACAATGACACATAACTCAGCAGCACACCTGCGATCCGTGACAGCCGAGCCCCTGGCCTGGTGCAGTGCTGTCACTCAGCAAGCTAACTGCCATTAAACAGCGTGACCCTGCCGCCCCATTAGGCCTGAGTCAGATGGGAGTGTCAAACAATTCTCCCATTCACCTCGTTGTTTGACGCTGACGTGCAGATGCAGTCTCAGTAGAATTAATCTATGATCACAGAATGCTTTCGGTTTACTGTAGGTGGGTTTTCCATCGGCCTGTTTTATGTGTTATATTTGTTATATAAATATGTTATATTTAACATTTTTTTGATTTGGACATTAAAAAAAGAAAAAAAAACTTTATGGAAACAAAAAATTTAAATAAATCTTGAAATATTAGGTAAGTTTTAATAAGATTAGGTTATGTTAGATAAAACGTGCTCACAACATTACAAAGAAAAAATGGCTTTTATAAAAGAAAGGGCTCAATTTCAGTTTAGAACAGTAATTGAACTATTTTACAATTTACACTTTTTTTGTGAATTGTGTGTCTAAAACATCTTCCTGAAAGGAGCAGTTGAAATTTGGAGTGCGGCAGATGAGACTGCAAAACCTTAGAATATATAATACACTGGGTGAAAGTAACTTGTGGTGTATTGGTGGTCTGGTTGGCTGGATGAGGCATCAAAATCATTTGGCTTTCTGAGAGTTGTTGTGATGTAGACTTTCCCACCTTTTTTCTATAGAAGTAGATGACTCCCTGCTCTACCAGCAAACTTTCTGGAACAGAATAGATTTTACTCAATTTCAATGAATTGCTGTGTTTATGCATATTTATGCACAACCTTTATGTAAATATGTGATGAGATTCCATCCTTAACTGTGCCCTGGCATTTTATTACTGCTGCCCATATAAAATGACATTTGGGATTTTTTCTTTTTTTTTTCATAATGAACGACTTTGACTCACTGGATTCTTGTGTCCTCTCCTCCTTTTCGTCCACTGCTGCAGTGATGGGGGTGAAGGGGTTTGCTGCAGCAGTGGACATTGAGGACGTTCATCTCTGGGGGTCATGTGATATACTTTTGGTTGCATTGTAAACAATCACATCCAGGAAAAAAATATATAATGCATCAATTCTAGCTAGCACAGTGTGATGTTATATACTCAATATGGCACAAATATTTGATTTACTTATTTGTTCTAAAGCTGTGTTTATGGGGACCTACCTTTTTAACAATGAAAAACTATCATGTCCCAGTTCTCAATGTGTTTAAATACTTTGGGGCTGATTAGGATATTATTTTTTATAATCCCCAATTATTTGATTGAAATATGAAATGGGATGGTATAACTGTGCACACCCATATACCATATGATAGATTAGAGAGACAGACTTCACTGTTTATTATGCATTCCAACAATTAAACACACACAGCAGCCTCACAATTATTTTAGATTGCAAAAAACTATAATTTCTTTAAAATAGACCACAGGCATATGTCATAGTGTCTATTATGGTAGAGTGCACCAGAGTGGCTCACTATCATTCATTATGCCATGAGGAAAAGCCTCATTCAAGTGAGTTAAACTGATGTCTGACGAGTTGGCAGTTCAGCTCAGTGAGCTGAGATCACAATCGTGTTCTTGGGACCATTTGTGGACAAGTGCATCCTTCATACAATTCAATTCAATTTTAATTATACAGCGCCAAATCACAACATACATTATCTCAAGGGCTCTGTACATAGTAAGGCCAAAACCTTTACAATATTACAGAGAGAAAAGAAACCCAACAGTTCACATAATGAGGAAACACTAGGCATCAGTGGAGAGAAAAAAACTCCCCTTTTAACAGGAAGAAATCTCTGACAACCAGACTCAAAGATGTGCGGTCATCTGCCTCGACCGGTTGGGTTGAGAGGAAAGTGGGGGACAGAGGAGAGGCGGGGGAGAGAAAGAAAAAGAGGGAGGTGAGGGAGAGACAGAAGAGAGAGACCAGGAGCAAATATGCAACAGTTGTATCAAGTTAAGAATCAGTTATGTCATGTTTATAGAACTACAGTGTTATTTATACAAGCAGCAGCAGAGATTATTGATAAGAAATTGTACAGATGAACTTTTAATCAAAGCATAATAATAATGACAGCAGCATTATTGTTAGTGATGATGATAATAATAACTATTTGTTGGTGTGCGACAAAGTGTGATTGAGTTATTAGCGACCGAAAAACGCGCACAATGACAAAAGTGTGCTGTGCGAGCACTGAATCCATAATAATATCATCAAAACTGGATCTGGATCCGGCAGCCTGCAAGATGAGGACAGAGGGAGAGAGAGAGAATGGAAGGAAGCAGACACATATTTGAGAGAGAGAACAAAATAAGGTTAATGAGACATAATTAAGTCACATTCATACCCTGAGTGATACACATTGTAAGGAAGTAGTGGTCCAAAGAAAAATGGGAAGGCTGAGAAACAAACATGCTGAGTTTACATTATATTAATTTAGATGCATGTAGCAATTAAGTTTAAATAAATATTGTATTTTCAGAAAAGGAAATACAACTATAATTCTACTTACTTCCATTTTTTCAGGGGACCTTTTTTATTTTTACAGTGCAACAAATCTAGACCTAATCTAATACCTTCTATTATTAAGGGGGTGTGGACTGTAATGTCTGTTTAAATACTTAAATGTTGTAGGTCAGGACTTAATTCAAGGAATACAGCAGAGATCAAAAAAATGTTGCTGTTTTAATAAGATCTGAGTTGGGATGAAGCTTGGTAGCTGCTCATTGGTCAGTGGTCTAAAGTGTCACAATCCCACAGGAATAGAGAATAAGTTCAGATTTGGAAAAAGAAAAATTGGAAAAATAGGAGTTTGAAATCATTATGACAAGCTATATATATAACAAGCTACATGTGTGTGTGTGTGTATGTATGTATATGTATGTGTATATGTATATATGTATATATATGTGTGTGTGTGTGTGTGTGTGTGTGTGTGTGTGTGTGTGTGTGTGTGTGTGTGTTATATATGTATATATGTGTGTGTGTGTGTGTGTGTGTGTGTGTGTGTTGGGGTGGTGTGTGTGTGTGTTGGGGTGGTATCAGTGTCATCCTCAAGCTCGGGTCCTCTACCAGAGCCTGGGAGTCTGAGGGTTCTGTGCAGTATCTTAGCTGTTCCTAGGACTGCGCTCTTCTGGACTGAGGCTTCAGATGTTGTTCCTGGGATCTGTTGGAGCCACTCTCCCAGTTTAGGGGGTTACTGCCCCAAGTGCTCCTACTACCACGGGGACCACGCTTGCCTTGACCTTCCACATCTGTTCCAGCTGTTCTTTCAACCCTTGGTACTTTTCAGCCTTTTCATGTTCCTTCTTTCTGATGTTGGGGTCAGCTGGTATCGTCACATATATTATCACTGCCTTCTTCTGCACTTTGTCCACCACCATTATGTCCAGTTGGTTAGCCAGGAGCTGTTTGTCAGTCCCACAGAAGCTTGGCCCTACTGTTCTCAGTTACCTTCTGTGGTGCTGCCCATTGGGACTTGGGTACCTATATTCCATACTGGGCACAGATGTTCCTGTACACTGTTCCAGCCACTTGGTTGTGCCTTTCCATGTACGCTGACCCGGCTAGCATCTTACACCCTGCCACTATGTGCTGGACTGTCTCAGGGGCATCTTTGCACAGTCTGCACCTTGGGTCTGATCTACTCTGGTAGATCCTGGCCTCTATGGCTCTTGTACCTAGGGCCTGTTCCTGTGCTACCATGATTAGTGCCTCTGTGCTGTCCGTAAGTCCAGCCACTGGTAGGTCTTCTTGATATCAGCCACTTTTTCAATTTGACGGTGGTACATACCATGTAGGGGCTTGTCCCTCCATGTTGTCTGCTCCTCTTCCTCTGCACTCTTATTGGGTTTCTGCTGCCTGGGGCATTCACTTAGCAGTTCATCATTTGAGGCCATTTTCTTGATGTACTCTTGGATGTTTGATGTTTCATCCTGAACCTGTGGCCTTGATGCTCACGAGTCCTCTGCCTCCCTCTTTCCGCTTAGTGTACAGTCTCCAGGTGCTGGATTTGGGGTGGAACCCTCCGTGCATGGTGAAGAGCTTTCTTGTCTTGATATCTGTGGCTTCTATCTCTTCCTTTGGCCAGCTTATGATAACACATTTTTACATTAATATATGTAAAAATTATACTCTTTCTTGGCTCAACATTAATTTACACGTTCAAGATTTTACCAATACATAAGAAAAAGAGAGAAAAATGTAAAAAAAAAAAAAAAAAAAAAAGTAGTTACATATTTTAAAAATAAAAATCTAGGAATTGTATCTTCCAATTTTTCAGTTTTAAAATATAAATACCTAACTGTATTTTTTTTTTCCTGTATTTTTCATTCTTTAATTTTTCTCTTTTGATGTATTTGAAGTATCTTTGATGAAGTTTGCAGTATTGCAACAATTAAATCATGCTTAGAAGCTTAGACAGTGTGCAAGACTCTTTGCTACTCAATGATTCATGTTTTTCTCTCAATGCACCTGTCTTAAGAAGTGGATGTTTGAATTTTTTCCCTTTTTTTTGAAACTATACTGCTGCCAAATCTGTAATCTAGATCTGATCTGGATGAAACATGGCCTGGCTCACACTGCATGCATTATTTCAGCATCCATGTTAACCAATATCAGAATGTAAAGCGTCTTTCACAAGACGATTGATGGTTAAATTCCGTGCTTTGCTGCTCCACATGTAGTCTACATGTGTCCTTGGAGCAAGACAAAATTATTATCCCCACTGATGTTAATAGTCAATTGTGTCTCCTTTTTGCTGGATAACAGCCTGCAGTGGTTTGTTGTAGTTTTCAACAAGTCTCTGACTCGTCTCCTGAGGAATCCCAGGCCATTCTTCTTTGGCAAATCTCTCCAGCTCCTCCAGATTTGATGGCCTTCTGGCATGGACCTTCATCTTCAGATCACCCCAAAGATTTTCAGTGGGATTTAAGTCAGGACTTTGTGCAGGCCAGTCAATAACGTTCACTTTGGTCTTCTGGAGGTAGTTCTTCACCAGGAGTGATGCATGTTTTGGATCATTGTCGTGTTGGAAGACAAAGTGACGACCCAGACCCAGTTTTGCTGCTGACTGCTTCAGGTTTTCTTTCAAAATCTTCACATATCCTTCTTTCTTCATGATTCCTTCCACCTTGACGAGATTCCCAGTTCCAGACACACTGAAGCATCACCACAGCGTAATACTCACACCACCGTGTTTCACTGTGGGGACGCTGTTCTTTGGGTTGTTCTGGTGTCTTTAGTCACATCTTAGTCTTTAAAATCTTTCTCTTCCTACCTCTGCCAGACTTGTTCTGTTTTGTGTGGCTCTCCTTGAATTTCTTCATGATGCTTTTCACTCCAATTCTTGACACTTGGAAACACTGTGATAACTTTGTAAACCCTTCTCCTGCTTTGTGAGCATCAACAATCCCTTTTCTCGTCTAAACTAATTTCATTTGTTTTTGGTATGATACTTTCTCAAGATTTTAAACTGTAAATTGGGAGATAACCCTCAGTTGTAACTTGATTTTTTTAAGTTTTGAGCATTACACAGTTAAGCACATCATTGCACAACAGTGGTTTGTGCTATGTCTCAATAAAAAGGTCAGTTCTTAAGGGGGCTAATAATTTTGACCCTGGTAGTTTTTGGATTTTGTGGAATAATTTCATATCTGTGTGCAAAATAAAACTATAAAAATTCTTTGCTCTGTTTAGCAGCACATGGGAAATTTCATAATTAGTCAAAACAATTTTATAGGGGGCTGCTTATTTCGTACTCAACTGTACATGGCACATCTTTGGTGTAATTTTAACGAAAACAAAGTATGCAGAAGCTCGTGTTGCTTACAATGAGGCTGCTGCTTTGGGTTCCCAGGTGCCAGAGTTCAAGTCATTGTCCACTGGTGTCCCTTCATGTGAGGCACTTTTGAAACATATGATACATAACATCAGTACAGTTTTTCTGTCGCCTGGATGAGTCTGAAAAACAGCATACAGTCTTTAGCCAGTCTGAGAGGGAGTACCTTTCGTTACTCATCCAGGTTAAGGAAACACTGACAAAAAAAGCCTGCTTTAATCATGTGGTACATTATACATGTCTCAGATTTTTCACTTATTAATTTTTATCTGCCATAGACCCTCTTGTGAGTCTTTAAATTGAATGATCATCTTTCATATAATCTTCAGACTGCTTTTGCTTTAGAAATATATTTTATGCTGGCATCTAATCTCAGGTTAAATCAAGGCTAATTATTGTCAAAGTTGAACACAGCTCTGATGACACTTCACTGACACTTGTATCATTACTGTGTTCAAATTGCTTTGAGTCCCCTGTGCCACAACACTGACACAGTGCTGATTTCCAACAGCAGTGTAACATGCTTTTTAATCGTTACTCTTTTTCCTGATTAAAACTTTGATTTATAACAAGCTTGGCTTTTCTTTTTGAGGAAAAATCAAATCAAAGTTTAAAATATTTATACAAGAAAACAAAGGTTTTGGTAGCATATGAATGGTCACACGAGCACACGTACATATAAAATGGTAAAAATGAACATGACTTTCTTAAAAAAAAAAAAGAAATATATATATATTTCTTTCTTTTTCTTTTCTTTTTAGTAACACAACACTACATTTAAGTGCTTAGGGTACAGTCTCTTTGTGTATATGTGTTACTGCAAGGGAGAAAGTATTGGAAACAGACTGCCCCAACTACCTCTAAATTGTTTAGCATCAAATTTGTCACACCTAGGGTGGGAACACAAAGTGTGAAAGCTGTCTGACAAAAATGTGCATTTCATGTTTTGTATTTTTTCCATTAATTTCCTATAATGACCATTCCTGAGTGGCAACAGCAGTTGTATGACTCAAGTCAAATCAAAGTGGTGAGTTTTATCTGTTCAGGTGCTTAATGTGGATGGTATCAAGTCCTGAGGCAATTTTTTTTTTTTTTTTAAAAAGAAATATGTATGCTTGATAAAAGTTACAAAAAGGGTCAGATTAGATGGAAGACTGAAGGATAATGATAATGAGTTTGTGAACTAGCATATATCAGTCAGACAAAACACAAACCTACCTGTCTGTTCAATTCTTATGAGACAACAAAATTATAACTTTATTACAGCTCTCAGTTCATCATTGATTGAATTGATACCTCCAATATGTCTGCTTTTTTGTGCATTTAAACCTGTGCTGTCATCTTTTATGTCAAATACAGTATCAGAGATCATGTAAAGTAATATTTACAGTATAATACCTTTCATAAATAAAAAAAGCAGTTTAAAGTCATTTAAATATTATATTTAATGCAGAGAGTGCAAAACATAAAACATCAAACGAAGGGATATTTTTCTCCTCTGATCTCTCCTTTGAATTTTTTTTTTGTTCTGTAAAAAAATAGTTGGGTTTACTTAAATGCGTTGCACAAGTACGTTATTATTATTGACTATAGCTGAGGGTGGTCATGTCAGTGCCATGATGCAAACTATGGAAACTTGATCATCAGTGGTAGAGACGGAAAAAATGTTTCCTTCAGAGAGAGAGAGAGAGAGAGAGAGAAAACACATCAAGAGTAGTGGCTGAGTTTCTCTGTGGCTACTGTTATTTAAAACCCAAAACAATTCTTCAATGCCGCTTTGCTCACACTTGTCTTTGACACCTTCACACGACTGTTAAACCATCCACCTGAGGCAGTGGCATGGCTTTTTTTTAGTTACAGTACCTAGTTACAGTACCAGTAACCCACTTTTAATTCAGCACTTAGTCAAGCTTAACACCCGCTGTGACATATTCCTGATGTTCCCTTTTCACTGGTGCAAAAATCCATTGACATCCACTAATCATCTCACTTTTACTTGCAGTGGGAAAGTATACAATCAACATTTACTCCTGCATCCAATGACTCTCAGGCATGGGTTTTTCTTTTGCTTTGTTTCAGCACTCTAGACATTAATCTGACATTACCAATTTAAGCAGTGATATACAATGGCTAAATTATTGTTGATTTTAAAAGAATTGCTGAAGTGACCATTCTAAAAGTGTAACCACTGCAATATTGTCAGTGTTTCTCCACTTCTGACTTGTAGTGTTGGTTCTTTCAGAATCAGCCTGTCGTGTGTTGGCAGAATGGAGCTGCACACTGAGCGTCTACTATGGACAGGGAGTGATGACTAAACTTTTACATAAGTTTCTTCCTCTTGCTCCTTGCAGTGTCTTTTTGTGACAAACGTAAACAACCTGCTGTGTTTTCTCAGGTTTTTCCTCCTATTTCAACATAATTGTTTGTCAAAAGCCCCTTCATGCTCATCCGTTCATGCTCTTTCAAGTTCTTTACAGATTGCAGGCTCTAAACTATGTCAGGGAGTAGACAACACTCTATCTACTTACAATCATATTAAAATTGTAAAAAGAACACTGCAGTGTCACATTTGGTCGTAAAATAATGAGGCCTTACACGTAGTGTGTTCTGTGTATAGGCAAGGACATGGCCTCTATGGTATACATCAAAGAGAAATGTGAGTAATATGGTACTGAGTGTGGATTGTTTGTCTTTTAGATGGGCAAACTTTCTACTGTTAATTGCAAGTGATGTCATCATATTTGTGTCCAGGCACTGCCAACCTATGTGCATGGGTAATGATGTATGTGGATTTCAAACATGGGTGCAAGAATAATGGAGGGACATCATCTAGCTTTCCAAGCAATGACATTGTCACGTTGTGGTGTAGAACTGACCTCCCCAGGACTCTGCTGTGTGAGTAATGACACAGATTACTGGTCTTGACCTGGTCATTGTGCATGTATAGTGTTAACAGTGTTAACAGTGTTAACAGTGACATAATACTACTTGAAATACAATCCGAACATACAGGGCGTTCAGACTAAGACACGTCTACAGAATTGCCATCAAATGTAGTTTGAATTTTTATTTTTTTAATTTTTTTTAATTCACTCTCCAGACTTTCAAAACCAATCTAGATTAAACTTGGACATTCAACCTAAAAGACTCAAGGAACCTTTCCTCTTGACTGCAAACATTAATTGGAAAAAAAAGAATGTTGGTGTCAACAAGATTGGCTTAAATAATTTAGTTTTCAAAGGAAAGTGTGTCATCAGCCATTACCATGGAGCTTTTATCCGTATGTGAAATAGCAGCTCCTCTATCACCTCATTCATTCAGCATTTTAATGTAGGGCCTCCCTTTCTCTATCCCCTCTCTGCTGTAATATTCAGCCTTAATCAGCCTTAAATTGACAACTTGGTTTGATTTAACTCACTGTAATGAGAAATCTGCAGTTAGAATGACAGCAGACATCCATTTATCCTTTCCATCTCTCTTTATGTTGCCTCTCAACATGTCCTGAATTGAAGTTGTCCAAATTGAAGTTGGAAAGGACAGCAGGTCTGACTCGAGGGGTGAGAAAACAAAACAAAACATTTTCCTGGACAGAACATTGGGTTTTCATCTTTTGTAGGTGTAAAAATGATTCCAGTGGTTATTTGAAACATTTAAATCAAATGAATTTTTTTTGAAGGCGATCACTAATGGGATTTTCTAAAATATATTTAAATGTCCATGTTGACTTGATGTAATCAAAGAGTGAGGTCAAAGTCTAAATGAATCATTTTTACAAGAGAAAAAAGCCTTTTTGCGCAGCATGCCTCACTCAATCTCTCTCTCTCTGTGTGTGACAGTGAATATGGAAGAAGGAAAGTATAATGAAAGGAGACCCATTACCATTTATACTATCAGACATGTTAGATCTTTGTTGTGAATTAAAAGGGAATAAGCCACAAAGTCTGTCTACAGACTCTTTTTTTCATTTTTTTTCATCACAATACACCATTTACCTTTTCTGCTACTGCTGAAATTCTGTTATGTTACAATGCATTGATTGCAACTTAGGTCAGCACTCTGTGTTTGTGTTTTTTTGCATTTATTTCTCCCTCTATGGATTTTTTAAAATTTAGTTGAGGTCATTTGCATGATTCTTTCCATTCAGTCCTCATAAATGACTACTGCGGCTTTTTAGTTGTGTGCCTTTGTGCTCATACTGCCTCTTGTTTTGCAGTCTAAAGGGATTTATGTCAGCAACAGTGTTTCATACATTTATCAAGGAAACGCACATTTGACTTTGCTGTACTTAATGTGATGCGGTGCTGTTTAATTTTAAGAGATGACTACCACACTTATGTATTGTTAATAAGAACTATATTAGTTATTCACCTTGTGAGATTACTCATGGAAAAACTATTCTATATATTGCTTTACAATGAAGCATTTGCATAGAACATCTTTGTATTATGAATAGTTTTGTCAAACATCCATACTTTATTCATGGGCATGACACTTCCTAGATTCGCATTTAACATACATCCTTGATGTCAATAGTTAATTGTAGATGTAAAATAGTTTTGTTATGAATCAAAGTAAAAAATATATTGTATAAATAACAGAAATAAAAAAATAACAAAAAAATAAAATATTAACATTTAATTTCAATTCAAACATCGCCATTTGTTTTATTTTATCAACCCTCAGTCACGGTACCAAATTAATACTCTTGCACTGGAAGTACCACATTGTATTATAATTTATCTGCAGCTTAAACACAAACCGATGAAATGATGGTGGTGGTTGTTCTGAGGAAACACTTTAATCAGTGCAGACATGAAATTATAGGTATAATCTTCAGCCATGTATAACATGTACATGTCTGCTAGACAGGTAGCATAAGAGTTTGTGATTAGGGGGTTATTTGGAATAAAAATGAATAAATATAATTTCTGGTATCTTTTACTTAAAAAGTGTATCATACCCCAAGCAAGGCAACTCATAGCAGTGGCAAAGTTGACTCGTCTGGGTGAGAAAGTCCATGGCCCAGTCCAACTGCTCTGGCACTCTTCTATGTATATTTAAGCTTCCAACTCTCACACTCTATGGGACAGCTTAGAAATCAAGACAGGCAAGAAGATTAAAGACCCTGCTCTTAGGGGGGGCAAACTTTTGAAGAACACACCCATAGTCACACATGTTTAGGGCGACTATAGAAGACACTTTGAGTATAAGATAAAAGATGTCTGTTTGTAGTTTGTCACACAGAATTTCCATCTTCTGCCGCTTATTCGAGGTTGGGTCGTGGGGGCAGCAGCTTAAGCAGAGAGGCCCAGACTCCCCTGTCCCTGGCCACTTTGTTTAACTCTTCTGGCGGAATCCCGAGGCATTCCCAGGTCAGCCGAGAGACATAGTCTCTACAGTGAGTTATGGGTCTCCCCTGGAACATCTCACTGGGGCGGCATCCACCCCTGGGGCCCTGCCACTGAAGAGTTTTTTTTTTTTTTTAAATACTTTGGCAACCTTAGACCCAGCGATAGACGAACCCACCTCCAAGTCCCCAAACTCTGCTTCTTCATAAGAAGGCGTGTTGGTAGGATTAAGGAGGTCTTTGAAGTACTCCCGCCTCCGACCCACAGCGTCTACAGTCGAAGTCATACTGGAGAAGTCAGTTGCACCCCACCTTCACTGTCTACAGTGTTGACAGTGCACTGCTTCCCCTTCCTCAGCCACCGGGTGGTTGACCAGAATCTCTTCGAAGCTGTCTGCAAATCGTTCTCCATGGCCTCATCGAACTCCTACCACGTCCCAAGTTTTAGCCTCAGCAACTGCTGAAGTCTGCTGCTGTATAATACTTAAAAAAAAAAAAAAAAAAAGAAATTTCTTAGTATATCGTACCTTAGTGTATCTTAGTATAGGCTGTGATGCCTGATACCAAACTGATACCGTGCCTGATACCAAACTGTGTAGAGTCAAGCCATACTGGAACTGTGTTTGGAGAAGTGTCAATACTGTTAGAGCTTTGTAGGTTTTGCTTGATGTACGACTACAGTCTCGGTTGTCTTATTTTGCGCTTAATAATGCGGCACACATTTTCAATGTGAGACAGGTCTGGACTGCAGGCAGGCCAATCTTCCTCCACTCTCTTTCTGTGAAACCATGCTGGTGTAATATGTTGCATAATGTGTCTTGGTGTTGTCTTGCTGAAATAAGCAGGGATGAAAAAAGACTTGGCTTGGATGTCAGCATATTTGCTCCAAAACCTGTATGTACCTTTCAGCATTACTCAGGGATGCTCCTTTTATACCCAATCATGACATTCACCTTTTTCCAGTAAACCTGTTCACCTGTGGAATGTTTGAAACAGGTGTTCTTTGAGCATTCCTTCAACTTTCCAATTCTTTTGTTCCCCCTGTCCCAGCTTTTTTGGAATGTGTTGCAGGCAACAAATCAGTTTATCAGTTTGAATATTAAATATCTTTGAAGTGTTTTCAACTGACTATAGGTCAAAAAAGATTTGCAAATCCAAAGCCATTTTTATTCATGTTTTACACAATGTCCCAACTTCATTGGAGTTGGAGTTTGTAAGTAGTGGCTTTTAGTGTTTGATTTGTTATTGTATTGTTCTTAATGTAGTTCTTGGATGGATGGGGTGTGGATGGGAAAATGGCATTTATTCAATTTAAAATTCAATTTAAAATCATTCTTTGGCTCCTCCTTTATCCTTACATGAGGACAATGAAGACAATCCCATTTGGTATGGGTGAAAGGTAGGGTACAGTCTGGTCAGGTTTCCAGTCCATTGCAGGTTCAACACAGAGAGATTGTCAACCATTGACTCATACTCACACATACAGTTAATTGGAGTGTCCATAAAACCTCTGCATGTTTTTGGAGTATGGGAGAAAATCAGAGTACCAGAGAAAACCCATACACACATGGGGAGAACATGCACTCAGAGAGAACCTTGGTTGAACCAGGATTTGAATCGGTGACTGGTGCCACGATTGCTCAGTATAACTGGAGTTGCTGCAGGGTCAGTTTTTGATGTTGTGTCTTTTCTTATCTAGAGTGAAACACTCTGTATTACAAAGCTCTTCTTCTCTGGCCTGAGTCACTGTATGTCCCCCATATGTTGCTTTGATGCCTCATTCCTGATTATTCTCCTCTCACATCTCCACATTTTCCCTCCTCTTTAATGCATTCCCTTGGCTTAATGCATTTATTTTCCCAGAGCATGCTGAGCCATGGCTTGTTTGAGCTCCACATATTGATTGTTGTGGGGAATTTGATGCCTAGAGACTCGGTGTTCTCCTCCTCCTCATCTCTCCTTCACCTCAGGGGAGTTTTAAATGGAAACACAGTACTATGAATCACGCAGCAGGGAGCTACCTGATTGATAGTATTGCTTACCATTTACTAGTCAGTGTCTGGAGATAAGCCTGAAATTTATAGAGTATTGGAAATTCTGGTCACTGCTACATGCGGATTAGAGTGAGGAATGGCTCCCCATACTGCCACTCGAGTCGCCTTGTTAACAGCTCAAGTGGACAACTAAAAGCACCATTTTATTATCCATGAAAATGTTATATACTATATACTTATACTGTATAAATATGGTTTCTTTGATTCTATTCTTTTGGATTGTTATTGTAAATTGAATAGAGAAATAATTTTCTTTTATGCTGAGAGGTTATTTTCTTTCAACTTATCTTAAGGCTGGATCAATAATGCATTTCTTTATAAGTTACCATCATGTCAGTATCTTCAAAAATGTGACCAGTCATGAGAAAACCAGCAACAAGCCGGTCTGGAACAAGTCTTGTAAACAGAAAAATCATTTTTTTTTCTGAAAATGTGATTTTTATTTTATATTTTACAAAATATGAAAGTTGAAATCTCAAAGAAGCCACTGCATGCTTCAAATAATTGTATTGGGGGTTTTAAAACTATAAACTTTGTATTTGAATTTGGGTTGTTTTTACTGGAAATTCTCAGAGCCGCTTCCTGGTTTCAGGTGTGGGGGATACCACAGCAGATTAACATACCAGCTTTTCTTAGGCTATTCAATTGCTTTTTTTTTCGGCCAATCAGCTGAATAATAAAGAAGGCTAAGAAGACTGTCCTGCATTTTAAGTTGGCATAGTTACACATTGCTACTTCAGAAAGCTGCATGTGTTTTCATCTTTGAATGAAGATGGACCAGGAATAACGCATTGGACAAGAACAAAATCTTAGCTGTTACAGCAAAAATTTTTGGCAGCACCTCCTCAAGAAGACAGATGCCTCTGGTCATGTTGACGCCGATCTGACTTCTGATTCTGAACCCGAACTGGAAGATGACACCGAAGAAATTAAAGAGCAAGTGAATTACACTGGAGAATATTCCTAATCTACAGTTAACCTTAACCGAAGATGATGAGGAATCCTTTGGCCTCACGGCGGAGAAGCTATCTCTACTGTAACATTTGAAGACAAAGAAAAAGAAATGGAGATTTGTAAATTTGATTGTAAATGCTATGGAAGAAGAAAAGGAAATTCTCCACTGGGGACACAGTCATGTAGCCGCAAACATCCTCCAGTGCTAATGTACAATGTACGGATGGATTCGTTAGCAGCCAAAAAAGAGTGGCAGGACATGAGAATCATTGGGAACCTTGAGGCTACCAGGCGTACAGTGCTTACTTCTGACATGATTACATCCACCAAGAAGCTCCCAACAAAAAGGAAGCACCCTCAACCCTCTTATTTGATCGGAGGCACCAAAGTCTGCAGGACTACGTTTCAGTTTCTTATGGGGTGAGTTTCACTAAAAGTTATCTATGTTACGGGTTATGGTTATATCTGCATACAGACATTACAGTTTTTGTGCTAGACGCTGTCTTTTGTCAATCGACTACAAGTTTCAGAGTCCGAGTTATCTACTTAACGCTATCTGGCTATATGTTATGTTGTAATCAGCTGTAATAGTAGGTTTATATGTGAAAATGCGAGCATTTGCTATTACTGTGAGCATCTGCTGTTAATTTGAATAACACCAGCTTGATGATGTTCTTTCACACGTGAATAATACACACATAGCCCATGCTTGTTATTCATTATTGTTATGGCCCTTATTATGGGGCATGATACCAAATATTAATTTGTTATTTGTATTTTACTGCGATCATGAAAATGCCTTTATATTCTGTATCAAAATACTTTAATGTCATGTATTTTGTATTTTCAAAAGACTGTAAAATATTTATGTATAGTATTAAATTTAGTGCCTGTTAGCATGAGCCATAATCTGGAACAAGTAATTTTCTTTGTTTGCCTTTTTCAGAATTGGCAAAGACACTCCAACTGACATCATTAGACACTTTGATGAGAATGGGGCAAGACCACACTTGAGGAAGAAGGGCCAACGATAAGGACCACACAGGTCCTTACCGTTGGCCCACACTCATCAGCCATGAACGGATTGATAGAGCTGTGGACTTTATAAAGAACTACGCTGAAGCCAACCCATGTGTCCAAGGCCTCAGTGTGGCATCTCTACGTGAAGTCTGCTAAGGAGCTTGGTATGTGTAAAAATGTATTTCTACAAAACAGTCAAATGCTTCTAATGACCAGTAATGTGAAACAATGTTGGCAGTTACAATATACTAAAACATAAGTAATATCTGTCTTTTCAGGGGAGCGAGCGGTTTGTAAATCGAGCTTCAAAACACTGTGGACCCAGCTGCTCCCACACGTCAGAAATTGTAGGCCCCGTACGGATCTCTGCTGGCAGTGCCAACAGAATAACGACCAGCTGCTACAAAGCGAAAACCTTTTTTAAAGGAGAGAAAGTCTGAAGTAGTCAAGAAGCAACAGGATCATCTTGCCCTTGTGCAAAAAGAGGGATATGTACAAACGTTTTGTTTTTCCGATAGTTTTTATATTGCTTGATATTTAGACTGTTATGAAAATACTGACAGAGCTTTCGTTTTATCTGATCATTTAACTTAGTTAATGTTCTCAAGCACTAGTTTCAAGTCTTCCTCAATAAAGCATTTCATAGCATATTTCAGACCATTTCACTTTCCATGTTTTCCCACCACTGACATTACCTCCTCCCCAGTTAATTTTAGCTATATCAATATATCAGTTCAAACCTTGTTTATACTTGTGTGAGACAACTGTAATTCCTGATTATTGTCCAGTCACTGGTACAAATGGGCACTGTCATAGGTAGCTAAATTGATTGGCATAAGCTGAATTTTTGCAGGTGTAGGTGGACCTGGGGTCGTGGTAACCGAGAATTCTTTGTCACTGACAGATTTCTTTCTACCATGACGAAAAAACCTGGCGTCTGTCTGTCATTTTGACAGATTGAAGGTTGAGGGCGATCTACCGTAACTTCAAATAATTCACACACAAGTGGTACAATTAAATATGATCCTGCTGGTGTGGTGCCACTGACCTGTAATAGACCTACCTCTCATGCATGTTGAAGCGCAGGCCTTCTCTAATGTGGCAGCAGAGCACACTTTCAGCCTTCAGAACAACATTAAAACGAAGAAACGATTCAGTTCAATTCAATTTTGTTTGTATTGTGCTAAATCACAGCATACATTATCTTAAGGCACTGTACATAGTAAGGTAGAAAACTTTACACAGACCATAATGACGGTGGCCTCTGCAGCAGTCACTCTCTCCCTTGATATGCTTGATTATGCTGAAGCGAGCACCAAGCACCAAGGAAAGTTGAGTTCATTAAGGGCAGGCTACAGAAGGTCAGCTGAGTTCACTTTAATTTCTTGTAAACAGTTTGCTAAAATTTAAATGGGAATGTCTAATTCAGTATCTTTGCATCATTCATACAGTATTTTCCGAGGCATCACACTGCATTGTTTTAGTGGCTTCCTGCTGTCACGGCGGAAAATTGAAAAGCATCGAATAAGATTCCGGGACCAAAAACTTTAAGCCCTGTAAATGTTTTTGTATTTTTATTTATTTATTTATTTATTTATTTATTTATTTATTTATTTATTTATTTATTTATTTTTTAAATTAATACTATTAGACTATGTGTCATTATCATTTAAAATCTAATTTAAATTCACAGATAAAAATAGATTATGAAAAAATTTTTTAAAAGCTAAGATGAGCTCTCAGTCAGGCTTCACCCCCAGTCTTCCAAATATGGTTCCATCTGATTTCAAACATCGAAGATGGTGCGGTTCAAAATATTAAACCGGACATTTTAAAACAGTGGGTCAGGTCTGTCTGGGTGGCATCTGAAATGAAATCCAGTGGAAAAAAAAAGAGGAAGAAAAAAATATGAAAGTCTTAGATCTCTCAGCACAAAGACATTGAAAGGTTGTCTTTGTGCCGAGAGTTATTTTTTAAAAAGATTGTTTATTGACCAGTAATTTGTCCAGACCTAAACCTTACTGGAAAACCTCTGTCATTGAATTGATATGGACAACTTAAATAAAAAAGAGTGACAGATACTGCACTACAAGAAACTTCTAGATAACTATAAATAATACTTTAAGGCAGATCTGTGTGCAGGATTATTTTTCCCCAATCCTGCTCCTGCCAACTTCCCTTTAGAATTTCTGACCATTATGCATCCTGTGTGTAGATAAAGACCATAGCTACATGCATTCATAATAATACAAATGTGTTCATGGAGCTTGCTCATTTCCACCATCATTCATTTTAGATCAGTGGTTCTTGATCTTTTGGAGCCGTTACACGTTTAGTTTCCCAGATGATGATACTGCTGTCAGAAGATCCACCACGAGACCCCAGTTTCTATTCTTGTAGGTCAGAGCTGAAATACTTTTCTATCCTTGCCATGGCAAACTTACTGGCTGCTCTCATGTCAGATGTGAAGGCAATTTTTGTGCATGAAGCTGAAATAGCTGACATCGGGCAAAAGGCAGGGTTCACCCAGCTCGCTAATCCACGAGAGGGTCAAAATAAAGAGACAAACATCCATTAATTCTCGCATCCTATGGTCATTGTAGAATTCCACTTAACCTAGTTCCCAATGTTGCACGTTACTGGACGTGGGAGGAAGGCAGAGATTAGCTCACATGCAGAGAACATGCACACTCCACACATAAAAAGCACTAAGATGAACAGGCATCTTCGCGCATTTTTGACATTTTCGCTCTGAGACAACAATGCTGGCCACTGCACCACCATGTGGCCCCATAGACCAGCCAACCTGGGTGTTTTTATGTCTGAGCGTTTTTAAGGAAACATCTATTTTTCCACTTGAAAAGACAGACTTGTGCTTATTGACCTTACTGCACCTCAGAAGAAACTTCAGAGATATAGCTCACAGACCTCTCTTTTTTTACACCTCAGAAGCATCTGAGAGTTGTGAGGCTTTAGAAGCATTTTAGAGTTCTCGGCTTTTATCATTCGACAGCAGCTCTGAGATTTTCACTTTATGTTCACCAGCCATAGTTCACACACCCCAGTTTTAATACATTTCACCCATCTTGCAGACCTTAGCTCTCAAACTTGTGATGAAGCAAACAGGCTGCAGGTTCACCATGGAAAGGAAAGTGTCCCCTCAAATCCTGGTTCTTTTAGCTATGTGGACAGTAATAACTTATTTATACTCTTTTTTTTGTTCATTGTTCCTTCTAAAACTATGAGTAAATTCCAAGTTGGTGTAGAATTTAGTTGGCATCCATTAACCAAATTTGAATACAAAATTCAATTTATCTTTGATAATACAGCACCATTTATACATAAAATGTAGCTCACAGTGCCTTACAACCAAAAATTTAAAAGCTAATAACAAAACAGTAAACTAAGAGCACAGCATACATTTATAAGAATACATAGAAAGTGTATAAGTAGATAACAATATAAAGTGACTAATTGTCTTGTATTAAATGACAATTTTTTTGTCCTCTTAAAAGAATTAAGAACTGTTGTCTTCCTCACCTTAGAATGAACTCTTTGTATTACTAAATGTATTATAAGAGTTGTTCATGTTGTACGGCTAAATTTGTACAGTAGCCAAGAATTAACAAATCATTACTTCATGGTCTGGTGCTTTATCCTCCACATGAGGGTCACAGGGAGCTGCAGCCAGTCCCAGCTGACATGGGTCAGAAGGTGGGGTCACACCCTGGACAGATTGCCAGTCAATCACAGGGCCATACAAGCATTCACTCTCACATTCGCAACTATGGTCAATTTAGGGTGTCCAGTTAATCTTTTCTTGTTTTGGGGAGTGTAGGAGGAATCATTTGGTTGGTTCATTTGTCATCTATGAAATTTGTGCATTTACAAAATCAGCTATTTTTACTTTTTCTAAGCATATGCTTTAAAATTACATTTTTTTTTCTTTTAATGTGATTGTTTTTATTCCACAAGATGAAGATTGACAATGATTTTTATATCTCAGAACAACATTTTTCCCACCTGCAGACCATATTTGCACAAAGCATTATGCATTATGCTTTAATTGCTTTATAGCAGCTTGTGGACCCTTAAGTTTTATGTCTCAGAGGAAGTTTACAGATATGCTCTATTTATATTTCAGGGACTTTGGTTTACAGACCTCAGATGAAAAAACACAGCAGCTTGCAGAGCAGGACCCCACTGTGCTGGCAGACATATGCTATGCTCTGGACTGTGTCCAGCCTCGCTGCATTTCAGAACCATTTGTTACCCAGCTTGGTTTACCTTGAACCAGTGCTGTTTATTTAAGTGTGATGCTCATGAAGACAGTCGAAGTGGGCAGGTATCCAGGAGGATGATTGATTACAGTCTATGTTCTGATCACCAGCTACATTGTTCAAGTCTTATTCAAATGTGATTCATTACAGATCAGATTTGACATTAGATGTTTTGCATCTAGAAGCACACATGAAAACATTTACCATTTTGCATTTTCAGTGATATTTGTGAAACCAGTTTTGAAGTGAGAAATAGGTCAGATAAGATGCATATTTAATGATTCCCTAAATTGAAATGGTTAGGGTTATTTTAATTCTAAAAACTATCACAGCAAATTGGTGAGTGAGATTTCATTTCATAGAACAATAGACACCTGTTTGACTTTGTTGTGTTGCTTAGCACATGCATACAGGCCAAGAGCCGCATGGGTTCTGATGTGATCATTGTCATTTAGGCTGCAGAATTTCCGGGAATTTTCAAACTTGGAAACTTTCCATAGGACTTTATGGGAATTAACTGTAAATTTTCCAAACTGAATGTTGGGAACTTAAATATAGTTGGTAAATATTATATTGTAGCATAATCTTGGCTAAAACAAATACAGTTGAATATCACAGGATACATACATCTTTAAATTCTATACTTCTAATTCAGAATTTAGTAAAAACTCCCTTAAAGGCCATAAAAAGTCCAGAAAAAAATGCATACCAATGTTTCCTTTTAAAATAAATCAGTTGCAAGCTAAAGTGGAATGCTCTCATCTTATTACTGTAATATTATCGCTTCACCCAGTTACAGTGGAGGGAGTTTTATAAGGCATTACAATTTATAAAATGGTAAATAATTTATAAATTAATAAATATATTATTATTTTACTCCATGGCTTGATTGCAATTTTTGATCTTTATGCATCATTAATGATGTATGTGTGTGGCAGATAATGGCAGGTCAAGGAAAAAGCAGAAAACAGTAAAAGTAGGAGGAGGTGGATTTTCTGCTATAATTCAAGTAAATATATATATATATACTTTTTACTAGGAAACCGGTACCACAAACTGGAGTGATGATCACATTACTATGTCCACACAGCCCTGAATTTTTTTCTTTTTTTGTCTGAGTCACATCAATGGAAAAAAAAAAACAAAACCCTGGATGAATCACTTCAGCTTGGTCATCTGAACATAGCCAAAGTCTTGCTGTGGCTGCACGCTGAACCACCTGGAGCCACTCTGTCATGGTAATATCCTGATCTGCACGTGCTGATATTCAACAAGTGGCTTTACAAATACATAGCACCAGCTCATCACACATAGTGGAGACCTTCTCTGTGCTGTCCACCCTATTATGGAACATGAGTTAATACTCCTTGACATGAAGCCAATTTGGGGAGTGATTGTTTCACAGGTTCATCCTCTCTCCCAGTGCAGCCTGACGGCAGCAGGGGTGGAGGTGGGGGTTTTGTTAGGAGTTGAAAGACCACGACTGTGTGTGGGGGGGGATGTAACTGTCAGTCTGTGTGGAGGGAGGAAGAGGACACAGTGTAGCCCATCACTTCTGCTCCCTGAGAGACTTATTACAGAGGCAGGCCAGGGCGAGGGCTGGTAATTAATTTGGAGAGAGCTGATATTGGTTTTGACGCACTCTAGACTGACAACATTGGCTGTCTGGTGCATGTGTGGCTCTGTGTGTGTAGCTATTGAAAAGATTGAATGTGTTCTGGTGGGAGGGATAAGTAGAAGAAAAGAGAGCAGAAAGACAGCAGCACCACAGCTGTAGCTTGCAGCTAATGTCAAAGCTACTACGAAGATGGCAATGCATTTTAATGCCTCTTCTCTCGTTCCCCAGTCTCACTGCTCCACTGTATGTTTAGCCAATACAGTTATCAGGTTTACCCAGGATTGTTAATCCTGCCAGAATAGGTCAGTTAGATAGTTCCCATTGTTAGTGGTTGTTATGTGTGATATCCTGAACATGCTGGAAATGAAAAGAATCAGAGGAAGAAGAAGGAAAAAAAAACACAGAACACCTCAGTGCCTTCTGCTGCCTCTTGATCCACTCTATGATATAAAGACCCAAGTTGCAAAAAGTAAGGTAGCTTCACCATAAACAGTCAGACTGAATGCAGGGCTGCTGGTGCCAATCCCAGCTGCCATAGGGCTAAAGGTGGGTCACACCCTGGACAGGTCACTTTTCCATCACAGGACCACCATATAGAGATGAAAGACCTTGTTGCAGTGCCAGCAACTGTGTGGCCCCACCAAAAAAGGTAATTAAATATAACCAGATAAATATGTTTTTAAATTTGTAATTAAGTTTGATATTGCTAAGAAATACTTGAGGAATAAACCAAATACATGGTGTTTAAATTATGTGTTATTTTTCTTTTATTTGACCTAGTATAGGGGGTAATATCTATGCGGTAGTGTGACATTTTTTGTTTAGGTATTCAGTGTCAGCCAGTCAGTATTCAGGGCTAACATTTCAGTATTTTTAACTCATTGTTCAATGTTGATGGATAATTACAGACTGTTGTGAAGCTAAACCTTTCAAATATTACATTGGGGCCCGGCTGCAATAACCACATGCATGTGTTGAAAGATACAAGTTCAGAGATAAAGTGGGCTGATTATTAATCTGCACTGAATTTTTATGCCCCCATGATAACATGAAAACACTAATATATATGGGGAATTATACTAGTCTAATCTGTTGATCAGAGTCATGATTCAAGGTTTGCGTGGGCCTCAGAGAATTTTCACATTTCAAAGTTGGACCCAGCACTCTTAAGTTTGGGAATGGCTGCGATAAAACATGTTGTTATATTGGAACCCCATGTGATTGATAGCTGGTATCATCTAATAGGAGACAACTGTAAAATTACAGTTGTAAACTGTATGTTCACCTGGTGCCAGTTGGAGCCAGAGCAGATAAAAAAACCAATGCACACTGCTGAGTCATTTGTCCTTGGAGTGAATAGCAATGAAACACATTGCCATTAGTTAAAATATGTGTGAACCTGGGTTTACATTGCTTTTTGACCAGAGGGAATTGGTCAATTGTGTACTCATCTTTCACTCCTCTTCTCCTTTTTCACACCTATCTTTTCAGCATCCTCCTGTCTCCTCCTTGCTTATTCAGAAAACTTAAGGTTGCATCATTTAACGCTCATGGAGATTAAAGGACCTCCAAGGGCAAATTTAAGGTCGCATAAAAGCTAAAGACAAATGAGAGAATAAATTGGAAATGACAAGAAAGCAAATGGATTTTTATTATCTAATCTTATTTAAGACTTCATTTTCACATCATGCTTTACCCTATTATTCACAGGTTGTAAAGCATCTGTTAGATTGAAATTGTTCATGCTTAGTTGTTGGTGCACAGATAGATTGCATTCTCAGTGGATGGATATTAATATGATAAACATTATTATTCTCATTATCTTCCATCATTTAGTTTCCATTGAAGTAAAGATTTCTGTAACTCTTCCTACTAGAATAGATGACTGTGAGAGAAGCAGTAGGATTAGTCTGGTTAATCCCTAATAACCTGCAGATGGTATTACATTGATGTACATTTGTTGTTATTTCACTTGAGAAGGTGGATTTTATCATTGAATGAATTTTAACCAGGGCCACATGGTTGGTGTAGTGGTTAGAACTCTTGCCTTTGCAGCAAGCAGACCCCACTTGGAACATAGGCCTTTCTGCATGGAGTTCGCATGTTCTCCCTTGTGTGCATGGGTTTTCTTTGGGTTCTCCAGTTTCCTCCCGCAGTCTAAAAACATGCAGATTTAGGGATTAAGCCAATTGGACACTCTTAATTGCCTATGTGGATGTGAGAGTGGATTGTCTCTATGTGGCCCTGGCAACCTGTCCAGGGTGTACACCACCTTTTACCCAGTGTCAGCTGGGATTAGGCATCAGCACCTCCTGTGACCCTCATGTGGAAGATAAAGTGGTAGAAGATGAGTAACTGTAAGGAAATGTAAGGAAATGTCCAGAGTTAGATTCTCAAAAATTCTTAGTTCAGTATGACTCACAAAATGATCTCAGAAGATCTGGCCTCTACCACAATGAAAGTAGGATAATCTGGCAATGAGTAGAGAAGTGAACCAAGGTAGAGATGGAGATTCTGGAAAAAGCAGGCCACATTTCGAATTCAAAAGTCACAAGTCCCTGTCCTCAGACTTCCCTCGGAAGCCACGCCTCCAGAGCACAGGTACATTGTTCATGGTTGTTCACAAAGAGCGTTGAGATCACATGGATTCACGGGCAATGACAACATTATGCCGGAAATCAGACATAAAGTTACCCTAACTGTCCAGTTGAAACAGAGTCACAGTGGCATCACTTTGCAGCCCTTTCTGGGTTTTCACTTGTTGCCACCATTGAAACGCAGCACTGATGTTCACCCTGGTCTTGGATCTCTGCATCAGCCTTTTTCTTGGCATTAGCTTTTTTCAAAAACATGAAGTGGGCCATTAAAACCCAGGGCATATCTGTGTAACCCAGGGGAATATGGGTGCGCAATGCTGTGAGAAGAGGCGAGAGTGTGAGTGAGAGATTGACAGCACAGCGGTGACTTTTCAGGACTGTCAGTCCAGATGTAAAGCACGAAGGCAAATTCTTTTTGAAAAACATCATCATGAGCCCGGCCCATCAGGGCCCAAGGAAGGTGTCAGTAAATCTGTCTGGTCTCGGTTTGGGCTCAGGCAGAGACTCTAAACTCTACAAGATAATGTAAGCTCTGTTGTCATTTCTGTGTCTGCGCGTGCGCAATTAGTGCACAAAGAGGGAGCTCGCACGGGGGGAGGAGTAGATGGCAGTTTGATTGATGCATCACGATCCAATTATTTTGTTTCATTATGATTGGATGGTGTTTTTAATGGCCTGTCTGCTCCACAGGTGACTGACAAATTTAATTTCTGACAATGCATTGATTAATTGGTTACAGTTGGGGTGTGAAGAGGATTTTAAGTAATACACTAAAAAATGCTCCAGAAAATAATCTCCCACCCCACCTTTAAGTACCGTATTTGAGCGGAAATGAAGATCGGGTTTGTGAAACCCTGCTAACTGCCCAGGAAACTCCTCCACGCCTCTCTGCAATAAAGTACAGAACAATGAAAGCAAATAAATAGGAAGCAAAGACACCAAAATAAACGAATTAAAAAGGAAGTGGAACCACGACTAATTCCTAAATAGGCCTGCAAATTCTGGTTCATAAAATCATCCAAATTCTTCCCAACAGGGAACCGTTGGAAAATTGATGCTCCCTATGTTCATGGTCACAAATGTGATATTTAATGACAAATAAGTTATTTATCTTTTTGATTTTGTGACACTGATTCTAATCTACAATCTCCAAAGTATATTTTCTCCTAGATCTCTTATTCTATTCAGCTGATTCAGCCTCTTTCTTGTTGACTTTTCATTTTAAAGGTCAGTTCCTTTCTTGTAAATATCATCTCATCACTTTTAATTAGCCTGACGGTCACTAGCAGCTGCAAATGAAAGTTCCCTGCATTCAGCAAAGAGCTGTCACTACTGTGCTTCTGATTGGTTGTTTATTGGTTATAATACTGATATCACAAATTAGATAGGCCTGTGTATGTGTACGTGTAGGCCTCTGTATGTTGATGGGAAGATGTGAATGTAACATAATGGAGAGCTGAGTTTTAATGAATCCAATCAAGAAATCAAGAAGCTTTATTTGTCACATGACATTGCAGGCAATGACAGTGAAATGAAGGTGTGGCAGCTCACGATTGTGCAAAATGTACATACAATTACGATAGAACTAGTGGAAAATATAAACAATAAAAGTCAAATATAAACAAAATATACACAAGTAAGAATAAAAAAAATATAAGCAATATACACAGTAAGATAAAGAACAATAAGAGCAAACAAGTAGCATTAAGAAAAGTATATTTGCATTCATTCATCATTTCCCAGCATGTATTAGAGCAGAAGGCAGGGGGGCAAACACAGGTCAGGGGAAAATCTCATCACAGGAAAACAGCTTTTATCTATATCATATATATTTGTTTGTAAATATATATATATATAGTTATTTTTTTTAAGGAGAGAATTGTCTGATTTGGTTGACCTGATTTCAGTCAGTAGGATGAAGAGGCGCGTTTCAGAGGGACGTTTGCACAGACTGTACTGACAATTTGAATTCAGCCCCCAAACTCCATCTCATTCTCTTCTATTATATTAACAGTGGCTCTAAGACAGGGGCCTTGGTGGAGAAGAAACTAGGTCCTGGGCTTCAAATAGCAGCTCATTTTATCCCAGGGGCCCTAAGCTGAGGAAATGCCAGGAGAAACACACACATACACACACATAGACAGAGAGAGAGAGGAGGAAAGGTTTGACAAAATTAATATTTGTCATTTGGTGCATATGGTGGTCATACACAGAAACACAGAATTGTTTCTTTGGAAGTTTCAACAATTTTACTGCGTATGTGTTCATGCACACTTTCTGTTTTCTTTGAGTTGAAAGGCTGCTGGCTATTTCCCCTCTTTGTTCTTAATGTTACGCGTGGTTGCAACTTTGAGTGTGTGCGTAATGTCACAACCTTGGCGAATGCAAATGCACAAGCAAACAACCTTTTTTCCTTTTTATCCATGTCATCTCTCCCCCATTCTGCTGCTAAACTCTACAATAGCAGTGGGTGACCTTTGGGCTAATTGTTAATCACCAATTACAGTAGATCAAGAGAAAAGAGACAATTTCATTGTAAGGCGTGGACACTGATAATAGAAAATGTTCTAATACCATGTGATAAATAATTGTTGGGAAACTGTTAACACTGTATGACAGAAGGAGGCTTTCACGCTTCCATCTGACAGAAAAGACGGATTTCAATTAAAGCAAGGGTCTGTAACTTGTTAATAAAACATAGGGCTGTCAATTTTTTCAAAATTCATTTTCAAAAGAATTTACGACCAGGCTGCAGGGCTTTACTCAATAAACTCAATCCATAAACCAACAAAGGACACAGTAGGAAGAGTGGAGACGGTTGGGAAGGAGAGTTTACATCATTTCTGGTAAGCAAAGGCCACCGTAGTTCCCTGATGCAGTTGTTCAAATACTCGATTTTAAATAATTCTAACATAACACTGGGGGCTATAATTTCGTAGACTAGGCACAAGAGCAGTGCAGACGAGGGGGTGTGTCCAGACGCATTTTGGTGCAAGTACTCTTTTGACCTGCCTCCGTCCCTCCTACCAATGCAAGTAGCAAAGAGAGGGAGAGAAGGCATGACTGGGTGTAACACAGTCTTCACCAATCAAATGAGCTCCTCTCCTCACCTTTGAATGAGCCACAGCGAGGCGTAGTGCAAGTTTCATTTCTGACTGGACAAGGAGACGGCAGCAGCATCAGACGGCAAAACTTCTCTGAGGAGGAAACTCCTCATCGGGCTGATGATGCAAAATGTTACCAATGTTGTTAATCAGGTTTGCCCTGACATATTGAGAACCGTTGCTCATTGTAAAAAAACATGGTTTAATGATGTAAGAAGAAGGGCCAAACAAAAGCACCGGGGTGGCCCCTCCACCGTTGTGGCCATGAGCTCGGTGGAGGACATTGCCTCCAGCAATAAGCATCAAGGGTTTGGGTGGGATTGAGGTTGGGGTAAAGTAGGGGTAAAGTAAACATATTTTTCTATTAATTTTATTTACTACAAATTTTTCTACTTTTAAAGACACTCATATAACCTATATTTAAGCCCTGTGTAATAGAGAGAGTAGTGTGGACAGATCACAACATAAACAAATACCATGTGTAACATGGATGAAGCACATGTGCATAAAGGAGGCATTAAAAAGCTCTTTCTCTGGCCTTTGTCACTAGTGTTTGCATGTGAAATGAACATGACTTACACAATTGAATTATGATCATTTTTGGCATGTAACTTTGGATTACACAAAATCAAAGATGTGAATACATTTGATTAACCCTCTTCTGGATCCAACAAGGAGTGCGTCCCCGCACGTGATGAAGAAGAGGAAGAAGGAGACTAGTTCAATAAATCAATAAAATTGATGTTAACACCATTTTGTTTCATGAGTAATTTTACGTATCTTTAATGTGATTGTGGTCAAAAATGTACAAACGGAAACATTTAAGGACAGAGCTGTGCAGCAAGGTGGTCTCTCCTCTCCCCTGTGCTCTGCTGCTGTCCCTGCCACATAGAATGCACTGAAATTTATGAGATGAGAAAAGCCAAAAATATACTCACTATCTGATGCCGAGGCCGATTGTGGTTGGCTGACAGAGATGTGAAGTCGTTAGTTTGCATCACAGTTTCAGCTGCGTTAATTCAATTCCATTCCACATAAATTCCATTATTAGATATGATGGGGCAGTCGATATAGATATGTGCTGATGCAGATAGTTACAATAAATTGTCCTTGTGATTATTAATTGCACTGTAATGTGCCTGCCATTCTGTAAACCTGCCTGTGAGGTTTTGGATGACGCGTGCGTACTGTGCACCAGTCAGCCAAATAAACTAGACTAAACTCGATCAGCTGTGCTTCGCCTTGCGCTGAGAGTAGACCAGGTTGGAGCTGCCAACCTTCAGCGCACTTTCAGCGCAGCCTATTGGCACAAAATTGTCACTGCACCAAGCTGAATCTGTTGACACCTCCCCCTTTTGCGCCGCAACACCCATCTTGGCACGTCTCAGTCTACCAAATTGCCAAATTCACTGGGCATGGTGTTGTGCCTGACAAAATTACCACTGCATGGGCTGCGCTACACTGTGCCACGAAATTTGAGTCATGGACTCAAGAGAACTCTTACTGAGAATATTAGTGACAGTAGGGATAGTGTTACAGATTGAAATATGATATCAATATGTTTAAGGTTATGATTATTTTGTTTAAATGTGGCCTAACCTTAGACAGGAGGACATCTTTTTTTTGTGGAGTGTTGTGGGATACTCCAAAGCATTCTTCTAGATTTATGGTTAGTCCCTAAGGCTGACCCAGCACATTGACTAAACAGTCTAAATCGTTGATAGCTGTAAGAGAATAGAAAACATGTAAACACAGAAAAATGTTTAACCCTGCAAATGCTAATGGGTTAAGCAGTGAGAGTGCCATCCAAAGCTGTGCTTCAACACCAGACAGAGCAATACAATTTATACTACACAGTCTTCAACGGGGACACCGAAACTGAATGCCTGTGTCGTTAATATTATTAATTACCCTGGTGAGAAAGGTGCTTTAAAAATGTTTTACAACAGCTTTTCATGTTCTGCATAATCAATAAGACAAATCACCAGAGGCGCAGAAACAGTCAGTGTGTGTGCACAATATGTACATGTGAGAGAGAATACAAGATGCTCTGATCAGTCGTTGCTGTTTACAGCATTACCTGTTTCCCTGCTCTTCTCTGCTCTTTGATGCATGTTTGCAGCTCACCATCTCATAATGCCAACCTGTCTCCCTTCCCTCTCAGAGTATATGGCAGCCTTTAAACTGGGGTTACTGTGGAGACCACGGCAGTATAACTGGCAGCAGCAGGCGTAGTAGCAGTAGCAGCCCCTTGCTCATTCCACCTGACATTCATACAAGCCCCTTGAGCACATGCACACACGACAAACACCAGCACACACGACACACACCAGCACACATGCACACCACACGATGACACACAAGACTGCAGCTACCTGTGCTGTGTATACACGCTTCCCTTAGTGTCAAATCAATGACACATGTGCAGTAACGTGCGCACACACACACACACACCTGTCGGACCAGGCCTTGCATTATTAATGATGTGGTTGCAGCTTTTTAACGCAGCAGACTCAGCAGGGAACACACACACACGAACTGTAACACTGTCAGCCATTTTGCCATTTTGTTTTTAGTTTTTTTTCCCCCCTCATAAGAGAATTCTCATCTTTATTCAACATCCATTGTGCCACACGTCGTCTAGCTGTCACTTCAATCTCAGATCCATTTTGTCATTTAGACCAGTGACAAGTGTGGACTGTTTACGAGAAGGCGTTGGAGGACGAGTGTGACGGCGCTTGTCAACACAACCGTTATGTGGGTGCTTATCCAATTTGATGCAAATCAGGTTCTCTGTGCTGCTCTCTGTCATGTTCAATGCATCTTATTGTTGGTCAGAAAAGTGGATCATGGGATAATAATAATAATAATCTACAACAAAGCTGCAACAAGACACTTCACAAGTGAGCTCTAGCTAAATGGAGAAGGAATGATGATACAAAAGATATTATTATCTAGGCAATTACAAATCTGCTGCTGTAACACAGTTAAACCTTTTTCTTACACTTGTGATACAACTACTTTCGGGTGAACTTTGGAATCAGTTGATAACTACATTTGTTTTAAGCAGAAATATGCAGGATTTAACCCTAAATTAACAGCTTCAGGGTCATTGTGATGGTTAAATAGCTTGTTGTGGTGAGACTGTGGGGTGTCTCCACTCCATGAGGGAAGTCTCTTGAAGTCTTGGGTCTTGAAATGCAAATTGCTTCATGTCACTACACCGCACATAATTTTGTTGTCTATGAATGGATGATGCGAAGGCAGATTGCTCTGCATAGTCCATTCATACAGCTGTCTTTAATTAGCAACCTCTGAAAGTCTGAAACTAGGTTTCCACTGCAAGCACTAGTTCCACAAATGTGCACAAACACACAAGCATGCCGTGAATGTGTGCACATGTTTTAGATGAGATAATAGCTGCTTATTAAAGTGTAAGTTTGAAGTGTAACGTGTATGAACTCAATGTTTGCCTGTTTTTTACTGTTTTGTCATCTATTTAGATTTAAATATGTCAGGAAATTATTCTTTCATTCTGGACAGACAATGACAAATGCTGTTTAAGGGGGCCAAATTTTGGGCCAAATGTCTCTTTAATCCATTTTCCTATTTTGTTCTTAAAAGCAAAAATAAAACAATTTATTTGGTTTAGTGGAAATTTTCCTTTATATTATATTATATTATATTATATTATATTATATTATATTATATTATATTATATTATATTATATTATATTATATTCAAACACTAACTAACCCCCCCCTCACCCCTCTCATCAACACTCCCTCATCTCACTTCACACTAAGTTCCAAACTTGAGAGCCCTGATCACTTAAGATGAAGTTGGCTTACACTGCTAACATAACTGAAGCGTGGAAGGATGGCTGATAGAGATGAAGGCAGCAAGGAACAAGGGGAACATATGCACCGTAAGAAACAACAAAATATGTCAAAAGTATGGGACCACTACAAACTAAAGCGAGAAAAAAAACATAGTTTTTTTATCTGATTCCTTGATTAATTGTGAGAATAATCAATAGATTACTTGATTATTAAAATAATCGATAGCTGCAGCCCTAAAGTAAACTGGTGCTGAAGGAAATAACTGTCACACAGAGGGAGGGGCCAAACATGAGAAAACATCGAACTGGCTGTTATTCCATCAGCATGGACATGGCTCCACAGGCTTTTGGTCAGCATGCTCAGGTGAAAACGATGCTTATGGCCTTGATAGGGGAATATAGTGTGGAATGTTAGTGGTGAGGTTTTACAACAGTAAGGGTGATGGGTGGATGGTTACGGTGGTGCTGTAAATATGTGTATTCCAAAACTGTAGGGGGATCTACATAGAGAAAAAGTCTGCTTTAATACTGATTTAGACAGAGAAAAAAAAATACTTCTGCATCGGTGGCTATACAGGTGCTGTGTCCTGATAATATTGCATGCTGTGATATAAAGTCACATTAATCTACCTTGGTAAAAATTTCTCTACCACAACAGCCTCACTTGTATGTAGATAGAACCTTCTGAATCCAAGCAAGCACCTACAGAGAAGAGAATCAGATTCTTGGTTACACTGACATGTGCACACCAGAGTGCACCTTAATGATCAAGTTATAATTGTATATATACATAAACAGGCCTGTTATTATGGATGAAAAATTGCAGTGAGTGAATGACAGGAGTGCTTATATAAGTATCATCTTCACAAAAATTGTCTGTCGCCTTACATAGACACCTTGTGTTTTTGATAATAGCTGCTGTTTTAAATTCTACTCAACCTATGAGGGAGATTAATATTCTGTGAGTCAGTGTCATGACTTAAAGGAAAGTGCCTTAATTACATTCAGCTACTGTATATTGAAAATAAGAGAACAGAAAACGGAATTTGGTCATTCAGCTGTGAAGGCTTAGCTGTAATTTCAATCACACACACAAACTAACTGCAGTCAACTGCTGTTTTGCTGCAGTAAGTTGCTAATCTTTGAAGGCCATGTCAGCCGTGTGGTATTATTATGTTAATTGGACAAGCGATGACCCAGTAACAGAGCCCAAGTGGTGCCAGGCTGTGCACGGTGCAGTGTTTCACTGCGCTGAGATCAGGATGACAGACCACTAATGTCTTGGACTGTGACCTGTCTGACAGCCAACACAAATTAACATCGCAACACTTTAATAGTGAGTTGATGGTATGCATGTGCAGTTGTGTATGTGCAAAAGCATAATGTGAGGGGTTTCAGTGGCTGGTGATATCATATTTCAACAGCTACAGTGTGTGAATGCAGATGAACCTGTTCTTAGAAATAAATTCTGCTGTGTTTTTGTACAAGGTAGATGTTTACACTAAATGAGTTTGTGACTGTCCCTGACTTTTAACCAGGAGGCAATAGAGGCTCACACAGCAGAAATGAAAATGAATACTGGTCTGCAAATATCCATCTGCATCAAAAGTTGTTCCAAATTAATGTAAATATTAAATTGCACACAATAGACATTTCAAAAGCAGCTTATTTTGATAAGCCTACACCAGAATAAGTTCTCCTAGAATTCTTCAAGGGCAACGGTAGATCACTGGTAAAACAAATAATCTTTCTATTGGTTGATTCAGTTCCCTCCTCTGCTAGTCTACATGCCGATGCGTCTTTGGGCAGCACTTAATCCCATGTTACTCTTAACAACTGTGCCAGCAGCATGTGAATGGCTATAAAAAAAAAATGTGTGTGATAGGAAATGTGCTGCTTATAGATGTGCTGTATCAGTGGGTGTGAATGGGTGAATGGCAAAACTGAAATGTAAAATAGGTTTGAGCAGTCATCAAGACCAGTAAAGCGCTATATAATCACAAACATTTACCATTTTCTTCCACTGAGTCATCAGTAACACAAATTAAAATTAGTGGAAGATGATGTGTTTATGTTCCAGACATAAAAGCTGTGGATTTTATTTTATGATTTATCTTTGCATTCCTGCACATATGCATCCAAGTGTCTGGAATCATTTAATTTTGAGAAGCAGAACATCATCTGCTCTCTAAGAGTTCCTGTTAGGGCCCAGCTGGAAACATGGGCACCAAAATCATCTGACTACAACCTAAACCTGTGGCGGCAGGGGTAATTGTATTAGTCTTAAACAACACTTAAGATTGTCAGAAAAAAAGAGTGGACTTAATAAATAAAATAAAATAAATAAAATAAAATATAAAATAGAACAGTCCCGATCTGGCTTATACTGATGTGCCTCAGTCTGAATGCTCCGGATGCTTAAATTAGTTTTAAAACTGAAGTCCTGCATTTGTGTTGGAAAACTGCAAATGGGTGTGCCTACACCAAAAGAACTCATGCAGATTGATTTTCTTATATCCGACCATCCATCCATCTTCTGCCGCTCATCTGAGGTCGGATCGCGGTCTAACTCTTCTGGGCGGATCCTGAGGCGTTCCCAGGCCACCCAAGAGACATAGTTTCTTCAGCAAGTCCTGGGTCGTCCCCAGGGCCTCCTCCCAGTGAGACATGCCCGGAACAACTCACCAGGGAGGCATCCTGGAGACATCCTAACCAGATGCCTGAGCCACCTCATCTGGCTCCTCTTGATGCGGCTCTGCATCGGCTCTACTCTGAGCCCCTCCCAGATGACTGAGCTTCTTACCCTAGCTCTAAGGGAGAGCCCAGACATGCTTGTATCTGCGATCTCATTCTTTTGGTCACTACCCAACTCATGACCATAGGTGAGGGTAGGAATGTAGATCAACCGGTAAATTGAGAACTTCACCTCTTGGCTCAACTCCTTCTTCTCCATGACAGGCCGATGCAGAGCCCGCATTACATGACAGACCGATGCAGAGCCTGCATAGTAATTATGAACATACTTAAACTCCTCCACTTGGGAGGGCACTCCACCCTTTTCCGGCTTAGGACCATGGTCTCAGATTTGGAGGTGCTGATTCTCATCCCAACTGCTTCACATCTGGCTGCAAACCACTCCAGTGAGAGCTGGAGATCACAACCCAATGAAGCAAACAGGACCACGCCATCTGCAAAAAAGCAGAGATCCAATCCTGAGCCCACTGAATCCGAACTTTCAACGCCCTGGCTGCATCTAGAAATTGTGTCCATAAAAGTTATGAACAGAATCGGTGACAAAGGGCAGCCCTGGTGGAGTCCAACCCCCACTGGGAACGGATCTGACTTACTGCCGGCAATACGGACCAGACTCTGACACCAGTTGTACAGCGACTGAATGCCCCTTATCAAAGGGTCTGGTTCCCCATATTCCTGGAGCACTCCCCACAGGACTCCCTGAGGGACAAATGCCTTCTCCAAGACCACAAAGCACATGTAGGGGTTGGGCGGACTCCCATGCACCCTCTAGGACCCTGCCGAAAGTGTAGAGCTGGTTCATCATTCTATGACCAGGATGAAAACCACACTGCTCCATATGAATTTAAGATTTGACTATACGATGAACCCTCCTTTCCAGGATCCCGAAAAGACCTTACCAGGGAGGCTGAGGAGTGTGATTTCCCAGTAGTTGGAACACACCCTCTGGTTCCCCTTTTTAAAGAGAAGTTCAAAGTACTCTCACCACCGATCCACAATGTCCCAAGTTGAGGTCAGCAGAACCCCATCTCCACTGGACACTGTTGACAGTGCACTGCTTCCCCCTCCTGAGACGCCGGATGGTTGACCAGAATCTCCTCGAAACCAATCCGGAAAACGTTCTCCATGGTCTCACCGAACTCCTCCAACGTTTTTTGCCTCAGCAACCGCCTAAGCCGCATTCCGCTTGGCCTGCTGGTACCTATCAGCTGCCCACAGTCCCACAGGCCAAAAGGCTCAATAGGACACCTTCTTCAGCTCGATGGCATCCCTTGCCACGGGTCCACCAAGGGTTCGTGAGTTACCGCCACGACAGGCACCAACCACCTTACAGACACAACTCCGGTCAGCCGCCTCAACAATGTAGGCATGAAAAATGGCCCATTCAGACTCAATGGGCATCCTGATGTTAAGTGTGCATGTGAATACCATTATGCTTGAACATGGTGTTTGTTATGGAAAATCCACGAGGGAGTCAGAAAGGGTGGGTATTCTGAGCTCTCAGTTTGGTGCATAAGCACAAACACTCAGGACCCATCTCCCCACCCAAAGGTGGAGGGAGGCTACCCTCTCATCTACGGCGGTGAACCCCCAATATACAGGCCCCAAGCGGGGGGCAATAAGAATTCCCACACCAGCTCTCACCAGGGGCAACTCCAGAGTGGAAGAAAGTCCAACCGCTCTCGAGGAGACTGGTTCCAGAACCAAAGCTGTGTGTCGAGGTGAGCCCGACTATATCTTGTCAGAGCCTCTCAACCTCATGCAGCAGATCAGGCTTCTTCCCCACCAGAGATGTGATGTTCCACATCCCTAGAGCCAGCTTCTGCAGCCGAGGGTAGGACCGGCCACCAGGCCCTCGCCATCATGCCCCACCCCCAGGCCTGGCTCCAGAGGAGGCCTAGGTGACCCGTGTCCGGGCGAGGGAGAGTTTTGTCCATTTTTGTTTGTCATCATAGGAGTTCTTGGTTTTCTTATATCTGGACACAAAAATCTAATTTGAGCCCTTGCAGTTAACAGTGCAGACAGTCTTTCTAAAACATCCTGTTTTAAGAGAGAATCTGAAGAGCCTAAAGTCTGAACACAGCCAGAGTATGCCAGCAATGAGAGTGAATACGAGAAAAGAGCCTGTATGTGGATGTACACACTTGGTTGAATGACAGAGGTATAGATCTTCCACTAACACTGGCTGTTTTTAAATAACCTTTAATAGTGACAAGAGTGCTGATCCAGTATCTGGTTGTACTGGTTTTTGTCTAGTCTTTCCTGTCTTGGCTAATAAGACAGTTGTAGGAGGTGTTTCAGAGCAGGGCAGTGATTGCATGCAGTGTCATAAAGTCTGCAGTCTGCCAGGAGAATATTCTACCCACCATTCAGTGGCAGAGAAAGGACAGGGAGATGGATGAGTCAGTAATGCTCCTACTACATTGTACCTGACAGCGTGAAGATACTGAGTCAGCATGAGTCATATCTATAGTCTATAGCATATGTGTCAAACTCAAGGCCCGCGGGCCATATCCGGCCCATAATACAGTTATATCCGGCCCGCGAGATCATTTTACATTGATCTATTATTATTGTTATTAATGGCCCGGCGATATGAAGCGCTGATAACACACAAACTACAGATCCCATAATGCAACAGCTGCCTTGCCGAAGGATAGGTTACCTGGGAACATTCCCGCACAGCTAGCCGTCTTCGTCCGTGGAGTGGACTCCGATTTGAGCGTTACTGAGGAAATATTGGACATTACATCGATGCACGGGACAACGACAGGAAAAATCTTTGAAAAAGTATGTCAAAGTGTAAGCGACATGAAACGGATGGAGCACCGGCGATGTGCGCTGAAAAAAGGGGGCTCGTGGGGAGGACGCGAGTAAAGATGCAGGAGGAGAACTGTACTGGTGAGTTGACAGCACATGACCGCATCATACATGAGGAAACGCTGTGTGGTAAAGTGTTAAAAATTGAACATTTAATGAGCACTGTAACGCAAACCGTAAACTTTATCCGAGCTAAAGGTTTGAACCACCTGCAATTTCAGTCTTTTATGCGAGAAATAGAGAGTCAGATTTTGACGACATTCCTTATCATACAGAGGTGCGTTGGCTGAGTCGAGGAAAAGATTCTCAATAGAGTTTTTGAGCTACACGAGGAAATTTGTCAGTTCATGGACAGTAAGGGAAAAGACTCCACAGTTTTGCGGGACGAGAAGTGGAAATGTGAGTTGGCGTTTCTGGCTGACATAACAGCTCAACACCTTGAACCTTCAGCTCCATTGTGGAATAATATTCCTATGCATGTTAAAATTTTTTTTTTTACTTTTAGTGTAATCAATAAATGTTTATCCTGTTCGGCCCCTGACCTAAAGTGTGCTTTGAGTTTTGTCCCCCGGTGCAATTGAGTTTGACACCCCTGGTCTATAGTGACTCACATGATACATGAGTCACTATAAACTCATGAGTTCATTTAATTGTCATCAAGATGACATTTGTGGGGGCCTTCAAACAGTGGGCATGAAATTAATATTAGAGCCTATAAATTATTGAGTGTCATCATATATTTTGTACCTCTGTGCCTGCAACAACCAAGCTGTGACTGGACCATCCATTTATATTTTTACCTTTTTTTTACCATCTTGTGGATGCCATATCTCAAGAACATTATTAGGCAATCCTTGCAAACGTTCTCTTGGACATGAACTGATTTGATATTAGTGGTCAAAGGTGTGAACACAATTGCTATGTTTACATTGGGGCTGCAGCTTTTGAATATTTTGGCAATCGAGTATTCTATCGAATATTCCATTGATTCATCGAGTAATCTGATAAAACATACTTTTATCCTATTCCTCCTATTACTTTCACTTTGCTGCGTTTGCTCATTTTTGCTGTATTCACTGTTTTTCGGTCCTAGCGTCTGCCATTCTGTACAGCCTGTGACGTAAGCATGTTGTATCACACTAAAAAGAATCCATGCGAAACGTGAGCTTTTAAATTTAATTAAACGAGGCTTCGAGGTACAGCAAATTCCTCGATCATTTTTTGTAATCAAGTTAATCGAAGAATCGTTGCAGCCCTAATTTACATGTGAAAATTTTCTTTATTCTCGGGTAGTAGAAGCAGCTGCTTCACACTTGCTTCCACAATAAACAAACACATATATCTTCTTGTCCTCTCCCTGTCCACTATCCTTCTCACTGTCCTCCTGTGACTTTTGTGTCTATTCATTCATCTTATTTTGAATAGCAGTAGCAAAGTAAATATGTCACATTTGGATCAGGCATGTGATAGCACCAAACCAGGAATTCATGATCGGAATGACTGTTTCTAACACCAATTCAAATGATGATCGACATATACCAGCCCTCTTTTTCTGAATAGAATTTGTTTCTAAATGGGCTCTATTGGATCAGAGTTTTTGGACTGGTATGTTTTTTTTTATTCCAGTCAGGTTTTTATTCTGATTTGCTGATTTATTTCTGACTTGAGTCCATGGAAACATAATTAGTATCTCAAAAACTGAGGGATTAAGTTTCAATTTGCTTAGAGTTGGAGTTCTTTGACTCAAGGATGACCTAATAACAATTTGTTGGTCACATAACATTGTGACTCTTAAGTTGCTTTCTTTGATTTTAAATGCATATATCAACAACACTTTTGATATATGCATATTTTTTGAGAATCCTTTCAGATTTGGCACAAATGCTCACTTGGACTTGCAGATAAAGTGTTAAGATTTGGATTAACAGTGGTTGAAGGTAAAGTTCACTAACGTTTCACACATCAGACAACTGATATGTGTAATATGAGCATGAATTGTTGTATAGACTGAAACTGCTTTAGAGGCATACAACACTGTGCAGTATAAAATAAAATAACCCTATTTAAAAAGAAAGATAGTAAAAAAAAATTCTAGAGTTTGGAGACAGATTTAAATTCAGTTTAACAATTTTATAATTTAACTATTAAACTATTTAATTGCACTTGGTAGAAAATATTTCTCTTGTACTTTATCTTGTTTGCTTGTCTGTAATTTGTGTTTTCAGTATACTGAGTTTGTGGCTGGAAAGTCAATTTCATCACTCAGCCTCTCACTCTTTGTTTCTCTCCCTAAATTTCCCCTCAAAGAAATTTTATGAAATAACCCTGAAGTCTTAAATATGCAAATTGCTAAGTTAGACATCACCTGCCAGAAGAGGAGATTAGGAAAGAGCAGACTCAGCTGGAAATAGGCAGTAGTCTGAAATTAGGATTGTGCTGTGAACAGAAAAGAAGAAAAGGTTAGTGGAAGGTAACCCAACTTTTCTGTTTACAAATTATGCTTTCTTTACGTTTGACTGATGACACTGTAAACAGAGCATTGAAGCTGTCAAATCCTTATTCATCCTTTCTTTTTTTTAGTGGTTGTCTAGTGTTTTTTTTAACATTGTCTTTTTTATTTATAAGACACAATCGAGAAGGATTGTTTTGCGATTGGGATAAATTAGTAAACTTTGAGTCTTGTGCTTTCAGTTGGAAACCCATGAGCTCCATCCATCCATCCATCCATCCATCAATGAGCAAATCTCTCATTGAGAATTGGATAATTTGGCGTCAATGTAGTCCAGTTACTGTATATTACTGTTCCTGCTGCTCATGTTCTGCTGCCACACTCGGCTTCTTTCTTTGCACTCCAGTCATCCAAATCCACCAAAAATGCTTATTTTAAGTGGAAATGGAATTACATTATCCTTCTGTTACTGCCACGTTATCCCTGGGCAAAAATGTTCAAAGTAAGTTTACAATTAAAATGTATCTAGCAGATATTTTGATTTGATTTATAAATTTTTTAAGGCAAACGTTAGTTCAACATCCACTGTGCACCAAATTCAGGTGAGCAGAGCAGCATTTCAGAATGAAGTAGTCCGAATGTTAAGGTGGACGCTGTCATATTATTCCCTGAAACCCTGAGGATTCAGTGGACACAGATTCACCTGGACTGGATTTCAGGGACTCAGGATTTGTGTGGAAGCTGCAAAATGCTCAGCTCAGTATTGGAACAGGCTTGTTGGATGGATAGTCAGTTAGATAGGTAGACCTGTTGGTTGGTTGGTTGATCAATCTAGTCCCTCAAGTCATCAGGCTGCTAATGGTGTGATGATGATGATGGTTTGTTTGTTTTGAATGTCTCAGTCTATGTCAACTATTGTCACCATAGTCATCCATTTATGAGCAGGTTTCCAACATCTGGAATAGAGTTCAGTATAATGTTCCTAATAAAAACGTTTTTAAACTACATTAGCATTCTAAAACACACACCTTCCATTATGATATTCATCATATGCTGGTGTAGATATTTATTGACCATGGCATTGCTGCAGGCTGCTGAACTAACCATGTCAAAAAATTTGGGGAGCTCTAGTTCAGTGTCTCGTGTGTATTTTTGCCATCGAATCCATAAACGAGTTACTCCAATGCTGTGGGCAATAAAAAGCATGTGAGCTGTGCTGGGAAAAATTACCAACATTTGAGCTGCCTGTAATATTTTGTCATTTCACATTAAATGCTGTGCTTGGGGGTCATGATTTCAGTCAAGTCAAATTAATGGCAGGCAGCTCAAGAAGCAATGTGATCTTTGCACATCACACCACTGATATTTTCTGTTCCAGTTCAGCACAATGGCTGCTGTTATTCTGGAATAGCTTTTAAGTACTGAATTTCTCCCAGTCGTCTCCCACTGAGGTTGAGCTGCATGAATAAAATCAATGGCGTTTCAGCGCTCACTCGCGTTCCTTCCCGCACATGCTGATAAAGCTCCTGATTTAGCATTTGTCAGAGCGTTTTCTCTTTAGTGACCAATCAAGCATCATATGCTTTAATTTTCAGCCCCATAGGGAAGCTGTGAGATACATTTTAGAGGTAACGTCAGACATTCAGGAATGGAGTGATGTGATGGAGAAAAAAGAGTAATAATGACCTTTGTTATTGAAGCAGTGGGTGCATCTGATGAGTGCCACGGATTGAGCATTAATTTCCTACTATAGGAAGGTGTGTTGGGTAATTATGTGAGTTCAGAGAGTGTATTGAAATGTGTGTGAGAAGATAGCTAAAGAGCTTTTGTAATTTTCTTCCTTGACGCATGACTTTTAAAGTCTTTATACTATGTAGTGAATTATTTATTATCTACTAGTGAATCATGTGCATAAAGACCAAACAGAGGCAAATTCATAACATCAACAACCAAATTAAACAAAAGTTTTGCACTGCAAATTTAAAGCCAGGGCTTAAATATATATTATATATATTTGTGTATCTGTCAAATACACTTAATGCCCTGGTAGTGATCAATAAATAAAAGTTGCCTGAAAAAGAAGTGGCTGGTTGTAGCCCTGGCAATCCCGAACAAAGCCAGGCTGTCACTACCATTAACATGGTAGTGTTGATTCAATGGCCGACCTTAATACATCATGTTTGTAAGGGTTAATCACATATAGCATCTTACACACCATGAAGTTGCTCTGCTCTGAATAAGAGCTGCTTTATATTATTTAAATGGAGCTAAAAACTAGGAATAGCAAAATAATCCAGTTGCTGTACTTGCTCGGTGGTAGAGCAAGTTGTCTTTTAACTGGAAGGTTATGGATTTGATTCCACTAGCCTACATGCTGATGTGTCCTTGGGCAAAACACTGAATGGCTGTGCTGGCAGCGTGTGAATGGGTATGAAAGATGTGTGATAGAAAATGCACTGCATACAGTGGACACACTGTATGAAAGTGTGAGTAAATACATGTGAATTGGTGAATGAAGAAAACTGTGAAGCAGCTTTGAGTGGTCATCAAGACTAGAAAAGCCCCATATAATTACAGATTATTTACCATTTGTGGTGATCAGATCGTGGTCCTCACCAAACGATGGAATGAGCAGAGATGATAGCAGGAAGTGAGTCTAGGGAAAATGCCAGACGGGGAAAATCAGACATACCAGACACTCACAACTTTAATTTAAAGAGGAAGACTTTAATCTTTAAATTTTCTTGGCAGATAAATGATGATAATCAAGAGAACCACTGACACAAATTGCAGCCATTAAATGGCTAACCCAGTGAACACAAAGTTGAGCTTCACTGTAAAGTGTGTTGAAAGGATGTTTTATTATCACCATCAAATATAGACAGAACAAACAGCTGCTGAGAAAATGGACAGAAACAGATTCTGAGTCGTACACACTGTGAAAATAGTCTCCGCTCTTGGATGTTCCACAGTTTCTTATGTTGATTTTGTAATTTCCTGCAGGTGGAGATTTCTCACCTAATCAACATCAAGTAAGTTACGTTTGCTTATTATACTCTTGCATCAAAAAGCAGACAGATATCCATAGAAACCTTTTCTGCAAAGCGCAGCCTAAAAGTGCACATCAGCCTGCCCGCCTGCTCTCTGCTGCTGTAGCCTGAGCTCTTTCTCGCTCTTCAACACTGGAACAGATGCCCTATTGTTACTTTCTTCTATTGTCTGTCCTGCTGCCTTTTTCTTCTCCTGGCTCTTTCCCACCCTCCCTCTCCTTCCCTTCATCCTTCCCCTCTACTTTTCTCATGTAAGCCTTTAATGGTGATTAGTAGTGCTGTACTGAATGTGTCCCAGTGTCTCCTCTCTCACGGAGAGTACAAATGCTGTCACTGAACTTGGTGCCTCACTCTAAACTGAGCTGTAGTTCCACCTTAGACAATGGCCAGTTAATACTGTAATACAGGATTTGTTGTTATTTTATTTGTTAGTGTTAGTCTCATTAATAACAACATTGCTGATGTGACTGGGCTCTCACCAACACATGGGTCATTTACTAATGTAGCTTTGATAATGTAGTAGCACCCACACATGCACACACCATTTTTATTTTATGTCAGCAGACAGACATGGTTATTTTGGGACATCAGTGTTTGAAAATTCAACCTTCTGATTAACTTACACAAATTTAGCAAACAAGGCAACAGTTGACAAGCAGCTCCTTTTATCGGTGTGAGCTGAAAACCCCTATTTTTCTCTTTGGTGCAGGAGAATGAGTGATTTTCAAACTTTAGTTTTCAAAAACGAAACAGCTGTTTAACCCCCCATAATAAACTTTCTTTACGTCTATCACAAACATTCACTTGGACTCCAGGATAACCTGATGAGTCTTTAACATGTGATGCAGATTTAATTTGTGACACATGATTTACATCATGTTGGAGGTAGGGCTGGGCGATATGGCCTATAACCATCATCACACTATTTTTTAGGATATATCATAAGTGGTATATATTTCTATCTCTTCTACATAACTGTATAAATGTCAAATTTAACTCTTGTATTAGTTTTTTTGTCAATATTTGCATGCAAAAATGGGAAAATCGCAAACGAATGAAATAGAGCAAGCAAATTATTTTGGCAACTTAACCCATACACTCTCAAAAAATTAAAATAAATAATTACATGGTTGGCCTTCCTAATGCGCAGTAGCTCTCATAAACAGCTTAAAACAACATGAAAGTGCCATCGACACAAACACCGAAAAATAAATGAAATTAAATGAAAATCTGTGTTTTCAACAACAGATCATTTTCAGAACAGTGAAAATAAATAGTACTGTGAACAAACCAGTCCAAGATGTGTGTGAAAAACCACTGTGAACAATAGCTGTCACATCACAGCAGCAACAGCTGTGTGTGTGTGTGTGTGTGCGTGTGTGTGTGTGTGTGTGCGTGTGTGTGTGTGTGTGAAGCCTCCTATGGTCACAGACCGATCATGATGGGATTTTTTTGTTTTGTTTTCCCCTTGTCCTATCAGGTGTGCAAAGACCTTTAGAATAATAAAAGTCTCCAATGACACCAGAAAAAATCACTAGATTTGTTGCAAGTTGCTTTTTTGAAAAACAGTTGCTAGAGGATCTGAATAGTCGCGAAACATAGCAATAGAGTCGCTAAGTTGCCAGCACTCTGTGTCCGAGAGTTTTCTAGTTGGGCAAGGGAGTGAGCTGTAGGAGGTGTATGAGGAGAGAGAGGAATGTAAGACTTGAAAGAGAACCGCATGTAAAAGGCTTAATAATTATGTTCCTTTGACAGTTTGTACATGATGGTTGCAATATTATCCAATCCAATCCAAATTTATTTTTATAGCAGATTTAAAAACAACTAAGTTGGCCAAAGTGCTATACATCACATAAATAGATAAAGTTGAATAAAACAAGAAAGCAATATAAAATGGAATTTAAAACCAATAAAACAGTGAGACAATGTCAGTAGACTAGATAAATATACAGTGTATATGTAGAGAGTTAAAAAGTCTCGCGCCAATGGCGTGTTGGGGCATCATACATGAATGTTAAAGTCCTCAAAGATGAGAACGCGGTCATATTTGGACATAATTCCAGCAAGAAGATTGTTATATTTAGAAGGCCAATAGATCAGAATAGATCAGAAAGACCCAACTCAAACGAGTTGAGTTCAAAACTTGAAGAGACTGGCAATGAGAGCTGCTTACAGTAGAAGCTTTTCTTAAACAGTTGCAATCCCTCCTCCTCGGCCAGTTGTCCTCAGACAATTAAAGTAAACACAGTCAGACGGTAAAAGTTCGGAGAAGGCGCTGAACTCATCCACGTTGAGCCAGGTTTCCATATGCAGATAAAATCCAATCCACGGGATGTGAAGAAGTCATTTAAAATGAAAGTTTTATTTGCTAGCGATCTAGCATTTTCCAGTGCCATCTTGATGGGTTCCTGGTCATTAGCCGCCATAGGTGCCCGACACAGTGGCCGCAGGTTGCGAAGGTTCACCCCGCGTCAGCACAGACGGGGTTGACGGCGGCGGCGAGGTACCGATCACTGGTACCAGCAAGGTGTTGATAGAATCCAGACAGCGCCGGAAAATTAGGAAGCCTCACTAGCTAACCCTAGCGTCTACCCCGCTGTCTGTGACACTTCTTCCGAGGGGCTAGGGCCGGTGCACAGAAAAGTCGGCCAGGTATGCCTGACAGGAGCGGGGGGACAAGAGTTTGTTTGTCCATCATGATCGAACTGTACAATATTATTTGCAGAGAGACGGATATCCAGAAGTGTCTGGCGATCAAACACCAGTACAGAGTGGATAGTATCAATGACAACTGTTAAAAACAGGAAAAATATACCCTTACTTGACAACCGTAGACTGGTGCCATGTCTAGTAAGTATTATTAACAAATAATATGTGGCCCATACCGTAATATATCAATATATTCGATATATTGCCTACTCCTGTTTTGAGGTTATTATGGAATAATCAGACAATAAAGAGCTCTGGATGTCTTATAACTCTCCATGAATCAGCATGTTGGAAGCCTAATGATGCAGCAACAATGAATGACAGTGGTGCTGGATTCAACCTGTCAGAGTTCACTGCGCACTTTAAATCCATGGAGATCGATTGATATATCTCAAAAGTTGAGAGACTGAATATATCTGATTCTTATAATGCACATGGTGTGCTTTTTACAAGGTTGGAAACAGCTGGAGAGGACAGAGGATGGTTTTAACTTGGTTGTGTGACATCAGCTATCAGAGCTTTATTGGCAAAAATGTAATACTTAGCCCAGCTTTAATTTTGCACAACCATCGGATAAGCTTGAATTTATTACAATGTTCATTGTGATATATTTATTCAGCTGCTGGTTAAAGTCTCCATTTTGTTTATTTCATGTTGTTTGACTTGTCATCTGTTATCCTAAAGTGGTACCGAGGTGTCTGCTCTCTGTAGTTTGTCAGCTCTCTGTAGTTTGGCGCCAAAGTGCCCCCCCCCCATCAGCTTGTTAATTAGCTGCTCTTGGTTTCTCATTGGACTCAAAATGTGTTATTAAAGTCAGGTGCACTGAAAAGGTCAAGCAGAGCTGCTTGTACCTTTTTAAAATTTTTCACAGGTGCTTAATTACAGTAATTAAGATCTGGGTCATCTGCAATTATATCTAAGCCATGTTTAATGCTGCAGAAGGTCAAAAGTAGTTCTCTACTCACTGTATAGATGGATGTTGTTCCTTGTCCTCCTTGGCTGTAGAAGAAGGGGTGTAAAAATAACTCCCTCCTCCAATGCTGGACCATCATGTAGCTATATACTTAGAAAATGATCATCTTCATGCATAATGGTGTTTAAGAACAGACAAGCCTTCTCCGCTGCTGGCAATCTGTGGCTCATCATCATCATCATCATCATCATCATCATCATCATAATTTCCTTTCAGCTTTGCTTTTTTTTGGCAGTCACAACCCAGGTTGCACTCTCTCTCTCTCTCACTCATTTCCTTACATGTGATTCATTACATTTTTGGATGACATGCTGACATTTAATCTAAGATGCTTCAGACATTTAAGATTGAGGCCGATCTTTTATGAATGTGCTCCCCAGTTGGAGTCACGGTGTGAGTGGATCCCTACACTCGTGCCTCATGGCGTGTAAATGAGAAACCAGGTGCTGGCAGTTCACCGGCAGCTTGGCAGCCTCTGCCATAGTTTCTTTTTTCTCTTTCCTTGGGACATTTCTCTAAATATTTCCTTTTATATACATTATCCTTGGGAGGTCTTTTTATGGAGGAACATTAGGGTCGTGGGTGAGAAAAAAAATCTTTGCATTAGACTTAGATACCCAAAACCTAATTCTTTCATACAGGTCATCTTTTTTCTTCATACATTTTTTTTAATTACAATTTTTTTTTAAAAATGTTTATATTTTCATAATGCTAATCAAGATTTGAAACAGCATAAATTATGGATGTGATTATTGAATATACGCCTTATTATAAGAATTTGGTCAGTTTGTATTATATTAAAATGATTCAAATCACATGTTTTATCAACAATTACTGTTATGATTTTACAAGGACATGTATGGACCCAAATGAGAGGCAGAAGTCTTGTCGTTTAAAAGGCAGAAAAGCATGGTCTTTATTAACAAAAAATTACAAAAGGGCTGAGAATACTTAAAAAGGAGGGATTAACAGGAGATTGACTCCTGTTAATCCTTCAGGACTGACTGACAGGAGGGAAAAAACGCAGATTAGAAAAAGGAACAAAAACGTCATATAGTGTTGTGCAAAAGCTAAGCTAGGCTAGAACGGGTAGTACCGCATTGACTGTGTTACGTGCTGACACCTGCTGCAGGAAACTCCAGGTACATAAAGGCAGTCGTCAAATCAGGGGAATCATGAGGTGCTAGGAGGGAGACTCTGCCCGGCTGCCCGGTCAACTCTCCTGAAAGTACAAAGCAGAGGAGAGGATGCACAGGAAACAAAAAACATAACAAAATAAGAGACAGGAAGCAGTGCGAAACCGGACCCTGACAAATTACATTTATAAAAACAAACCTTTTCACTCCATTGACTACCCACTTTGTTGTGAATTGAATTGATTGAACTTTAGAATATTCAGATATTTGACAAATTATACCATCACTTGAATAGCATCACTGCTAATGCCCATCCCTTATTTGATATGCTATTACCTGTGTGTCACATCATTCATCTCCGCCTGTCCATCAGGATCTAACCATGTCAGGCTATGGTTAGACTATATTAGACACCAAATATAAAAACAACACACAATGGACTTACTGGTGAAGGCAGTGCGAGTACAGAGTGACATGAAATTCAGTTGTATGTTCCTTTTAAATGTACACATCTATTTGACATGCATAGTAAAAAAGCTTTATTGAAATTAGGTAAAATAGCTTCTTTGACAGAATTATGTAAACTTAAAGGGCCATGTTCAATACACTTAAATAAATGAATTGACAGAGCATGATGAGTTGATTAATCCAGTGTCATGATTTAACTTTTGTCAAGACATGGGATCAAATACAAATAATGCTGTTTTAATGTGAATATAAACTGGATTAAAAAAAGAAAATGTTTTTAAGGATGTCGGGACTTTTTCCATTCAATTTGGCATTCATTTATAGTGTGTGTTTCACATTACACGGAATATTAGTGCAAAATTAGTAATGTCTTGCAAATTTATGAAACTTTTGGGAAATGGCTTTAATCTGATCTTTTGTGTTCTTTCTGTTCATGTTTCACTGAGCTTGCACCCCCAGCCTGCACCCCCAGGGAGCAGGCAGAGAATAATCACCTCTGGCCTTTAAGTAGTGTTGGTAGGATTAAATTAACTTTAATTCATCAATAATGCACTGCAGGAAAAAAAAAAGGTTACATAAATGTATCCTATAGCTTACAGTATGTCTGTGTCTATTCATAGATCCGTCTTTCCTTTGCCATTCTCAGCCCATCAGCAATGTGTTGATGGACATAGGAAACTTTGTAATGTGTGATCACTGGAAAACATAGTCCCTATTCTCTTCAAAGGAATACACTGACATTCACACATTCACATTGGGTACACTCCATCAAATAGGGAAATGGTTTTGATATTAGAGAACAAAAAAAAAAAAAAGAAGAAGAAATGTCCTGTTGACATAGGAGTGTTTGTGAGTGAAACCTTCAGGTGCCCGTGACCACATGCTCACTCATGTTACAAGTTTTCTGGCTGAAATAAGGAATGCTGAGTGGAAAATCTGAGAAACAAGGACGAATAATCAACTGTTTACCAAATAATTTGACAAATACATGGTAAGAACAACTAGATGGAATTCAAAATGACAAAATGTCCCTTAAAATATATTTTAGTCAGCCTGATAAGGAGCCCGCTTGAGAATGAGAAACCCTAATCACTTTGAAACTTTAATCCATCTTGTCATCTCACTCTCTCTCTCTGTTCGTATTAAGTGGCTTCGGCTGCAGAAAAGCTCAAAACCCAGCTTAACAACAGAAAGAGTATTTTGTGATTTTCATACTAATTCTCATTGAGTTCTCCAGTGTCTGAGTCTTGTTCATTGGCTTAATGTTTTTTAAAGCGTCACCAAAATCCTCTCTTTAACATCAACTTTTTACTTCTGCCCAAATATTACGGTAGCTGAGCATCAAGTGGCTGCCCATTGCTGGGAAGTTATGGATGAGCCCATTAACTCATTATAATGAAATGCCCATTAACAGGGAGTGGCATAAGGCCCTGATGATGATATTATTGCAACAGGGACACAAAAGAAAAAGTCGTGTGCTGCAGAGAGACTGAGGATCAAGGATAGGAAAATCATTCCTATCCTTCCTTCCTTCCTTTCTGTGTTACATGGAAGAGCTAAACAACCTGAGACTCCTCAAGGACTTCTTCCATTTACAGGCTCCATTGTTATTGAGCAGTACAACCAGAGTCTTTCAGATTTGCCCATATCCAGTGTCAAAACTCAGACGAAGAGCTGTTAGGTTAATGTGTCACCCCTCATCTTTTCACTGGAATTGGAGATTTATTCTTTGCACCCTGCTGTTTTCTTCTTCAACTTCATATTTTTATGAAGTTATGATGTAGTGAGTCACACAGAACAGAAGTTGCATAACAGAAACATTTGGTATCTCACTCATGAAAAATTACCAATAATTTACATGTATTATTGATGGCTCAATACCACTGTTAGTGTCCAGTACCATATTTCCTACCAGTACCTGTCTGATGCAGTTTTTTACCTCTTAATAAGCTGTTGAAATACTGATGCATTTACCATGTAGCCATTTCAGAAACATACTCATGTCCTGTTGACATGACAGTGGTTCCGAGCATCTCTCGCGTTTCCTGTGCTTGATGAAGCGTTTATGTCATATGCATGGACTGTATATTAAAATGGACATGTTTTTCTGGGGGAAATTTGTGTTTATTATTATTATTTATTATTATTATTATTAGTTCCCATTTAGAGGAAAAACATATGATTTAGAACATGGCTTTTAGCTTCAGAAACTGCATGGTGCTATTCAAACTGCAAGTTCCAAGAATTCATAGTGGGGGTTCGTTTTGGAAATATAAGACTACATCCATTTTCAGATACATTGTTTGGTTAAATGCAGGGTTTACATATTTCATCAGATTTAACTTTTTTTCTTGGTATCCCATCCAGTGATTTTGGCCAGCATCAGGCCAATATCGATATTGGCTTATCCCTATACATTACTATATTGATATTTTTTCCCTACCCCTTTAGATATAACTCCAATTCCAAAAAAGTTCGGACAATGTAAAATGCAAATAAAAACAGAATTAAGTGATTTGTAAATCTTATAAAACCATATTTTATTCTCAGTAGAATATAGCATCCCCTCTTCTTTTAACAACATCCCCTCTTCTTTAAACGTCTGGGAAGTGAGGAGACCAGTTGCTGGAGTTTTAGGACAGGAATGTTGTCCCATTCTTGTTTGATGCAGAATTGCAGCTGCTCAACAGTCCTGGGCCTTTGTTGCTGGATTGTTCCTTTCATGATGCCCCAAATGTTTTCTATTGGTGAAAGGTCTGGACTGCAGGCAGGAGAGTTCAGCACCTGGACTTAGGCTTTTGAACTGTCCACTGATAACAAGCTGGATGGTCCCTCTCCTCTTTAGTCCACAGGACATAGAGTCAGTGGTTTCCAATAAAGAATTTCAAATATTGATTCATCTGATCACAGAACACTTTTCCATTTTGCCTCAGACCATTTTAAATGAGCTTTGGTCCAAAGAAGATGCTGGCATTTCTGGATCTTGTTCACATATGGCTTCTTCTTTGCATGATACAGCTTTAACTTATATTTGCGGATTGCACGGTGAGCTGTGTTCACAGCCAGTGATTTCTGGAAGAGTTCCTGAGCCCATGCAGTGATTTCCAGTAGAGAATCATGTCTGTTTTTAATGCAGTGCTGCCTCAGGGCCTGAAAATTAAAAGCATCCAGTTTTGTCCTTCAGTCTTGTCCCTTGCACACAGAGATTCCTCCTGATTCTCAGAATCCTCTAATGATATTATACACTGTAGATGGTGGGACCTTCAAAGTCTTTGCACTTTTACATTAAGGAACATTTTTCTGAAACTGTTCCACAATTTTTTGATGCACTTTGTCACAGATTGTTTAACATCTGTCAATCTTTACAGAAATGCTCCTTTTATACCATATCTGTTACTGACCTGTTGCCAATTAACCTAATTGTCAAATGCTCCTACAGTTGTTTTTGATTTGTGCCATTTACTTTTCCAGCCTTTTGTTGCCTCTGTTCCAACATGTTTGAGATGTGTTGCTGTCATCACATTTAAAAAGTAAGCTAATATTGTTCATGGAATGGTAAAATGTCTAATTTTCAATATCTCATATGTTGTTTATGTTCCATTGGGAATAAAATATGGTTTTATGAGATTTGCAAATCATTGCGTTTTTATTTATATTTTATTCCGTTTTTATTTATATTTTACACAGCATCCCAACTTTTTTGGAATTGGGTCTGTACAATCTGCATATAAGCCACACGTTACTGCAGGTATAAACTCATTAGTGTGTGTGTTTGTGCATCTACACTCTAAAACTGTAAAATCTAACAACTGTAAATGAAAGTGTGCATCCACGTGAACACACACACACACATGCACACACACACACAAGCATGCAAGCAAAATACTGCTAAACAGGTTAGATGAGTGCTGGTAAGAGAGGAGGAAGGGCTATGCTAATGGAAAACACACACACACACGTACGGTACACTGATACAGAAGCTAGCATACAGAGAGACAGAACACAGCCACGGCAGACTAACAGGTGAAGAGGTTAGAAGTGAGGGCAGAGTGTTCATGCATGTGGATAAACAGTCAGAAAGGTGCAGGGAAAGCAGCCATACAAGTCAGAAAGAAGGGCGGTTGTTTTGTTTTTTTAGAGGCTGGCAGAATGTCAGGGAACAACACACCTCAGTGTCAGCAATAGGTTTGTAGCTGGAGAAGAAGAGAAGAAGAAAAAAGCAACTGCGAAAGTGGCCCGTGTCCCCTGCTGTCCCCTTTTTTTTTTTGAGAGACACGCATACTCACACAGGCTAAGGCAACTACTGAGGCATTCAACCAACTCAGCTGTGCAAGGTAAATTTGTGCGTTTGCGTGTTTCCACAAAATTAATTGAGTTAGTTTTCTTCCGTTCTTTCATCCATCACTGCCTACAATTACAAGCTGCCGTTCATTCTCTGGTTCAGGGAGGTTTTCGGGTTAATCAGTTTACATAAACTCTTTGCCGCTCCATGAACAAGTACAGTAAACAAGTCAACAATATTATCATCCTGCTTAATGAGCAGCAGCAGCAGTGTGCTTCAAATGCATGTGGGCGAAATGAAGCAGCATGTGCATCATTCTTCACTGACATCAGTCTCCTGCACACACGTTGAGTTCTAATGTTGCCACGGAGACTATCGGAGTACCTCTCTTCCTGAGAGTTAAGCAGGCTATTGCTGTTCACTTTCACTTGCTTTACTCAAATGAAAGGAGGCGATAGTAAGTGTAGGTGCAGTGGTTACCGTGCAACACAATGCATCACCACCACCACCGTCACCATAACGCCAGCCATCGTCACTGTGTGTCGAGTATATTTGTGTATCATTCCTCTGGAGGAGTCTGAGTAACATTCATTAACACAGGGACAGGGTGACAGGGCAGTGTTTCCTACCCACTGTGGTTTTGTACTGCTGTGTTTTGCATTGTCAGAGATACACACACACACAGACACGGACACAAAGAGTCTGAGGTTGTAATTTAACAGGTGTTGTGGCTGTGGGGATCAGATTACATTTCATCTCCTCTGTGTGTGGGAGAGGGACAGACAGACAAGGAGGGAGGGAAGGAGAGATGGTGCCTAGTGAAAGTAAAACATGATCACTTCTGAGAATAAGCAGCAGCAGCTGAGACCTGAATCTCAACATTAAAGCAGCACTATGTAGGAACATTACCCTAATTTTACAGCTTCAGATTCACAGTAATGGTTAAATGTCTTGTTGTTGGGAGATTGGGGGCTGTCTCCACTCCCTCTACTTTCTGTTAGCGGAAAACCAGCCTTGCAAGATCAGGGCTGCTGATCCTGAGTCCTCAGAATCAGGAGGTCTCGCGGAGACAAGGTTTTTACAAATCCCACTATTGGCACAACAAACGCAAAATAGAATTCTACTTTGTGTACACCCAATCATGTAACATGATCTAAAGCATCCAGTTTTGTCCTTCAGTCTTGTCCCTTGCACACAGAGATTCCTCCTGATTCTCAGAATCCTCTAATGATATTATACACTGTAGATGGTGGGACCTTCAAAGTCTTTGCACTTTTACATTAAGGAACATTTTTCTGAAACTGTTCCACAATTTTTTGATGCACTTTGTCACAGATTGTTGAACATCTGTCAATCTTTACAGAAATGCTCCTTTTACCCTAATTTTACAGCTTCAGATTCACAGTAATGGTTAAATGTCTTGTTGTTGGGAGATTGGGGGCTGTCTCCACTCCCTCTACTTTCTGTTAGCGGAAAACCAGCCTTGCAAGATCAGGGCTGCTGATCCTGAGTCCTCAGAATCAGGAGGTCTCGCGGAGACAAGGTTTTTACAAATCCCACTATTGGCACAACAAACGCAAAATAGAATTCTACTTTGTGTACACCCAATCATGTAACATGATCTTACAGGGACAGTCCTTTTTTATTAGCTACTTTGTGAGGTTGTATGAGAAAGTTATACATTATCAACACTGACCTTGAATCTTCCCTCACCCACCAGACATTAGTTTCATTGAAAACAAAGCAGCACCGGCAGTAGCAGAAGTAAAAAGATTTTAGTCTCACCCAACAAACTGTAAAGCTGCTCTGTGTCTTAGGAATATGTTTGCTCCTTTTTTTTTTGGTGTTAGATTGTTTTTCCAGTTGAAAACTACTAATTTGCTCACTCCCCCCGACACCAAATTCTGTAGAGAAAATCAGCGATTCTACATTGTGGTACACAGGAGTTGGTGATCCACTGCTGCCACCATCAGTAACTCCAAATATGTTTTCATTTTTGTGTTTGAAATCTTTGTTTTGGATTTACACATGTGACACAAACTTGCCAAATGAGGCAGCAGTAGACCACCATAAGCAAAAACATAGTTTTTTCCTCTAAAGACTTTGGTAGAGACCAGACCGATCCCTTTTCTGTGCTGTGGTTCTGAAATATTGTTGCAGAAATAAATAGCTCCTTGAGAATGTGTGAGATGAGTCATGTGATGTACATTTCCTCATCTGCTTATGTCCACAAGGTCCCTCAAGAATATATGGAGCATTTGCCAACACTTCAGCAGTATAAAGAAAGGAAAAAGGAAAATAAGAAAATCTGCCACTATTTTGGATGACTTCAGGGCTTTTTGATCCTATGTCACCCGAATTGCATGAGATTTTATCATTACAGACTTGTTAAAATGCAGAATTATGACACTACAAGTTAAATTAGTAAACATTGTGTGTTATATATATATATATATATATATATATACATGCACCTAATTATATTTCATTGCAATGGTCTCTGCTTATGTTGAAAGAAAGTCCAAAATAGAAGAAAAAACATTTTTCTGTGTGACACTGATGGTCAATATTTGAGCAGTGACAGTTTGACTATGTTTATTTCTGTTAGCATAACAACAAAGGCCCAGTACATCTGCTGCTGATGTGGTAGAGTGAAGAACAACCTTTTAAATTTTCACCCCTGCAGGCTGGGTGTGTGTGTGTGTCTGCTGCAGGGATGTTAAATTTGGAATATGACCTTTCTAACCCCTCTTTCAGTCACCTCTCATTCTTCCTTAAAGATCTTCATTTATTTTTTTTTTATCGTTCTTTAATTCAAACTGACCTGTAAGAAGTTAAAAAGTGCATCATAAAGCCATTATCATTTAAATGACTTCCACACACAATGTGTGCCTTCATCTATTTCTTGTTGTAAGCTTATTCAGGCACTTCATGTCCATTTCTCTTTTATTCCTGAAAGTAGAAAAGCTCTTTATAAATGCTAATTCATACAAATGCTACACAAATATCTCCAGCTTTCTGACACTGTTCTGCACCTGCTTCACTTTGATTTCTACGAGCCCTCTTTTCTCTCCCTCCACCTTTTTTTCACTCTTAATGCCATCTGACATTCCTTTACCTGTGAGGAGAGATGCGATATCACCTGTCGTCGGCTTGCTTTTTTTTCCCCCTCTGCAACACGATCTGATGTGTCTCTCCAACAACAAAAGGAAATGGAGGAAACCACGGGGAGGGTGGGAGTGGCGGCAGAAGGAGTGAGGGGAGGATGGGAGGCTGGTTTTGCAGAGTGGTATCTCAGACAGTCCAGCACTTTCTTTGTTATCTGCTCCCTGTGAGGGAGAAAAGCATCCCACCTTCTTCATTATCATCGAGCATTGATAAGGACGGCCCTGACTACTCATCTTAGCACAAAGGCAAGCTGATACCTCAAGGCCGTGTGTGTGTGGCTTATTCCTTAAAGCCCCAAAACACCAGGGGATCTTTTCCTTTTTACCCTCTTTTGAGATAATAGTGTTGGTGTGATTTTGTGGAGGATTTGAGATATCACCTCGGGTTCACCTCAGTACAATGGAGCACAGTGGCATTTGGATGGTGCCATTGAGTGCACAAGAAAGGAAAAAGTCTACAGCAACTGCTTTTTAGAGATATAATACTTTCATTCCTGAGGATGAACTGCAGACACTGTTGTCCAGTCTCATTCCTTCTCTGGAGAGAACATGACACATTTGAACTACTTGTTTTTACACAAAGATATACAGTATCATATCTGCACTAAAATATCTAAAATGATGAGGCCTTCAATGTATTTCTTGAGTAGTGAATTTACATAAACTATACAAAGTTTCCAACACAATTTGTGCATTACCGCTCGTGTTCATTTGTATAATTATAGCACTGTTCCGTGTGATAATGGCGACTAGACAGGTAATCAGCCCGCACCTCCATTGCTTGTGTGTTGAGGGGGCCCTGACCTTTAGCTACTCATTAAATCATGACACCAACTTCTGTCCCCTGCATCTTAATTTAGGGAAAACAGCCTCATCAGATGTGCTAAATATAAAACAGTAAAGAGTGTTTTGTAGGCAGTTGTACAGCCAATACAAGAAGTTCAACATGATGCTACTTGAATGTTTTCCTTTGTGTGATGGGTCTAAACCAAAAACAATCTGAAAAAATGTCAACCTTCTTTTTACTCCTCTGACATGTTTAATGTTTAATAAACTGTATTGAACTTGCATATAGTTAATTTAGTTAATTAACATAAATGTCATTCAATGGCAACACAAATGTACAAATTTCTGTTGTTAAATTAAAGCAAAAATAGCTAATTATGATACCATTAATTCACAACTTTCTTCTGCATTGTGTGTTGTGTATTGTGTATAATGTTACAATTTTCTCAGGAGCAAACACAAAGAAAAATAGTGATTTGTCTCATAAAATCTTTCTACCCACCGTTGTCTCCCAAAATATACTTGCCATGCAGCTAAACTGCATTACCAAGTACTTTAATAGGAACATATTCTTTAAATACAGCTGTGCATATTTTACTGTAACCTTTTTTGGAACGTATTGATAACCATGACCTGTTTATGAATTTCATTAGGTTTTTGGCACAAGGGGGCTTGTTTAGGGTTAAAAAAAAAAAAAGGTCTACTGTTGTCGACTGCTGCTTAGTGGAAGATAGTGGTAGTATGTAGTGGAAATTTTAGTTTTTGTGAAAACACACAAACCCATGGTTAAAACAGCATGCCAAGACAGTTATATCGCCAGCAGGTGGCGATATAACTGGCCAACAAAAAATGAGAGACTAGCGTTCACTGTAGGTGACCATAATAAAGAACAGTGGTTTGTTTGGACAGATAGTGGAGTTCAGGTATTCTTTAACATCGCACTGAATAACAAAGTTAATAAACAACCTGCTTCATGCAAATGGACATTATGATGTCACTCACTCATGTTAAGCAGTGGAGAAACTGGGACGCAGAAAAATCGTGTCTTTGGCATACGTTTATCAAAATATCCTGAGGCATAACTTATACTTTGCATGTTTCTGACAGGCCAAGATACACAGGAAAGTCATCATTTTCTGAACTACCTGCCTACGTCTGCACTAGGTTCTCCATCATTATTGTGATTATTGTTATTGTTATTATAACACTACACAATCCCGCAACCACATTGTTTGGTCTGGAACTGTGGTCTGCTGCTCAGCAGACAACACTATGAAACACTAATGGGAATGCTCTTTAGTTAAGTTGACAAATCATTATTGAGGTGGGTTTAGATTAGCATTGTCAATAAACCTATATTGTCTATAATAACTTAATGATAGCATCTCCTGTAAAGTGTCCCTTCACTTCATCCTGTGGTTTGCATGTGATGGATTTGACAGGATGGAATTGAAACATTTACTGTGTCACTTTCTGTGAATTGTGAGACTTCAACTCTGAGAGCTGTGGTCAACAAGTAAAAAGGCAGCAAATGAGCTCCTTGGTGAAAAAAAAAAATAAAAAAATAAAAAAACACTCTCTGTGACCTTTAGTTAACGGACAAATTGAGCTGCGGCCAGCACACACTTGGCTCTCTTGAGTGAACACTGCCTGGTATTGTGTAAGTGTGTGTGTTTTATATGTGAGAGTTGACAAGTTTGATGAAGGTGATGTGTGAGGTAAATTTATGAATTATTTGTTTTATGTATTTTCTCTGTATAAAATACACGAGCATATAAAAGAATCTCTGGGTTGATCGACACTAAACAAAATGAGTTGTTTGTTTCCTTATCTCACAGCGACTTCTGGATGTTTGCACTCAGCTGATGACCTTTACCTCTGATTCAGTTTGATGCTGCATTTGTGAGCTGCATGAGTAGAAGCAGAAGAGATTTCTAGAATCAGCAGCAGCACAGGTTTAAGTCAGGACATGATTTTGTCGGAATGTTACTTCTAGGTTCATTCCGATAAGTTGTCTTTATGTCTTGTAAAACAGAAGAGGATGTTTGACAACACCAGCTGTCGGTCACACTGGTGACCATTTATATGTCCAGTATCTTATCTGTTTTCTTTTCATATGGAAACATGATTTGCAAAATGTGCTACTGAAGAAAATGTGAAACGAGTGATTGAGAGCATTACCTATGTTTCCTGGTGTTATGAATCAAGTGGGAAGTAGGCAAATTTTTCCATAGACTTCCCTTTCAAATGCAGTTCTTTTTGCAACCAGCAGGGTCCCCCCCCCCCAGTGGCTGTCCAGCACATGCCATTATATATATCGCATATTTTGAATTTCAACTTCATTTTCTACTGTAGCTAATAAACATTAAGCACTTGGTTGCATTTCTATGCATTTATTTGACAGTCTTCTGTGGTTTCAAGTAGAATAATATTATTTTCAGCCCTTTTTTTTATTTTTATGCATTTAAGAAAACCCTTCTTTCTGCAACAGCATTTTGGGATACGTGTAACTGTAGGACTGCACTCTTGTACTGAAATGATGCCCCGTCACCCATCTTGCCTTGAGTTTGACTAAAAGTCATTCATAAATACAAACAAGACTGGGTGGTTATTTTTTAGGTAAGTTTGGAAAATAAGTTTACATTTTCCACTTTTTAGTTAGAGTTTGAACACTCCTGATTATCATTCCTCCGCATTATCATTCCTTGGATATCTTTTAATATCCTTTTTCTGTTTAAGTTCAGGTATTTTCACACACAGATCTTTTGATAATTCCTTTACTTTCCCCATGGCTCAGAATCCAGCAATGTCACTGCATCACTGGATGAATCATGCAGGGGTCAGAAGCCCAGAAACTCACTTTTTGCTACACACACACACACTCTGGTTACCTTTAGTAGTCATTTAAACCCGTGTTTTAACTCTGATCAGGCCAAAACCTCCAGCGTATGTAAAATTCTGATCAGGGTCATCTAGGTAGTTTCTGGCATCATAATGATAATGTGTGATAATAAAACGGATTCACCCGACCACTAACCACGAGTGATAGAAATGTTTTTATATTATAATTCATATTCTCTTAAAATGGCCTAAAAATCACAAATTCTGCCAGGGTATGTAAACATGTGACTACAACTCTATACTTCATAATGTAATTTTAGGTTTTCTGATGCTATTTTATTGTTAAATCAATTCATCACATTTTATGATCACTTCATCCTGGTGCCAGGACTGCAGTAAATGTTTCTCTTGTTCAACATAATATCACTTTTACAAGCTGCTGGGCCTTAAACGTGGGGTGTGTAAACATTTTGCAGAGGAAATAAACTACTTGCTTTTGAGACGGAAAGTAGAAAAGGGCCAGAATAAAACTGATTAAGGCTGACTGGGTAGACTAAAGAATGTGCTCAACTGTAATCACAGCCATAAGCTTAAAGCTTAGGAAAGAGATGAGAGAATCAGTATTAGCTTTGTATGTTAGACCTGGTGCTGCAATGCTCCATTTGTCATAATTGTGCTGAGTATTTGGAGTAGGTAGAGGACACATTGTCATCATATGTCAGTATTTAGTGGAAGTATTCTTGTAAAAATATAATGTTACCCATTACTGATTAAACCAAGAAATCTATTTAAGCAATATTTTATTTTGACCAGTTCTTCGTGCCATTGTTGCCATTAGTATTCCCCTCATAAATCTGTTTATACAATGAAACGGCCTGTGGACCACTTCTTTGTGGAGCACGACTGAGACTGAGGACAGATTCATACTGGATACATTTGCAGTGTGTTTGCATCACAGAATTCTTGCTTTTCATTTAGGCACACGTGTTAACTGATTAACCTCTTTTTTCCTGTGAGCCGCACACGTCATAGCAAAATATACATTGAAATTGATCTTTCTTTATAGTTTCAGTGCTTGCTGTATATCTGTCGCCTATGTCCCAAACACAACACATCATGTTTCAAATTAAAAGCGTTCTAGGGTTTCAGTTCCCTGATTCCATTCCCTTTTGTTTCTCCAACAAAGATTTACTGTGAAATTTGCACAGCTTCATACTGAAGAATCCTGGCGTTCAGTTGACTACAGAGAGGTATTTAAAGGTGTTTTTTGATTTTTAAAAGATAATAGTAGAAGCTCCCTCCCTGCATAGAGGCACTACTCATTTCAGCATGAACACACATGGTAGCAGCTCTCAGTATTTCTGTCGCCCTCAGCTGATTGGGCGACAGAAAAACATGACTCCCTTGCGACCGGTGTTTCTTCAAAGCCCACAGTCTGTTCTCATACAAAGCCTGACGTGTTGTTGAGACAAAAAGCCACAAACCGAGCAGGGAAAAAAGGTGCTGCTGGATGTCCTCCGTTGTTGACTGTTGTGTTAGTCATGTCAAAGCTGTGACCAATGACCCCACCTAACAAGTCAAGGTACTGTTCTCAGTCAAAACGTAAGCCTGACCCAGAATTTTCCAATTCGAAACTGATCCATGAAACACAGCAAAGGTTTACTGTAGTGTTTTCTTTTTTGACCAAAACTAGAAAGCACCACTGACTGGACTGGACTACATGCATGGAGCATGACGGGTCAGTGCATAAAGTCTTCACAGATGAAGTATAACCCAGTTTAACGCAGGCCTGAGAGACCCATGTCACTTATTAAACACTCTAGTTCAGTGACAGCTGTCAGGATAACAAATTATTTAACACTGATATTAACTATTGCATTTTACTGACAGCACCTCAAACTGAATGCATTGGTGCAATGTTATTTTCACACAAAATCATAATTTGCATTTGACAGTAAAGTCATTATCTAGTGTCAAAAGCAAAGACAAATGTGAGGAGCCCTGCAGCTTTTAAGTGACGTCTTGCTTTAGTGTGTATGGTAATTATTAATGACTGGGCTGTGGAGGTTTGCTGTGGTCTGCATGATGTAAATGTCATCCACTCATGTCTGTGTGGTATGTGTGGACCCGTATATGGACATGCAGCCCAAAGGTCAGTGATCACGTGGATCATAAATGTTGCCTGTACGTGCTCTAGCTAGTACAATATTGGAATGTGTGGACACTCATTTCAGTATGAATGATATCCTCAGTGAAAGAACTGTAACAACTTCTCTATTTAAAAAAAGAAAAGCACAACAAAATACAAAAAACTGTAAAATCTTCAGTTTCAGCAGGCCTTACCTGATGTCTGTATATATATATATATATATATATATATTTATTTTTCCCTAGTTTGACACAGTTACCATAGGCTAATGTGTACTTTGACTGGCATGGGGGTTGTATAGTCTTAATTTTTAGTTATGGCAAATTAAAAAAAAAAATCATTGTAACATCCTTGAGGAGGCAACCACACGCATGCACCCACACACACGCACACACACAAGTCACACTCCCAGTGGGTTATCACCAGCACTTGTGTGTGTAGTACAATTTCAGTCTCACCATTAATGACAATCATAATTAGCTCTTGTTGAAGTGTAACCACTGATAACTGTGATTGGAACATATTTCAACCATGGTGGTCTATTCTGAGTTGAGGAAAATGGATGACTTTTCTAGCGTGTGTGTTGTGTTCAGTGTTCTGTAGTAAATTGCATACCCCATTTCTAAACAAACACAACATTAAAGACTTACCAGTTTCTACTGACAAGTCTATACTCTATAGTTCACTAAAGCAACTTGAAATTGCCACATCAATTGATGTGACCAAACCTGACCCAAGCCCAAGTAATTTCTGAATATTGTCCAAATCACACGTTCAAACAAAAGTCAGTGCTTTTCACTGCATACTAAGAAAAGATATATAAACCTTTTTTGAAAGTCATGTTGGTGTTTGGTAAAAAAATGGAATATCGTCTGTCTCATAGCTGCAGCCAAATCCTCTTCTTTGTTTCATTTGACAGTCAAACGCCTTTAATTATAGCTTGAGAATCAGACTAATGCTTTAATAGTTGTTCTCATAAAAACAGACATCCTTCAATTTGTTTTCACATAAAAACAGCTGCTGTTGTTTGGGAGCATGAAATTATACGAGTCTGCTTTTTGGTTACATTTGTTGTTGGTGCTAATGACAGGTTATGATTCGACATGTTTTGCTTGGACATATAATTAATGTCACTGGTTGTCACTGTTGGTGTGACAGCCAGTCTTCACAACTCTGTATAATTAATGTAGGCATTTTTCACAAAAATGCTATTCAAATATTATTCATCAAATAATCTAATATTATAAACTCCAGCACATGAGAGCTAGAGTTGTGACCAAGAGAATAACATGGGAAAAGAAAGACTCATTGTACAAATACAGATATTGCTTTTCTGTCATTATTACAGTTGCTAATCAGTTTTAACCTTAATGTATGTGTTTAAAGTTGACGTTATGATATAGTACAAAAATAGTCAAAAGAGAGACAGTATTCGGATGGCTGAAGGTTCTCAGCCATCCAGTTCATAGACTGCTTCAGTAATTGGCTGTTGGCGACTGGACTCACTTGATTTCAGTTAGAGAAGGTGTCCCCTCTCATCCAAGAGGCTTCTTCTTCTGTGTTTTCTACTCTTTTCAGTAAAAAATGAGGTCATGAGACATAAAGTCCTGAGCATATTTATCTTAATTCTTAATTGATTTTACTGAATAGACTGAATATTGAGACACAGAGATCACAGACTTTTAATAAACAGCTCATATTTGTTTATTTTACAGTCAAAAAGTTATTTTTTATTTCTACAAGCACAGAGCTGAGCAGGACACAGTGTCACTTAAACTTCATAATTTGCTGTCATGGTTCTCCTGATGTTTTGCTTAGTTAGAAAGGGCTTAGAATACTTTGGTAAAACAATATTTGAATAAGTTTGAAGTGTGCTGGGTGTCAGGTCCTGAGATGAGACATGTAATTTTACTTAAAAGGGAAAGGATATGAGTCTGCACTTGTCTCCATGACAGCACACTTGTCATGCCTGACACAAGCAAGGTTGTCATACGTTGTAAAAATGGTCTTTCATGTTTTATTTCAACCTTATCTTCTTGTAAAAGACTCAAAATATAGACTTTTTTGAGAAAACCTAATTATTATTTTTTAAATATAAAGGATTTGCATGAATATTTGGGCATTGTTTTGATCTTCAAAAATAAATCCATCAATCATAAACATTATTAAAAGCCTGATTATTCTATCATGTGATTCTCCTGGTTATGATGTGGTGTAGCTTTGCTCTGAGTTCCTCAGGATGCGTGGAGCTATGTAGGTTTACATTTTTGTTGTTTTGTCTTTCCCTGGAGGACATTGTCTCTCAGAGCACAGGCAGGTCTAAGCAAAGTTCACATTATAACAGAGCAACTTACCCCCCACCATAGCCTCTGCTGCAGCACAGCTCTGTACCATCTTTGGAAGTCTGGTTGCTTTTTCACCTTATTTGCTATGAAGGTCCCCCTACAGTTTTGGAGTACATATTATGACACCACCAGAACCATCCATCCATCGTCTTCTGCTTTATCCTCACCACTGAAGCTCTCTCACCCCTTCCTCTCTCCACATTCTGTCCCTGTGTGTGCACGTCATAACTGTCAGATAATACCTAACAACTATTGAGTAGGATTTTTGCTTGAAACTAATTCCCCAATATTCATACAAGTATGACATATTAAGGTAAATGCTGAGAAAAACCCAAAATAAAAAGGGACAATTATTTGCAGTCTCCCTGGTATTTCCATGTTTTCTCAAATAAATTGCTCGACATCTGCTGATAAATTAAGACACAGCGTGCATGACGTGAAGGCTGATTTTGACAAACCTCAGCATGGTGCACGAGCAAACAAACACCACACTCACATGCTCACATGTTGTATAACACACATACGCTGATCAAAGGCCACTTTATGCCCATTTCCCTCCCTCCTAGCACTTCCTCTCCTCCCCTGTCAATTTGACAAATCCATTAGGGGTCCACTACAGAGACTTTGTGAAAAGCAGCTACATTATTTTTCTCCCAGCACTGAGAGGAGCATCATAAATAAACCCAGTGATGGTAATGACTGTCCTGAAGGGGGTTTCAGCAAGATATTTGTGTGTGCCTTAATGTGTTGTATGTTTAAATGAGACTTGCATTTTTAAACTTTGTTCCTTTGTTGTATTTTGTGAATAATTGTCAATATTCTTTCTTTCAGTCTTGTCCAGCTTGATGTTTTACATCTCTGTAAACAATGGGAAATACATAAATCTTTTGAATATTAAATGTTTAGCAAGTTTTCCCTCATACATGTCACATGAACCTCTCTTAGGCTGATTTCACACTGGATACATGTGCAGCGCTGATGCCCTGCATCTCGCATGCGTTAACACTGGGTCTCCAGCTCTCCTGCTGCGGAGCTTCTGTGCAGCACTGCAGTGGTTTTACATAGAATTTGCCATTGAAAATCATGCTTTTAAATACTCCTCTGTACTCAACATAAATCCAGGACTCTTTAGTATTTGACAGCCTTGCAAATATTCCACAATAAAATCTGTGGAAAAATAAGATCTGGATGACTGATTTTAGGCATTAGTTACCTGCAAATCAATAGTGTCTCCAAAGAAATAAAACAGCTAAACATGCCATCCCTGCTGTGCTCAGCTTCCATACTACTTAAATAATTGTGCTAGCTGCTGTGTGTGTTCTACAGTCACTCGTGTTTTTGTTTACACAGAAATATAAGGCTTCTCCTTTTTTAGTCTCACCAGCAGCAAAGCTGTTGGCCGCAGTGTTTCATTGTCCATCTGCATCTGAGTCTTTTGTTCCACTGCAAGATGTCCCAAAACATTTTTATTTTTACATTGAAGTTTGGTGTTTAAATAAACAAAATAATTCATTTCCCTTTTGCAGATGAAATCAGTTACAAACCTAACATCATTCAGTTAGTCAATTATGCAGAAGAAGCTCAGGTCAACTGATTAATTATTATTAAAATGTTTTTCCTAATGATGAGAATTTGTTTATCCTGTTTAAAATCAGATGTTCCAACAGGAATGCTATAGGGTGTAGCTATGGCGTGATTGACAGAATATGTTATACAAATTAAAGAAGGGCAGTTAATTGTCTACAGTCCACCAACCACATATAGACCTTATTCTTGAATGTGGAAGTAAGTAAGGGTCCAACATTCTGTTTATTTGTGGCACGTCGGATATTTGTTTCTCTCATGTATTTGTGAGTGGGGCAAGTCTTCTTTCTTGAATTTGTTGTGCAAACACTTAGATGGAATAATAGATGGAAATAACAGGTCAGTGTACTATTACAGAGTGGGTGGGCGACATGGGAAAGCGACCTCGTATAACATATGAAAACTTTTTTTTCAACAAATTATTTTGTGCTGAATAAACAACAAACAGAAGTGATATAATTAGCTGTGGGTTTTGCCTGCATCTGCTGTGCCTTGGAGGTTTTACTTGTGCTTCATAGTCCAGATATTTCTCTGGTACTGGATGATCTTCTGAAGGTTTATTTTCAACAAAGTGAAACTGCGAACAAGTGAACAGACATTGGGACACTGTTTCACGTTTCCTTGTTCATGAGAGAAGGTAAAAAGCTTGTAGGGCACTCAATGCCATCTCATTTGTGGCTGACAATTAAAACATTCCTGTTGCATTGAAGCTTTTTGTTAAACCAGCTGTTGTCACATCATACTAACCCTGACTTCACGCATGATACAGGTACCTGCTTTCTACAAGTGATATTATCTGTCAAAGTTGTTGTCATGGCTGCTGCGTAAAGCTACACTACTGACAGGAAATGTCAAACCAGACGTCTCTCGTGCAAAACAGCGGACGTCCACTTACATGTTTCTGATGAAAATAGTCTATATGCATTCATACAAGTCTTGAGTGTCAGTAGAAACAGTTTTTTATAAAACAACAATAAAAGGCTTCTTTTTGGTTGAGAATGTATGATTTTTGTATACATTGTGTCCCATTATTGTTGAGCAAGAATTATAATCTGGTTTTATCTCTGATGGTTGATTATTTTAGCTGTACATGTATATACTTGACAGCATCTCATAAATCACTGGGTGATTTTGCAGTTAGAGGTAAAAAGAGTTTATTTCAATCAGGGAAACATGGTGAATAAAATTCTAACGGTTGATTGCAGGACTGTAACAGGGAGGAAATTCTGTATTCTCCTTAATTGCACATAAATTATGTGAGCAGTGTCTGGGGCACAGTGTCAATTCATCTTATTTTCAAGTGCTACTAATCTGGCATCATGATTGCCACATGTTAGGGAGTAAGAGGGGAACATCTGGTGAGTGACATACAGAGAGACTGTCATTTACATGCTTAAGCTCTTCAACTAATTAGATTATGAAGATGGCAACATGCAGACTGCAATTTCCTCCTTGTTAGTACCATGTTAAAAAAAAAAATCAGATGTGAAGATTCATGACTGGTTAGCATGTAGGATGTTCAACTCAAAGGTAATACACTGCCTGGCCAAAAAGTAGCCCCCTGGATTTAAGAAAGCAAATAGTTAAGACCCTTCTATTGGATAATTACTACATGGGCAATTATCTTTCAGCTGGCAGTTATTTAACCGCAACTGATCCAATGAGTAGCTTTGTCATTTCTTAAACAACCATGTGGAAAGACACATCCTGTGGTTGTGGAAAAGATGTTAGTCTGTTTAAGAAGACATGGGCATATTCCAAGATTCATCGAGGATTCATCTGCCTCAAATTGTGAAAGAGTGGTTCAGGAGCATGAGACATCATTTTCACACATGGATTGTCCACCGCAGAGTTCAGACCTTCACCCCATTGAGAATCTTTGGGATGTGCTGGAGAAGGCTTTGCGCAGTGGCGAAAAATTAATGCAACACTGGACAGAAATAAATCTTGTGACATTGCAGAAACTTACTGAAACAATGCTACAGTGAATTCATGCTGTGATCAAAGCTAAAGAAGGTCCAACATAATATTAGAGATGGAGACTTTTTTGTGGTCGGGGCAGTGTATATCAGTTGATGTGACACTATAGTTATAGGTAAAAAAAAAAAAGAAAAAAAAACAAAAAACAGTGGAGTTTTCATTTGCATAGCACTTTGGAAAAACAAAAAGAAAAAACACTTCTTCTCTCCTGAAGTATTTTCTTTGTTTCTGTCACCCCCCGTCCTCCCTCTGCCTCCTGGCTCATTGTAGAAGATGTGCGGTGAAGATGGTGATTTTATGTGGCGTTGTCATTACGTCCTGCTTGGTAACAAAGCATTGGTTTGAACGGGATGACAGGTCGTGAAAATTTCATCAGCATGAGAAATGCCTGTTTTCCTCTCAACTTTCTGTTTACCGCTATCAATAATTTGTCCACAGCAAACAGCAGATGTCTCACCCCTGAATCAAAGGCTCTCTGTGTGAACATGTGTGTACATGCCTTGTGTGCCTCCATTTGTTTATGTGATGAAATGTGCACGCATGTGTGTTTTTGTCACTGAAACAGATGTTTCGCACTGCTAGAAGCAGACAAAGATGGACTTTGATCACTGGAGCTAATTGTGAATTAATCTATTACCATAGAGACAGAAGGGAAAAGACCACAGTGCCAACACTGACTAATCACACCGCTGTCATTGAAATAAACAACCACACTGGTTCTGCAGGTTCACGCTGGGCATTAGACTCAACAAACACAGCAGAGAGCATGACCCAGATTTTCCACCTAGTTCAATCTAAAACAATCAGTCCAGTCCTTTTGAGGCTTGTATATTTGGGATCTGAAGCCAGTCCCAACTGATATTAGTTGTGTCTAAGTTCAAGAGATAGGAGATAATGGCCACCAGCAACTAAAAAATGTCTGACAAACACACATTTTAAATGCATGTGTGGGTTAGTTAGCAGACATTGAATATACCTACCATAATTAAGTTTGTACAAGTATATCAGTATATTAGTGTTGCCAACTACTCTTAACAGTACACCTCTAGAGTTAGCTGGAACATGCATGTGTTGAGAAGTTGTGAGAGCTAAAAACTGCTTTTCAGATGCTTTGGTATCATGATTGTCCACTTTGAATGAGGGTTTAGCTTGTGTCCTCCATTTTTACAGCAAAGTGACTAGGGCTGCAGCTATCGAATATTTTGGTAATCAAATATTCTATCGAATATTCCATTAATTCATCGTGTAATCTGATAAAACATACTTTTATCCTATTCCTCCTATACTGTTTTTGGTCCCGGCGTCTGCCGTCCTGTACAGCTAAACTGTCCGCACACGTTCCCCAAAGTCAGCTTCCCTCTTTCTTCCGTTTTGTAGGGGACGCATAGCCTGTGACGTGAGCAAGTTGTATCACACTAAAAAGAATCCGCGCAAAACGGGAGTTTAAAATTTAATGAAATGAGGCTTCAAGGCAGAGGAAATTCCTCGATCATTTTTTGTAATTGAGTTACTCAACTTACTCGAGGAATCGTTGCAGCCCTAAAAGTGACTGAATTGATGTCTTATTTTTCTGATGGGCCAAAAGATCATTCAAAAAAAAATCCATGGCCAAGCTGTACTCTTGAATTGTCCTCCCAACTTTGAACATTTTTTTTAAAAAAAAGCCCTAGTCCATCCATGGATGTAATGGTACAGATATTGCACATGTAATGCAGATGTAGTGCTGCTGGCAAAGCAGAGCAGCTTAAAGCGTCAACCCATGACCTGTCTTCCCTTCATTGCTGTGCAGGTGTTGATTACATATACATGCATATACATGCAACTGCACTCTTACTCTCACCTCACACACTTCTATGGCATGTATTCTCACAGATTCGCCAACTGCGCAGTGCAATATAACACACTCACAACATGAAATCAGGACAGATATTGCTCAGGTCACTGACGGTCTAATGCATCTGATGTCAGATCCTGAGTTGTCAGATCCTGCAGCAGGACACAGAGAGGCAAGAAGAATAGCAACATTGAAGAGACCACACTTCCTCAGACCCTCAACAGGAAAAAAAGACTATAAAGTATATATACGGTGTATATACAGTATATATATCCTTGTCATTATTTGTATTCCATAATATTGTAGGAGCCACAGACATGATTTTCCACAAAATAACCAAAGTATCAAATACATTTAACTTGTATATTTTGTATGAGAATCAGGGGCCATCATTTAAAAAAGAAAAAAAAAAAAAATTTACCATAAACACATTACTGTATTGCCGGCTTCACACTGACAGCCTGATTATATAGTAATTATGATCATTAATTTGAGATAAGCATTAATGAAGAGCAGGATGCCATCATATGCAATGACATCATGTTAAATCCACAGTAATTCATAGTTTTGTGACACACTTCATTCAGATAAGTGTCACAGATGTAGTCAGTCTAATCAAATTATGTTCACTTACATAGCACTAATATTGCACACATTTACTCACTGCACTCAACACAGTAAGGCCAAGACATAATAATATACATATAGAGAAACGCAACATGAGCACAGCAAGCACTTGGTGTCAGTAAAAAGAAATAACTCCCTTTTACCAGGAGGAAATCTCTGACAGAACCAGACTCTGACAAGCTTACAAAACAATGTAATGCGCTGAAGACAATTTTGATAAAAACAGTTAAATCGAGCTACAGCAGTATTTTCAAAACTTTATATGGGCAACTCTGCTGGTTGCAAAAGAATGAGTCTAATTAGTAAAAATGTCCATTTTCTCCCAATTGCTAGTTTGGGTCTTCTTCAGTAGAACCCTAACCCATGTCTGCGGAATTTTATAAACTGATATGGTGACAGTCAAATTGCAAATCTTGAATCATCAAAATGTTTCTTTCTTTGTTTTGCTTTTAATAAATGATCTACGTGTTTGCCTAGACAGGGAGTAGAACTTAATGGACGAGTGCAAATCTGAACCAGCATGAGGCAAATAGCACCACTCACAGATATACAAATAAACAATATCACATTTTATGATGAGTTGATTAATTTTGCTCATTATGATGTTGAGGTGGGCCATATTAGAACATAATGGGCCTCCACAATTTAGATAATAAATGAGAGTCACTGGTGCTGCACCTCCTACCTTCACATATTGGCCACAGACATTCAGATAAACGCCTTTTTTTGTAATGCCATTAAATCAGAAACATGTTTTAATCATGCAACACACAAACATTTGGATATTAAATCATCATAATTGCATTTATTGGACATTAAAACCACACACTGGCCTTTTAACGCCACACACATCCACCAGGGTTTTTGTTTACCTCTCAGATTTTTTTGGTGAAATTGTTTGGTGCTGAGCTGGAGTGTGAAATCAGGTTAGATGCAACAAAACTTCCAATATGTTTATTATCTCTATGTCCTTTCCTGTTTACATTTATTAATGTTATTCTGATGGTTTTAGTGCCCTATCAATGTGTGGTCACTGATATCATCACATATCAAACATAGTAACTATGAATACAAGTGCAAATATCTGAGGAAAATAAATGACACATCTCTAATTGCTGATTTACTCAAGAAGTTGTCTTTCCTGTACTTTCTCAAGTTGTAAGCAAAATGCCATCAAGTCTGAAGTTGATCCGATGAAGAAATGTCAAGAAAAGTGAATGAAAGATGGCGATTTAAATATAATTTTTGTTTGATATGTCATCTTTAATTTCACGACAGATGGACAGATAACAAACTCAGCTAAATGAACAAAAATGAAGCCTATGAGTTTCTGAAAACATGGATGGACTCTGCAAAGTTTTGTGCTTTGTACTCATTTGATTTGTGCTCTGTCACTGCTAACCCAGCGTAGCACAACATCTGACTCAAGCTATTTGTCAAGTTAAGTAAAAGCAGCGAGAAAGTCCCCGGGGAAGTGTGGGTTTGACATTATTGTGGAGGAACCGTAATAGTATGTGGCATATGAGCGGAAGGCAGGGACATTGATGGAGCTGATGTGCGAGAAAGAAAAAATTGATCAAACATTTGGGTGTCCTTCTGGGCAGATTGTGCTGGACTGAGACATGAGGTGCCTCATGAAGATGAAAACTCATCTTTGAGTAATGTTGCAAGAGGATGCACCTTCACGGCCTCCTTTCCCCCCCTTTGTAAAGTACAGCTCAGCTGAGTTTTGTGACAGCCTGTCAACTTGTCTCATACCCACTTCCTGTTTCTGGCAGGTCTTTTCAACACAACTGAGGTGAGATTGTCTGGTTTTAGACCGCCACTTTGCCGTTTTAAGAGAAATCTCAATTTCCACCTGTCAGACTCCATTATTTATCCATTCACCTCTGACATGTCATTTCTTCACATTTTCATGCGCAGAGGTTGTTTGTGTGAATGTCTGTGTCAACGTGTGTGTGTTTAAGTATATTTGTGGGTGGTAGTGCACTTCACTTATTCAGCAGAATGTCAATCTGAGATCACTTTTTTTTTATCACTGCATGGCACAGACTGATGCTATCTGTGTTACTACTGTGACTGTACCTGCATCAAACTCCCAGACTGACTTTCCAGTTTGTCAGAGCATTTTCTGTCACACTGTAAGTGAAACCAAACAGTGAAGTAGTGGACAAAGTGAGTTCATTCTACATCGAGAAGCAGCGATAGTTAAACCTTGGCTATACTTTCCACACAATGTAAACTGATATATATGCTCCCTGCAGCTTTCCAGCTCAGTTCTCATCTTTTGGTCAAAAGAGACGTTGAAGAAGAGGTTATGTAAGGAGGTCCGCCTATACCTAAAGTAAGATTGTAGAAAATCCCAGTACATTTCCAGAAATGTTTGGGAATTTTAGAAATATTCCAATTTGGAAACACACACTCACTCACTCACTCACACACTCACTCACTCACTCACTCACTCACTCACTCATCGTCTACCCCTTTATCCTCCACATGAGGCATTGATATTCAACTATATTCACAAAATGATTGTTTTAGCCAAAATTTTGCTACAGTACAATGTGCACCAAATATATTTAAGTTTGCAGCCTTCTATTTTGAATTTTTTACATGAAATTTTGTGGTTCATTGAGCACTGTCTTGTTTTTTTTAAACCATAAAAACAAAATAACAATACTTTTGGATTCAAAGGTGGAAGAACTGTGGGGGTTGGATCTATGAGCTCAAGGACTGATAGGTCACCAGAGGTGACATTTGTTGCCAGTAACTTTATAGCTATGCCCTAAACACAGCTTTATGATCTAAATGAGACCATAATTTACACAATGGACATTTTGCTGTACCAAGAAAGTCCTGTAACTAGTCATTGAGACAATAAACTCTTCATTAAAATGTTAACTGGTGTTTTATGCCAAGTGTGGGTTATTTTCTCATACACGTGGATAGTGACCTCTTTATGCAACCGATTGTGTCCCCCCGGTCGCTCTTTAAGACAATACAGGTTTAAAGCACCTCCCCACTGGCTTACTTTTTCAAATCATTCAATGAAAAAAAAATGTTTTAGAGATTCTTATTAGGTACACCTGTTAAACTGCTCATTAATGCAAATATTCAATCAACCACTCACATGGTAGCAGTTGCAATTGCAACTATTTATACATGGTCAAGACAAACTGAGCACCAGAATGAAAAATGACTGTGATTGAAGTGACTTTGAAAGTGGCATGGTTGTTGGCTCCAGACAGGCTGGTCTGAATATTTCAGAAACTTTTTCTTTTGGAATTTTTCATGCATCTTTAGGGTTAATAGATAATGGCCCAAACAAAAGAAAAATGTATTGAACAGCAGTTGTTGGGGTGGAAATACCTTGTTGATGCTAGAAGAGAATTACCAGACTGTTTGAGGTTATAATAAGGCAACTCAATTAACCACTTGTTACAATACGGACCTGCCAAGAATTGGTGACTCTGTGTCCACTAGAGTCTCAGGTGTCAGGAGTAGAATCCTCAGCAACTTCAGCTTTGGGTGGCTTAGCTTGAAAACACTGGCCGCCCTCCTCTGAACTCTCTCATCAACAAGGCTTTTCTTGTGGCTCCACTCTGAGAGAAAACACTATTGATTGTTGTGAGTGAAAATCCCAGGAGATCAACTGTTTCAGACACACTGTCTGGCACCACCAGTCATGCTACATTCATGGTCTCTAAGATGACATTTGTCTTCATTCTGATATTTCATGTGAAAAGCATCATGCAGTTCACTCATGAGATGTGATTAATTGGATAATTTGAAAAATAAGCAGCTGTATAGCTGAAAAAACTGATCCTGAAACATCAGCTCCCCTGTTCTATGTAGAGCACTGTTTCTAAACCCTGGTCCTGGGGACCCACTGCCCTGCATGTTTTAGATGTTTCCTTATTCCAACCCACCTGCTTCAAATAAATAGGTCATTATCAGGTGTCTGCAGAGCTTGATGATGAGCTGACCATTTGAATCAAGTTTGTTGGGGTTAGGGCGACATCTAAAGCAGGTCAGTGCTTCACATTCCTCCTGTATGTACATGGGATTTCTCTGGATTTTCACTGTCCAAAAACATGCAGAAGCTAATTGGACACTTAAAATTGCCCATCGGTGTGAGTGTGTGAGTGAATGGTGGTTCATCTTTATATGTTGGCCCTGTGATGGACTGACGACCTGGCCAGGGTGTGTTCCCGCCTTGTGTCACCTGGGATTGGCACCAGTGGCCCTGCAACCCTCGTGTGGAGGATAAAGTGGTAGACAGTGGTAGTGTCTTTCATAAAGGCGGGCGAGTATGAGTTTAGAATGTACTATACACAAAGAGCCTTGGAAAGCAGTATAAGTGACCCATACACTGAAGAAGAAAAAAACAGCCTTTTTTCAAATCTTTTCCTTCAGGGGTTGTTTACCTTTCTCAGTGATATCCTTTTGCTATTTCTTGCTTCTTTATTGACTCCTGCAGCCACCTTTTGTTATCTCCCCACTGTGCTGTCTGGAAAAGTGGCCACCTTAAGTGTTCTTTAGTGCAACTCCTGTTGTGGAGCTCTTTCCTGAAACAATACAAGATAGTGAATATGTTTATGGCATGGGTGAGACATGCCAAGAAGATGGGCCAACCCCCCATTTACAGAGGAAATCATGTTTGAGTATTGTGTTTATGTCCATATGTACACTATTGTCTACAGAAGCACCACACAGAGACATTCAGGGAGCATATAAATATAAGCATACCTTTAAAAATTGGCACTTGTGTTTATTAATGCTATGTTCAAAATCTCTAATAATGTGACCTAATTGCGCATTATTTTTACACAATGAGCTTGCAGAAAAAAAGCAGAGAAATTGTTCAGTGCAAGTGATGCAAACCACTTGTCGACAATTAATAACAATTAAACTATGTAAACTCTCCGTGAAAGTATAGTTAATGTTGTATACAGTCGGTGCTCCCACACAACTCAAAGATACACAGAGTTATAAGGTCTGCTGTATAATGAATCAGGGGAAACGAAGTGTACAAACATGCTTGAAGACCTCAGCTACCATGGAAGCTAACCCTGCTAGCCCCTCCAGCAGTGAAGCTAGCCAGAGAAACAACATGGGGATATCTTTGCAGAAAATGCAAAGATGAACACAGCTCTGAATAAAGTGGCGAGCGATGTACCAACAATCAAGTCGGACACAACAGAGCTCAAAAACAATGTGAGTGCTTTGCAAACTCGTCTCGAAGAGGTGGAAAGTCGTAGCGGTGACATGGAGGATAGCACAGTCAGCATGGCTAATGAAAATAAAGTGCTAAGACAGAAAGTGGAACAACTGTGGAGTCGTGTTGATGATCAGGAAAATCGAGGGAGACGTAAAAACATTAGGCTGATTGGACTGAAAGATTGAAAGAAACGGGGAATACAATGAATGACTACATAAAGAAGATACTGAATGAAGGATTGGGGCTATAGGGGGATGAGTACGAGATCGAGAGGAGCCACAGAAGTGGGGGACGACGACCAGGTAATAATAGTCCACCACGGGTGAAATTTCTACGTTCGACGACCCGTCAGAAAGTTTTGGTGGCTGCGAAAAAATAAAGAGGGATACGATGGGAGGACTGCACACTCTCCATTTACGAAGATATGACCAAGAAGCGCGCCGATCAGCAGTTCTCCCCGATAATGAAGGCTCTGTGGGATCAGCAGGTGAAACACACACTGGCACACCCGGCAATCCTGAGGTTTACATGGAAGGGTGAGAGGCTGAGCTTTACTGACCCGAAGAAGGCTGAGACCTTTGTTCTGGAAAATATCCAAAACACAGATTTTAAAGACACGCAGACTCTCGGGCGCTGCTCTAACTGGACGGTTGGCGAGAGGAGCAGGAGGAACCATTTACAGGACCTACACAGACCGGAATCCCATCAAGCCTAAGGTTCAGTACACTGTCATGTTCTCTTTAAAGACAGTGTTTTTTGAGTTATTATTATTTTGTATTGTGTATTGGAGGTGTTTTTATTATTATTTTCATGATGGCAGGAGTAAGGCATTAATGTGTATTGAAGGAGTGAGGGGTAGATTTATGGATGAGGGTAGAGGGTGGCAGGTGTATACACTCTTTGGAAGCAATGAGTAGTGAACAATATAGTAACGTGGAATATTAATGGCTGCAGTACACCAATTAAATGTAAAAAAAATACTTACATATCTTAAATCTAAAAGCACAAATATTGCATATATTCGGGAAAGCACTTCAGAGATGAAGCTATAGAAATGAAACGGGATTGGTTGTTCATGTCTTTCATAATTCAGTATCAAGCAAGAACTGTGGGGTAGTTATCCTTGTCAACAAAAAGTTGAATTTTATGGTATTGAATCAATTTAAAGACTCTCTTGGACAAATTTTAGTTGTGGAAGCACTTATTAATGGAGTTAAAAGAGTACTTTGCAACGTATATGCTCCGAACAAAGAAATACATTCTACTTTTTTCATGAGGTTGATAAAATACTAGGAGATGTAGATGGTCAGATTACCTTGGGGGGAGATTTTAATCAAACATTAGATGAGCATCTGGATTGCAGCAAAGTCAGAATAAGTACATCCCCCAGAGACAAAGCAACATTAGATACCCTACGGGAGGATTTGGGTTTGATAGATATCTGGTTTGCTCATAAATCAGAGAGAACAGGAATATACATTTTATTCTCATTCTCACAGAACTTATTCACTAATAGTTTTTTTTCTGGTAGCTGGCTCACTTGTTGATCTGGGGATAGACTGCAATATAGGCGTTGTAGCAATAACAGACCATGCACCCGTTGAATTACGTATAGATTTGCGTTCGGATAATGGTAAAGTTGGAAGACGGAGACTAAATTCAGTTCTGTTACAAGACAAACAATTTGTTACAAAACTTGGTTGGGATATTAAGGTATTTTTAGACATTAACAGGGGGACTACAGAAAGACTGGCTACTGTTTGGGATGCACTCAAGGCGTTTATCAGGGGGAAATGTATAGCTTATAGCTCATGAAAGAAAAAGGACAATAAGAAAAAATAAGAAAAAACAATTGGAAGAGGAAATAGGTAAATTAGAGAAGCATTTAGCTAAAAAATATGATGAAGAAGGTTTCAGGAAAATCTGTCAACTAAAATTTGAGCTACATGAAGTATACTATAAAAAAGCAGAGTATTCACTATTTAGGCTCAAAACAAATTGATAGAGTTTTATTTGCTATTCTCTCAAATTTGGGTTTGCGGATAGTTTTCGCAGATGGATAAGAGTCTTATACTCAGACCCTAAAGCTGCTGTCTTTACTAACGGAATAATATCTCAGTTTTTCAGTATTTCCAGGTCAGCTAGACAGGGGTGCAGTTTAAGCCCACTATTGTTCACAATTTTCTTAAACCATTAGCTGCATTGATTAGAGCAGAGTCAAGAATTAAGGGAGTCTTTGGAGGGAACACAAATTATTTCTGTATGCCAACGATATTCTGGTACTAAGTCGAGATCCGGTCAGCTCTGTGTCAGTTTTAATAGAAATTATTGAAACATATTCTAGTCTCTGGTTATTGTATCAATTGGCACAATTCAGAAGCTATGCCAGTGTCTCAAACATGTTCATGCAGTCAGCTATCTGCCTTTAATTTCAAGTAGTTACCAAAAGGGATGGTATAGAATTAGATCTAGACGTACAGGAAATTATGACAACTAACATGGAAAAAGTATTAGATAAAATCCAAGTTAATCTGGACAACTGGAGCAAACTATGTCTGACTTCATGGGGAAAAGTAAATACAATAAAAATGGTTGTACCACCACAAATAAATTACTTAACCGGAATGATACCCATATACATTCCAAAACAACAAATAATAAAATATGACAAAATGATAAAACAATTTCTTTGGGATGGGAAAAAACCTCGAATTTGTATAGATAAATTATGTGAGTCAAAGAAGAGAGGGGGTCTGTCATTACCAAACATAAAATACTATAGTGTTGCCTTTAAAATGTCCAAGCTTACAAAACACTGGGATGAAATAGGTGCTGGTCTGGACTGGGTCCTGATTGAGCGGGAACTCACTTCCCCCTTTAAACCCATTGAGGTACTTGATCTACTTACTTGAAATGATCAACCCTATTCTAAAGCATTCGAAAATGGTTTGGCAAGAGGTACATAAGAGATGTAAACCTTGTCAGTATACTCAAAAATATGCACCCATATGGCATAATCCAAAAATACAGATAGATAGACAGACTATCTGGCCCAGTGGTTAAGGAAATATATTAGAATTATTGATGATTTATTTGAAAATGGCAATTTTCTTTCATACACCAGATTCAAGGAAAAATTTCATTTAGAGGGCGAATGCCACTTTTGGAAATATTTACAAATTAGACACCGTATTAAGGAGGTTGTTCCCGCTGGTCAGGATAAGGGTCCAGTTGAGTGTTATTTACAGTACAGCTACCTAAAATACATCATAAAGCATCAAAATGGTATGAAATATGTACCTGGACAAACAGTAATGGTAATCTCATGCAGATATGGGAGAAGGATTTGTCTTGTACTCTGGATAGAAAAACATGGGAGGGGATTCTTTCCGACACTGAAAAATATGTAAGAGAAGCCAGAGGCAAATTTATTCAGTATAAAATAATTCACAGATATTATGTTACCTCATCAAGAATAAATAGAATGGGTTTGCTTGATAATGATCTTTGCTGGAAGTGTGAAAAAAGTGGCACATTTGTACATGCATTATGTGAATGTACTAAGATCTTCCCCCTATGGGGAAAAGTTTTAGATTATATAGGCAAATGGCTAAATTTTGAACTTCCCAGATCGCCAAGACTATGTCTCCTAGGAGACAAATCACTGGTACCACACTTAAACAAACATATTTTTGGAATCCTAAAAACTGGCCTAATGACTTGTGCAATTTTAAGGTGTTGGAAGGAGCGTCAAGCTCCCACATTGAATGTGTGGAGAACTCAGATGATGGAAATTGTTGCATGTGAGAAAATGTTGGGGAGATTAAACTGTGAAAATTATATGACAAATGAACATTGGGACAGTCTTGGTAAATGTATATCTAGAGAGAGCAGCTAAACCATGTATGGATATTCTTAATTGTTGTGTATTGATATGTTTTACATTAAGGCCATACACTCCTGCCTGAATAACAGATCGATCCTCACACCTGAATGTATGTTATTAATTGAACTGCCTACTTTGTTTCCTGTTTATAATTATGAAAAATAATAAAAAATGCAAATTAAAAAAAAAAAAATTTGAATTTGAGCCCCCCCCCAAAAAAAAAATAAACAAAAACCCTTCAACATTATATTGCAAAAGCCACATGGTGTTGAAAGAATGGGTAAAAAGTATGTTTGAATGTTTCCCCCTCCCTACGAGAATAAGTGAGACAGAGTGTAGCTCAGGATGTCACACTGCCAGTTGTCAGAGTTCACTGCGCTCTTTGAATCCACAGAGATCAAACACAATATTGCAGAACCTGACAGAAGGAATATATTCAACTCTTATAATGTGTGGCTTTTCACAAGTTTAGAAACAGCTCGAAAAGACATTATTCCAGAACTGCAGGAGTTGTCTGATATATTTTACCTTATTGTACTCTGGAGAACACCTATACAACACAAATAAAAATATGTAAAATGAATAAGAGACTAACTCTAGTGAGCAATGGTTTGTATACCTAATTTGAAATGATCACTTCCCTTGCCTGTGGCTTCTTATCACTCTGTCATTGATGTTTGCTCTAAGTGTATTTTATGGCAGTGAATCACAACCTCCTACCAGGATTTTTGGTGATCTGGTAAAGTGCTCTCCTGACTGCTTGTCCCTGACTGTTTTGACATCCTGTGGCACAACAGCTGTTGACCAACTTCACTTTTTTTTTTTAAACATAGCTGGCAGTGAGACCAGTTGCCTGACATATTGCCTGGTATATACATTGTGGTGCCTTAATGTATATGTCTATTGATTTGAACAACGCAGTTTCTGGGATGGAATTACATGAATATATGAGCTGCCGAATCTCTTCTACTTCTACTTCTGCCAAACCCTAACCTTCATTTATGCTCAGTGCTTAAAACTCAAACAAGTAGAGGCTTATGTTTCATACTACTCTTATTTGTTTTTGTCTTTTTATGGATAAACAAAGCAGTGCAACCAAAAATCACATAGAACTTATGGAATTTCAACGGCCATATTTTAATGCTGGCAGTATATGTGTTAGTTATAAACTCAATAGCGCTGCAGCTGCTTTTGCTTAGTTCTTGCTATGTTTGGTGCCATAGTATCTCAACCATGTGCTGCCCTCTAGAGGATGTATTGCTTTGTATGTGGAACTGCATATTGTATGTGGAACTGCATATATACAGTATGAGCCTCAGTGAGTATCCTCTTTTTCTCCTTTAACCATGATTTCATCTACCTTCTTTCCATCTCTTCGCTTCTCCAGTGGACACTGCGGTACTTTGCCGTGTGTGTTTTTAATAATTCAGCCTGCGTGATGGATTTGATCTTCAGTGTCGAGTAGGAAGTGCCTTGCTCCACTGAACAATGCAGTGACGGTCAGGCCTTGCACATGTCTTGTGAAGCGGAAATAAGAAAAGCATTTTCCCCTCAAAAGGCTGCTTTCAAGGAAAAGGTGTTTTGGAAAAAACATGGAGGAAGGAGGTAGATGAGAAAATGGACCACTGATTTTGTTTCTTCTCTTAGCATTTGCCAAAAACACAGCCCTCAACAGAGAAGTAACTCTCTTTTAGAGGACATTTTCAATGGACAGTTACAAGGCACCAGAAGAATATGGCCATTTATAGAAATCCCATTTTTCTACTTCCCAACCTCTGATCCATTTGTAGGTCATTTTTGCTCTATTTCCTCTCTCCATCCTTCTGTATTTTGGTGTTTCATGACACATTTTCATTTGGTGACACATTAGTATCCATCAGGTTTGAAGGGCATGGTGATCAGGGAGGCCCTGTTGACTGCTGTGTCATACATTATAGCACAGAACTCATTTCCTGCCTGGGTTTAACAATGTCTGTGTCCTTTGAGAGGTGAGACTACATTGTGAGCTTCTACCTGTTTCATATATTGTATGTGCAGGTGGTCAGGTCACAAGTTGTAAAGAAACAAGTAAATCTAGAAGAAAAGGGGGAGAGATCTGTTTGTCTTTCTCCAAGATGATATGCAGTGTCACTTTGGCATCATATGCAAAGCACATGTTGTAGCATTGGGAATTATCTACAAATCTACATCACTAATAAGATTAACTAATCAACTAATTAAAATAATAATAATAATAATAATAATAATCTTACTCACTTTTTACTTCCAAAATGTTGGAATGGCCCTTTAATGATTAGCTTTTGGAAAGAACTAGGTTTATGCAATTCTGTCGTAATTAAATACATTTTTAATTGCAAATTTTTGCAACAAATTTTAATCTGATGAACATTTTCTGGATTAGTTAATTGGTTGTTGATGGGTGTTTCCCAAACCTTGTAATGGTGATGTTCTCATATATCTTGTTATGTCTACAAACCAAAATTATTCAGTTTTAAGTATTTCTTTTTTAGAAGAAACCAGCAAATATTCATATTTAAGAAAAAGGTTATCAAAATATTTAAGTGTAAAATTATTTCATTAATTTAGGTAATTCAGTTGTTTCAGCCCTAGAATATTTCAATCATATTTTTTTTTTAAATGTATAATTACTTTAAAATTGTGTTTTTTAGCCATAGAGTAAGCCTTTAATATGTACTTTAGTCAAGTACCTTGCTTGAAAGAGGCTTCCATCTGACACCACATGTTTCTACAGCAGCCCAAATGGAAAAACCATCCAGAATGTACTTACTACAAATGAGGACAACTGCTTTGCCCACATTAACCTGATGCATAAACTGACAGAGGAGGAGGAAATGGCAGATATGAGAGTCTGAAAGTAAAGAGAGTTGTAAGAGTTTTTAAATTCTTTTCTGGTTCACAGTTTGTCAACGTGCTTGGGAGAGGAGTGAGCGAAGGAGTTGTAATCTGCTGTTTCACCATTAGATATCACTAATTTTTAAAACACTAGACTTTTACTTATCCATTTATATAGAGCTAATATTTTCTTCTCTGTATCACTCTTTTTTCATTGTTGTTTTCACATTTACCATAATCCTCTCTGCTGTCGTTCTCTTGACTCGGCGATGACAGGTCATCCATCCTCCTCGTCCTACCACTCCATCATTCTTCTGCTCACATATGTATATGAAGTAGAGAATGAGTGATGGGTTGGTACCTGGAAATAGCCATCACCCTGTTTTTCCTACCACCTAAAGGCCTTTTAAATGTGTCAGGTTGGGGGGCGCAGGTAGGAAGAAGGGGGTCTTATCTCCCCAAAACACCTGTACCTGTTCCATACTGCTATTTAAGGCCTCATCGCTGTATAAATAGTTGACAATGCTGATTTCTTTCATGAGCTTTCAAGAGATGCTGCAGGTAAAGTGATGAGAAAGCCCTAGGGATTTTGAACGCCCTTTTGCTCAGCCAGTCCTTTATTCCTGAGGAGGCTGAGATACTTGCTGGGTTCTTTATGTGCAGAGAAGTTTAGTTTTTTTGAAAGAGCTTTTAAGTCTATTTGAGTTCTATTTTATTGAAGATGTTCTCTTGTTTACTTTAGAAAGTGACTTGATATATGTTGTAATTTAGAAATATACTATTACTCTTGTCGTTGTATGGCTCTGACCTTTTTTTTCCTTTTTGTCTTGTCTTTGATGGAAAAGGTATCTCACTTTCCTTTACAAATATTAAGTTGCAATTATTAGATATATACACTATATAGGTCAGAGTGCCACAGGAAGCATGGAGTCAAAGTGACATTTGCATTAATACGCAACAGGATGTCCATAAAATAGTAGTGTTATCAGCCTTAGGATGGGGAGAGGCTGTTTACAAATAGTTATATTTCAGCCTGGTTTTCATGTCAAGGTTAGTCTATCTTTACTTTTTAGAAACATTTAACACACCATTTGCCAGAGTAACTTTCAATCCACCTCATCTGCTCTGTGTGTGTGTGTGTGTGTGCGTGTGCGCCCTTGCATGCAGCAGAGCAGGAAGAGAGGAGAAAAAGGACAAACATACAACAAACACAAACTGACCTGAAAGTTCTGCCTAAAATCAATGGTAGAGGAAACACCGAGCCCATTTATATAAATGATTTTGTGACATTGTTGCAGCATCCTTTAATGTTTTAGCAGGATGATTGTGCATTGCTCTCGGGGGGAGGCATGAGGTTGTCAATTTAAACCTAGGTATCGGTGTGCGTGTGCGTGTGTGGCAGGTGCAAGAGGGCAAATGAGCAGGGGACTATGAATAATCAGTGAATGTCCGCTTACAATTTTAATTAAAATCCATTTCTTTGGAGACAGACAAGGAACATTTTAGATATCTTTAATTTAGTGTGTTTATCTTAGGTAATTTGGTTTTATTTTATAGCTGAAATTGCACATGTTCCAAGTTTGAAAAGCGGAAGTCAGTACACTTGTTGCAATCTGACAGAAGGAATATAGTGCAATGTTTGCTGCCCTATTTTTTGTTATTTGTTAGTTCAAGCTCAGTATCACCTCACTTTGATTATGAAAGTGCAAATTAATACTGAGTCACTTTTATTAACCTCAACAAGAGCGACACAGGTTTGGTGTAAATAACACAGCTGTAATTGATAGTCAAGCACACCCTGCCAATGACTGTCTGATTTGTGGTGCATCTATAATCACAATGTGGTTGGGATTATAGTGATGACATTTGCCAGGGTCTTTGAATGCATCTCCTTAGCTGCTCTTGTAAGGTCAACATGCTGTGAATTCAACATTACTTTCACTAGTTCTCATGCAATGAAGTTTAGAATATTCAGGGTAGCCTAGACTTATGAGGCTCTCACACCCAAGTGCAGCAAACATTTCCTTAATTCAGAACAATACGCTTTGACATTTTACCACTACACGGGTCTAGTTAGTATGTCACATGTATTTTAAGGGATTGTAATATTCATGCCCGCAGACAACCATCACTTACAATGAGAACGTTCAAACACACACAAACAGGCCCTCAGTGACAGTGATACTGTCTAAAACTGTCAAATTAAATGCAACATAGGCTGTGTTTGTCAAGGCAGAGTCATAGACAAGAATTGTACTTGTACCAGGTAATGTACTAGACAAAAACCATTGAAAAGACAGAAATGACTAAAATAAATAGCTCCCCCTCCCCTCTTTTGACAATGTTCTTTCTTGTACAACATAATGCAGACAGTTGCTTCATAGTTGTACCTTGTGCGTGTTATTTTTCTTGAGCTGACATTAAAGCTAAAAACATTTTTTAAACATTATTGTGTTTTATATTTTTATGTTTACTAAATTTGACACATTTACCTTCATCTATTCATGTTTCTGTGCCCAGTGACTTTGATTTCACATTGTCACATTATAATCAGGGAAACAGGCAGATTTTTTTAAAAAAAAAAATCCTAAAATATGATGTGAATTGTAAATAGCAATGACAGCTCAGAGATTCAGCACATGGATGCTTGTATTCTTCACCTTTATCTACACAGCTCTACATTATACCGCAACCACTCCTCTGTCGCGATTTATTATGTCCAGCTCTAAACATGAGTATCATACACATGTACATGTATAGTATCCGCTTCTTGTTGTTGATTCAGCTCAGCAAAGTCAGACAAGATGTTGTAATCCAGTCTCTTGATATGATAATACAAGACCTTGTCTTGCTTGTCAAATTAGTTTGTCTGTCTATCCGTCTGTTTCTTTGTCTGTCTGTTAGCAAAATAACTCAAAAAGTTATGGACGGATTTTGATGAGACTTTCAGGAAAGGTGTGTAATGGAACAAGGAACAGATGATTAGACGTTGGTGCTGATCCGAAATGCCGTCTGGATAGTGGAATGTTCTTATCATCGTATGCCGAAGCACTTGCTGCAAAGCCTGATCACTTGACACGCATGCAGCACTACATTTATGTCCTGCCACCTTGCAGCAATTTAATGGTACTGCAACCAAGGGGGTTGCTTTTGCCAGCATTTGTTTTTGTCCTGTCTGTTTGCAAAATAACAAAAAGGTTATGGACAGATTTTATGAAATTTTCAGGAAAGGTATGTAATGGGACAAGGAACTGATTTTGCGACAACGACTATCATTGTTTGGCAGAGGTCTTCTAGTTTATGCTATGTTTTAATGATCTTTTATGGATTGCATATTACAATTTTTTATCAGTTTTGTTCAATTCTGTCTTGTTGTATTTAAATGTTTCTATAACTGCTCTGTAAATAGCACTGCCTCGTCTTGCCTTACAACTGGAAAGTGAGCTCAAAAGAAAAGGCAAAACTATTGGACAGAGCTTATTTATTTAGATGCAACTTGCTTGTTAGACGTTCCTGATTACTGAGTTTTAACATATTGTTGTCATAGTAAGAAGTAAGAAATTTTACCGAATCTAATTAACTTTTTGTCCAGTGTTACTGAGGTACAATTTACTTAGAAACTTAGAAACATTTTCAGAATCAGGTCAGCTGAAATCTCCTTTTTAAGACAGTCATAAATGCCCATCACTTCCTGATGGGAGAGCCATTATTTAATTGAAGATTAAAATGAAAGCAAAACTGCTTTAAAGCAATATTGCATAGGTCAGGAAGTCTGCAGGGAGAGAGCTGGTTTAGTAAAATGTAGGGATGAGAGCCTCTTAATGGAGATGCAACAAACTGGTGAGCAACTGCTAATGAATGACAAGACTGGTCAAACACACATGCAAGCATGTTCACACAGACACACAGGCAGGCATAGATACCAAATTCAATAAATGTGTTCCCAATACTGTATACAGTTTATCATATTATCATTAGTTAAAGCTGGAATAGACAACTGTTTGTCTTTAACTCAGACCTGGGTTTGCAGCCACTTGTCCTTAGAGATCATCAGATTGTGAGTGGCTATGGATATGTCTTTTTATCTATGTCCTTAGAGGCTATGGTCAGTGTACAGTGGTCAGTAAGTGCAAAACAAAACTTTTACAAAAGATTGTAAAAGTCATCCACAAATTTACATCCAGGACACACACACAAAATAAATGACAATAAATAAATTTTTTTTTACATTTTGTAAATTAGTTTCAATGATGTTGCTGCCAACTTGTGTCAGAGCTGATGACATAGCCGATGACTTGTTGGAGCCATACATTACACATAAAAAAGTGGATGTATTCATAGTTTGCTCATTAAGGCCAACCAGGAACTGAGAATATACTAAATAGGCACCAGTTGTGTACTCCACTCACCTCTTTTTCAATAAAACATGATGGCAATTTTTTATGATCCCTTTTAGAGGAAAATAAACTATGGCAATGGCGAAGTTGACAGCTGGTATCGTCCAATACGGGCCTCATAATATCTGTGAAATTATGGTCATATGTGACATGCAGTACATCTATTAGATTCATTTTGCATTGTTGATTTGCAATGATCTTATAAGACAGCTTAAATCTTACAGTTCATATTAGAGGTATTGTATACTTTTAAATACTCTATATTCTCCTCTGTATTCAACTACATGCCAGGCCTACAAATATTGTATTTGTTGTGTGCTGTGTTCCTGACATATGCAATAGATATTAAGGGTGAAACTGTGGTGGATACTAATTTTAATGTCCGATTTGCAGTGAAATGCATGCACTTTTATTCCCAAAAAGAGCTTGTGTGAGATGTATCAGTTCTCGTGCAGGCAGTGTGGCTGCTCAAATTAGGTAACGCATGTGTCTCAATGAAAACAGATGCTCTGCAGTGCAGATATGCTGCTCATGCCTCCAGTGTGATTTCAGCCTGAAGGATGACAGGAGGAGAGAAAGCTCTTAGTCACCAGCCTCAATTCAATCACCCCCTTCATGATCAGGGATCATAGGCACCTGACCTGAAGGGAGGGAGGAGAAAAGAGGAGACACACAGAGCAGCGACACTACACATTTCCAATAATTAAACTTATACGGCAATGTCAGTACAACAATATTCACATAAATCAGTCACACACTGTTTCCCTCTGGTTGCTGCAGGTGGAGACAGGTTTCCTCCTCCTCTCTTTCTCTCTCTCTCTGATACGAGTGTTGGGCCCTTTGCCAACTGTTAGATCTCAGCGGGGCTCATCCATATGGCCACCATGCTCTGCAGTCATTACATGGCCATTTAACACATCTAATTATTCAACAATTGACACCTTGTCAAGTCAATTAGTACAGATTGTTTCTGGATAAGATGTCAAGATGTTGATCTCAACACAAACTATTAGAGGTCTTCTTTTTTTTTACCTTTTTGTGTTGGTCTAACCCCCTATCTGTGGTTGTCTGTCCATCTTGAGTAAAGTGACAGATTCCAACACCTGATCCTCGTTTTTTTTTTTTATTTTATGTATGTTTGCAGATCATTAATACTCACATGTGACCTTTTTTGTTATATTTGATTTTTCTTCTTGCATTATGTCAAAATTTCCAATAGGTTTCTGTAATAACTTTGTACATTTCATATTTAGCATTTAAAGCAGAACTGTGCAAAACTTTAACCCTAATTGAACAGCTTTAGAGTCATTGTGATGGTTAAATGCCCCTACTGTCTGTCAGCAGGAAACCAGCCTTGCAAAATCACATTATGGCAAATCTAAGTTTCATTCACTCATTCACCAGAGAGTTTCTAATAAAGGGGGCAGGGAGAGATGGTCTCTTTCTTACCACTGCTTCTTTCTCGTTTTCTTTTTCCTCTTGTTGTCACCATAATACAATACAAAAAAAAAAACTGTATACAACTGAAGGGTAACATATTAGAAGAGATGACAGTGGGATTGGCTGGGAACTGGGGAAAGAATGGTATATATTTTTTTTTTCCACAAAGCAAACATTACATTAATTGTGATGCAGGGTGTAGTCGCGTCATAATTCATTACTAGTTTTACTATCACTATAATTTAATTTTCCGGAGCTATTGTTCCCTTCCTTAAGGTTAAGGTCTGGATAAAGTGACTTTTGTACTTCTTTTGGTGTGAATGATTCCATTTCAAATTGTTTTGTGTGGTCCATCCAGTCTGATTTGAAAATCTGAGAAAATTTGAAATTTTTGTTGCACAAAACATGTTGAAGGTTACTGGAAAAGTAGCAGAGAATATTGTGTTCACTTTCAATAATATCAAACCCCCTTGCCAACAAAATAAAACAATCAGCTTTGGAATAATAAGCATGGATAAGCTTCGCAGGGTGATGCATAATTATCCTTCTTTGTAGCAAAACAAATATAATGAAGGACACTGTGACCAGAACTCATAATTTAATTCAGGGTTGTGTGTGATTAATGACAAATGGATGAACAATTCCTCACAAACAAGTTTGTAACAAAAGATGATGAAGAATTTCATCTATAGTTAAATGATGGTGAGTTACAAGTTTAGTGCACTTGAATGCATCTCTCTGGATAAGCTTCAGCCATATTATAGCACATTTAAACACAATCCTTGTTGCCCCAAGTGCTGTGCATGCTTAAATAGAATAAACAAAATGAAATAGAACACGAATGAAAACGAAAGTGAACAAATTAAAGAGTAAAAAACACAATAAAAGCACCATGGAATATTTAACAAATACTTTAAGTATTATGTATTAACTACAAATCCAGTGAGCAGTCTAATCCAACAGTAAATTTGATTTGATTTTTTTTTTAATGTGTAATTATTTGTTCAGATAAGCAGCTGTGGTGAATCTGAATGGAGCTTCTTTTTTTCTGATGGCTCCTGTTCCAAAGGAAGATACGAAAAAACCTGGATACTGTATTTTATTTTTTAACCTAACTGCATTAACTCAATTGATTGTGAATTGGTTTTGGAGCCCCACCAAAGTACACAGCAGTGCTGCTGATGAATACATCCATTGTACAAAGGCCTGCAGCTGATCAGGTGCCACTTTAGTTACACATGCAGTGTGGACACAGTGCATGACGTATTAAATGAGGAATTTTATAATACACTCACACAAAATGTGTGACTTTTGGCTGCTGAATCAGGAATATTTCCCAGTTCTGCTTTGGATTTTCTTTCCGTTTAGGGATGGGCGTGAGTATTTCATTATAAAAAATATCAGTTACCGTGACAATTTGTTGATATATTAAAAATATATAGAGCAAATGTTTGATCTCTGGTTGCATTTATTAATACACATCTTTCTACTCCAATGACAACTTATCTGTGGTGCATCTATTATCACAAGGTTGACAGTGGCAGCAAACGTAAAAAATGGACTTTGAAAACCTCTTTATGGTTGAAGCTGTAACCCAACATGCTATAAAGGCTTTATACTCTAATCTAAAATGATTGCATTTGGCAAGTTGACAGTAAATCTTGGAGCAACTTTTTACAGCAAAATAGCATCAAACTTTTGACTACCTCCACCACAGAAGCATCATTGTAGCCTGAAAGCTAAAACAGCCTCTGATATAATCATCACCTCCGATGAATTGTCCATTTATTCTATGTGGAACAGCTTGATTTATCTGTTGATAATGCCTTGATTACATTTATCACATTCAGAATCTGATGTGCTGTATAATTCAGTGACTAGAGGATTCAGGAGTTATTTCTGATTGAGCGCTCTGGTTTTGGTAATCAGGTCAGGTGCTGCTTAAGTGTGTTTTCATGTGTAAAGGGCATGATGAGTACACGGTGCATCTCCACCACTGACTCGCCCTGAGGAGAATAAATAATCACCTACAATTAGAAGAGAACATGGATGGCGACTTTACTTGATGAGCAGGCCACAAAACAGTCATGTCTTGGGAATAAAAAGGTGTCTCTTTTCCTGTACAGAGGTAGTTACAGCATGCATGATTCACAGTGTTGATCTCCGTGTGGAATTTCATAGCACAGATTGGGCATGAGCAAGCTTATTAATTACATCAATAAGATGCAGCTTCTTTGTCACAGGCACTTAAAGCAGAACTATGCAGGATTTTTAGCCTAATTTAACAGCTCCAGAGTCATTGTGATGGTTCAATGGCTTTTTGTGGGGAGACTGGGGGCTGTCTCCCTTCCCCCTACTGTCTGTCAGTGGTGAACCAGCCTTGCAATATTGTCAAGGCTGGTTTGCGTTACCACTCAAAATAAGAATCAACACAAATTGCTTCACGGCACTACACAATCCGACCCCCCCCCCCCCAGTCTGTAAGATCAAGGTATTGATAGCATTATTTTAGAGACAAGCAAGGAAGAAGAAATGACTCTCTGACCGAGTGAGGGTAAAGTGGTAGACAATGGATGGGTGGATGTTTGTGGGTGGTGTTATAAAACTATGCAAAAATATGCATTCTGAAACTGTAGGGGGGGCTCTGTCAATACAAAGGCAGAAAAGCAGCCAGACTTGCAAAGTTCTGCTTCAAAAAGAATATGATAGCTTTCTAACCCTTGAGCAAACTAACATCAAAATATTTTACTATATTTTACTTAGTCACATTTGCCAGTTAAATGTAAAACTAAAAGACCTGTTATGTTTTACTGTGGACATGTATGGACCCAAGTAAGGAATGGAAGCCGGATAGTTAAAAACGAGGTATTTACAATTTATTTACAAAAAACAAGCAATGCTTAGCCAAATAATAATCAACTAAAAGCGAGGAGACTGGGTGGCTGGCCGGAGTGAAGTCTCCCGAAAAAGGGCGCACTGAAAAGGAAAAAAAACGGAGGATTAGAACAACGTCTTTAGAAAATGACAAGAACTGGTTCAGAGCTGAGAGTCGGTCGGTTTTACCGCGGAGACTGTGAGACGCGCTGACAAGTGCCACAGGAAACAGCAGGGCTTATAAAGGGTAGGTAGGTAATCAGGTAATGAGTCGCAGGTGCACAGGGAGAAACTCCACCCGGCTGCCTGGTCAAGTCTCCTGTGATTACAAAGCAAAAGTCAGGGTTGCACAGGAAATAGACAATGTGACAAAATGACAGGAAGCGTGTGGAGCCAGATCCTGACAAGACCATCCTTAAAAACTGCAACTCACCCTCTTTTTTTAAAAATGTTTTTGCTGTTGCTAATGCTACACAACCAATATTTGCATTAAGTGGTGTTTACCAAAACCAAATGCCTGCTCACATTTTTAACAGAACTAGATTACATACTAGGCCATTGCAAAGACAAACCAATCATTAGAGTCTAAATACTTGGACTTTCGTCAAAGACTTTGTATTATCTAATGTTCCAAAAGCCAAACGACAAAAAGGAAATAGTGTGAAGAAGTATTCTTCTCTGCTTTTGTCCACAATAGAACACACAATTGGACCATAACAGTTTCCATGCTTTAACTGATATGTGTTGCCCAAGGTAGATGTTTGCTTCTCTGGAATACTTTTGTTCTGCTTTTTTCATTTGTTTTAGTTTTGAATGTCCATTATATAATGCAAGGAGAGTTCATTGGCCAAAATTATATGTTACCCATATAATTGGAGTGTGACCTAAAACACAAAGAAGTGCCCATGAAAAGTTTTATAACTGCAAAAATAAAAAAAACAATCACCATTTTGACTAGATAAAGGCTTCTTGCCCACGCTTGTCCCTGCACTGCTGCTCTATGCACAAACACTCCCTCGGTCAGGTTTAATACTTATAGTATTACTTTACATAACCTGTTCTCAGATGGAGGCAGCATTCAAACAATGTTACATTGTTTCTGTTCATGAAGACAATATAGATGCAGAATTATAATGACTACATGAAGAGCACTTAGAGAATGCAGACCTTGTCCAAGGCCTAAACACTTTGTCATTTAGGTTTTACATACCAGCACCTGTTTTACATTTTGATCCTCTTAACCTCAGTGTAACCTCTTTATCGCAGAAATATACACATCTGAACTTGTTAAATGGGACTTCCCATTTAACAATTCCCATTTCCGTTAGAATTGGGCGTCTCTTGAAAATGTGATATTTTTTGTTGATGTCATCAGTTGGTAGGAATATACTTGGGTGATGGACACAAGGTGGATAGAGTGGTTAGAACTCTTGCCTTTGCAGCAAGAGCTGGGTTCTGGTCAGAAGAAGGGTCTTTCTGCATGGAGTTTGCATGTTCTCCCTGTGTGTGCGTGGGTTTCTCCAGTTTCCTCCCACAGCCAAAAAACATGCAGGTTTAGAGATTAGGTGAACTGGACACTCTAAATTAACCCTAGGTGTGAGAGTGAGAGTGAATATTTATTTGTCTCTATGTGGCCCTGTGATGGACTGGCGACCTGCTCAGGGTGTACCCCACCTTATGTCAGCTTGGCACCAGTCGCCCCGCAACCCTCATGTGGAGGATACTGTAAAGCGGTAGATAATAAATGAATGAATGTATACTAGGGAGAACACAAAATATTCAGATTGATCCTGGAAACTGGAGACATTAAGTTGCTAACAGCAGGACAAAGTTAAAGATAAACCTGTGCCAATGACAACATAACCTACTTGGCAGAGTTTAAAATCAGCAAAATATATCCTCTCCAGCTGTAAAGAAACAGGTTATGCCACATTGTTATGTCAAAGTTGTCCATGTGAATCTGTGCTGCGATGCTTTAAGATAAAGGTATACAATTATGTGTAGCTATTCAAGTAAATAGCTGGGTTGCTCCCCCTTTTTAAATCCAGTGTCTACTTTCAGGCTGCTTGAACCTAGTAACATATCAGCTTTTATTTAATTTACACATGTTACACTGTAATGCACTCAGCACTGAATGCACCTACTCCATTAGCTTCCTCCCTGAATCCATGACCTGTGTGACCTTCTCTGTGATTATGTGTCATGATGAATGTGTCCAGGTACCTCTATTTAATCATACTGATAGTCATGATGGAGAATTTACTACCTAGAACTGGCAGCATGGCAGTGACATATGTTCATACACCCACTCATGTACACACACATACACTCACACATGCTCTGCCAATACACAAGTCGTACCACGGAATACTGGTCGTACCACGGAATACTGGTTGATTGGGGGGGGGGGGGGGGGGGGTCGGGGTCAAGGGGGGGGGGGGGGGGGGGGTCTGGGTCAAGTGGGTGTATGTGTGTGATTACATAGAGCCACACCCACCTTTGATCATGGGTGGCTCACTGCAGCAATGTTTTTGAAAATGAGTTTTCAGTTACTTCGTCAATGCTGCAGTTTGTCCAACATGTTTTTTTTTTTTACTGCAGACAACAATATTAGCTGGCACGTGCATTTAACACTTTGACCTCTCAGTTCCCAAGACTGTTTGCATTACAAGGTAGACCTTCAGTAACAAAATGTTCCTGTGAAAGACAATATGTCTGATACACACAGCTAATGGTGCTAGGTGAGCTGTGCTTTAGGACCAGAACCCAGACACAGACAATACTCCAAAGATGAATTGAAAAAGGAAAAAAAACCAAGACTAGGTGTTTCACATAAATGTGATATAGTAACAATTTAATTAAATAGTTAAGCAGAAACATAACAATATTATAGAGAGAAGAGAAACCCAACAGTTTACACAATGAGCAAGCGCTTAACTTCTCTTTTAAAATGGGGGACAGAGGAAAGATGAGGGACAGATTTAGCTGCATTAACTTTAGGTTTACTGTAGGTCAGTAATGCATCATATGAGAACCCATTACTAGATGTAGAGTACTGTGCATAAGTCTTAGGCCACCATTAGATTTATTGTTTTAGCAATGCTATAATGACCGTACTGTACAATTATTTCTCAATCACTTTATTGGAACACATCTTGAAAATATGGAGAAACACATATCCAGTTTGAAAATAACATCTTTTTTCAGAACAAAAATGCTTCTATAATATAAAATATTTAGTGTGACCTACATTTCCACTTGAACAATAACACAACCATGGCTCTTTAAAACCTGGAATGGAACCCTAATGTTATTGGTCAAACCTGTGTTTCTCCTACTATTTCATGCCAACAAATAGCTGCTGTGAAAAAGGTCTATTATACCTGGTTTACTCAAGGCATGTTGGAGCATCAAATACACATGTTGCACAAGTTAAACTCATTGACAGGTTGATCATGTAGTATAAGACTGACTTTTAGTCACATCTTTTCAATCTAAACGCCAATGATCACAAAACTGACATAAAAACAACAAAGCTGGTGGTGGCCTAAGACTGTAGATTCATGTCATCTAAACTTAAACTCCTGTTTTGTTAAAATTCAATTTGTAGAAGAGTTGATTTGCAACTTAATGTGTAAGAATGAGTGACATCTATTGGTAAGACTGCAGATTGTAACAGTCAGAGGACTCACTCATCTCTCTATTTTATAAGTTTGCCAATGAATTATGTAGCCTTCACATACCAAAAAAAGGATGTAATTTCTCTGCTTCTTGTCTTCACTCTGGCTGGTTTCCCTGTTCAGGCTGCTGTAGACACATGGCAGTGCAAGATGGTGGCCTTCATGAAGCATGGCCCTTACTTGCTGCATAGTCAGCTCCTTAGCCTGAGCCTCTTGAGCCTGCGAGACTCAGAAGTCTCAGTCTAAGTGCTTGTATTTATATAGGTATTATTCTCATGCTCAATGAGATGTTTACGACTATAGGAAACAGCAAGGCATCATTCACATCATTACTGTGAATCACAGGCATAGACACATTTAGTCATCAAAATGTCAGAAGCATACAGAATCTCCACTCTGAAAATCTCTGCATGCCAGCCAGTAAAGCACTATTACTCTGAACTGCACTCAATTTGTCAGAACATGTCACATCAAAGGCGTTAAAACACTTTTTTTTCCCAAACAGAAGCTCTTCAACTGTATGAACAACCACAATTGAAAATCGATTCATCCATGCAGTTTCACACAGACATAGAGACACAGTATGTGTTGTTAGCTACCTAAGATGTCTATCGACTGTATAACAATGCTACAAAGAGCTTCATCACTAATTATGACTCCGACACACTTCTTAACAATGTGTTCTCATACGAGACAAGGAAAACCCCATGTTTACTGCATGCATGCACTCATTGGACAACTTATAATGGGAGAACAGTCACTCGATTAGACATACAGAGAGAGACCTACATACTGTATTTGTTTGCCTTTCAGACACTTTGCCTATTATTAAAGTTGCCTTGAGAGAAGTATGAGGGTACCACACAAAGTTCTTGCTTGCATCTGAAAACAAAAAGTGTAATTAATTATTGTCATAATGTCTTTGCAAGTGTCATTCTTTGAGCGAGAGGGAAACCAAAGAAGTAGCACAATTGTGTCTACTTTACTCACCTGACCTGGCTGTGCCTAACTACTGTCTGCTACTTAAACTAAAAGCCAACTTGCATTGTTGGCATTTTGAGAGTGATGGTAATGCATTCCTTACTGTAGTTCTGGAGTACCTGAAGTCTCAAAATGTGACATTTTGATCTAATTTTCTTGACATGGCTATGTGATAGCCATGACTAGAGATGCACCGAAATTCGACCACTGCATTTTTGGTTTCCGGCCAAAAGACTTTTAACACCAAAACAAAACGACCGAAAAAGGATGTGATGACACATGCTGAATCTGGAGCCAATCAGTGTTGCCAACTTAACGAATTTGTCACTATATTTAGTGATTTTTCAGACCCATCTAACAACTTTTTTTTTTTTTTCAAAATTTTTTTTACCTCATTTTTACTGTACTCTGATTTGACTGTGACATCAATGGTCAGTGCGTCAAATGTTTGCAGAGAATGAACACAAACTGTGCTAACAGCTATAAACCTAAGCAGAGAGCAGGATGTGTAGCTATTGGCTACTCAGCAACAACAACAAAAAATCAAATGTTGTATATACCACAAAAGGAACATGCATTACAGATAACTAAACAGCAGTATTTTTTATATCAACCAGCTTATTTGAATAAATGCTATAAAACCAGTTACTATAACACAATGCCAAAAACAAAGACTTGAATTTCCTTTGATTAAAGAATTGTTTTTTTTCTAACCTTCTCTTTTTTTCCTGCTTCCCATTACTAAGTGACTTGTATATTACTCAACTAAACTGAAGATGAACTAAAAAGATGTGGGAATAAATAAAGTATAAGAAATAAACACATAATACAAAAATAAAGTATAAGAACAACAAAGAAAGTGAACGACTGAGAACAGTGCTTAAAAAAAGGGAAAAGTTTAGAGGTGAAGGATGAAATAAAAAGGTAAGAGAGGAATAGATTGCGATGACTGGGAGAGGAAGGTACAGGCGTGTGGACCCAGCAGATGGAAAGTTCAGGCTGTGCTTGTTTTCCCTGAAATGTCACAACTGTAAAAAGGTTTTAAAAGGCATCAATCATAGTGGAGCTGCACCTGCAGAAGTAAACGTGAGGCTTGGGAAATGAGACCTCCTCATTGAACTGCAGAGGCAATCACTGCAGCACAGTTCAGGTCACCACAGTGCTCACTGAGAGGAGGACATGAAGAGGAGACCTGAGAAAGAAATGAATAGAGAGGAGATGGAGGGAACAGAGAGGTGAGATTGAGGATGGTGGACATTTTGGCTTTTGCAAATACGTAGAACTTGTTTTGTGCTCTTGGTGTCTCCTAGTTTGACTTCGCTCTTATTGCAGCTTTTAGGAGGTCATGTAGGTCTTATTGAGATCAAGAGAGCTTTTCAAGTAACTCTTCTTACTGCTGAAATTGTTAACCTGATAAAGTTGTATCCAAAACTTTTTTTGAGAAAAAAAAAATGCAATTCATAGTTATTCTGCCTCCAGTGCATTTGTCTGACGGTACCATTTGTCATTCTCATGCATGCTTTGAAAAATGAAACTAGCGTAAATGAGACGGTAAGAGGAGTTATTTGTGAACTTATTAGCCTTTGCCTATTTTTTGTTAAAGTTACAGATGCTGTGATTAGTTAATCCCCAATGCTTCAGTTCAGTTCAATTCAAAACACTTTATTTGTCCCCAGGGGGCAATTAAAAACACACAAGGCGGTTATACATATTAACACAATACCAAGTTAGAGAAGGTGCAGATAAGTACATATAATGCAGAAATTGAAATAAGAAATTAATAGCAGCTACAGCTGAAGTGCATTGTGTAATTTAAAGGATAAGAAGTAAATGCAGTCTTCCAGTTCGCTGGATGAGGACAACTGGGAATAATGCAGTTTATCTACCTGCTCACAAAAATAAATCTATTTGTATGGAAGTATATGGGAAAATTAGCCTACGTCTTACTGGATTTGCATCAGTAAAATTTTCCCTCAAGAGTTAAAGGTATCAATCATATTTCAGGTGTTTTCATTGGTTACATACATTTTAACTGATGTTCCCATTTAAAAGGAAAGGAAAGCACATCATGTATGTATATGAGGAAACTGGGATTGACAGCTGGTATTATCTAGCAGGAGCCTGGTTGCAGTTGATGTCTGTGAACTAACTATATCAAAACTCAACATGGCGCTGGCAAAAATGTGAATCTCGAGGCCTCAAAACAGGCATTCAGATTCTTAAGGGTGACATCATTACAGGTTGCCACTTGGTACTTAGAACCACCAAAGCCCTCCTTGATTACTGAAACTCCAGCATCTCTCTGTTTCTGCATTAGTGCAGTCTGCAACTATTCTCTTGGATGAGAGCTCATGTGCACATGACTGTAAACTGTGGTCCTGCCTATAGGAGGGTGAAGGTGACAGCTAAAAACATGGATCATAGTAATGATTTTGAATAACAAAACTTTCTGTAAATACTGTATAAAAGAAATGCGTGCCGTTGTATTTACTCATCCAGCATTCATCCAAGTGAGTTACTGTGGCACACAGTGTTCCTTTGTGATTGAATGAGGCCTTTTTTATAGCCTCTGTTATGCTGATTTTAGACTGTATGTGAAATTTTATATGACATGCAAAGTACTTTAGGAGCCCAGGCATTTATTGACAAAATATTTCAGTCTGACTTTACAGAAGCATGAGAGGCAATTTTATTGGAATATGGTGTGTGTGTGTGTGCGTGCATCTTTTTTGAAGTGGATGCTCTGATGTAATTTATGTTGGGTAAACAAGACAACATGGTTATAATGCTGAATTCACATTGCATCTTAAAGTGAGTGGGTTATGGGCTTGAATGTAAGGTTTTAACACTGGGCATGTATGGAACAAACGGTAAGCGGAAGCCAGGTTGCAAACAGCAAGGTGTGAGGGATTTATTTACAAAAAAGTGCTACAAACAGAAAAAGTCGAGCCAACTAAGGAGGAACAAAAAGCGAGGAGACTGACAGGCTGGCTGGGCGAGCATCTCCCGGGGTAACTAGGAAAAAAGGGGAAAAATCATAAATTAGAAAATGAGAGTAAAAACCATTGAAAACCTTGTTTCACAGAGGAAGAGAGTAAGCCTCATTATAACCTTGGTGTAGAAAGGAAAGTTTAGCATTTTGAAGGCAGAGTACTTTAATTTCTTACAAAGATGCATTACCTAACAAACCCAGAACCCATTTAAGTAAAGATTATTTTCATAATTGATTCATCTGTTGATTATTTTCTCAATCAATTTGTTGTTTGGTCCATAAAATATCCAAAAAAAATGTTCGGTTTATCTAAATCTTCTAATTAATGATGAAGAATGATGAAAATTGAATAATCATCACAGCCCTAATTGATAGGCACCAGTATTAGTACCTTTCTTCTCTGGTCCGGTCCGGCTGTACATAAAAAAGAAAAAAAATGCATTAATAACTTTTCAATGGCCTGAAAAATTAAAAAAATCCTGGATCCAGACAGCAATCCGAATCACCACCAAATTCCTTGGTGTTCCTTGTCCCATTATTTGAAAGTTTGACCAAAATCCATAACTTTTTTAGTTATTTAGATAACAGTCAGACAAACCAACACAGGCAAAAACATAACCTCCCTGGCGGGGATAATACAGTTATCATTGTAAAAAACAAGACAAATAGTGGATGTCTACAGCCCATGTGATACTGCAGTAAATATGACCAATCATTTCGTTCACATGGAATGATTGGCTGGTGTACCTGTCTGTCACTAACAGATCTGCTTACCTGTCAGCACCTTGCTAAGAATAATAGCGATAATAGCCAGGAACAGGTCATGGAAACATGGCACTGAAGGTTCAGCTGTAATTCACAGTTCGGCTGGAGACAACATAGTTTAGTCTTTTCAGGGTGAAGATGTAGTTGAAGGTTCTGATGGTAGGTGGTGGGATGTTTCTCTTGCATTTTTTAAATAGCTTTTCCAAACTTTCTAGTTACTCATTTTCTGCACTGATGAACCTGGATAAAGATTTATCACCCAACTCCTTAGCTTTCCCTGTTTTAAAATCTTTGAAGTGTCCACTTAAAAACACCATTCATAGTGGTGGATCCAGTGTCCACATATTTACTGTCTTATTTTCACCAGTGTTGTTGCTGCTTTGGTGCATTTAGCAGCAAATGAGCCAGACATTTCCCCCAGGTTTCAACTGAAAGAGAACTAATTACTAGAGTGAATATTAGACTTACACTGAAGAGGTGGACATTAATACAAACCCATATTAATACCGAGATTTAGAGAATAAGGGATGATTATTATGGCTGTAGTTGTTGGTTGAAGAAAGACCTTAACAAGCCAACTTACCCCAAAAAATATACTATGTTGTATATGATGCCAATCAGAACGTTTCATTTTGTAACTCATTGAGGTACTTGCTCATTGAGCTATTTATTAAAATAATAAAATGCAGTCATATTGTTCAAAATTAATCTGACAAGCAAGAACAACAGCCAGCCCTTGTGGTTTTATTTGACCTACCACAATATGTAAGTTATTTTAACAGTGCTGGATTATTAGCTGCATCTAAGCCATGCTGCCTTTTAGTTTTAGCTTTAAATGTTTCCAATAAACTGACTAAATTGTTGTTGCGTTTACAGCCTGTCTCAATGTCTGAGTCACCGTGATTGTTGCCATGTCTGAATTGATTGTGGTGATATTGTTGTGTTCTTGGAATTTACTTTGATCAGTGCAGGGTGATAAAAAAGTGACATGAAGGATGGGCAAATTGACTTAAATAATACTCAGGTTGCTATAAACCATAATTTCTCTATAAAACTTCAGGCGTGGATAAAGTGTAGATTTTTCATTGAAACACAAACTCACTCCATCATGTTAATGGCCTCAAACAGTGAGGACGGGGAACGTCTTCAGTTCCCAGACTGGGTGGCTTTGAGTCTGAATTAAATGTCACATCTTGTTAACATGTAACAATTTTATAGCTGTTAGGTACGAATAGGCACTGCAGGAGCAAATGTTTAAGAGAACTTGTTAATAGGAACAATTCCGGTGGAACAGCTGGCTGTGATGGAGTCATTGATGAGTGGATGAGACCTGAAAACTGTCTCTGTTTCATCATTGTTGAGCAGATTATTGAGCCCCTTATTCTCAAAGTACATGAACTAAGCAATGTGATGATGGAGTGCAGTGCTGATACAGCTTGTCTGCATGAGACAATATCTGATCGAGGTCATTAACAGACTGATTAATTCATTGTCTTTTTGACAAAAATTGTTCAGACAGTCATGATTTCAGTGGAAATTACCTTAAGCAGATAAATGTAATATGAATGTGTGCTGTACTTTCTCAGTGTGTGCATCAAGACATTTGGAAACAGCAATTTTCAGCATTAATCTGTAGCATCTACAGAACATTCAATTTGCTCAACTTAAATCAAGAAAACTGATTTCACAAATGCATCTCGAGATTAAAAATGAACTGACCGAGACATACTCCTGCCGCACTCTACTTGAATACTCCAAAATCTGCACTGCAAAGGTTCCTGTAATTTTGGAAAGCATCACCTTTTGAGGGGGAACTTTCACTTCAAACATCACTAAATCTCCTAAAGAGAAACTTTCAGTCAATTTTTGCAGTTACCAGAACAAAGGGAAGCATTCAAACTGTTTTGGCAAAGTAAATGATTTGTCCAAGTCAGAATGTAGGTAGGGATCCAGAAGTCCACATAAGTGGATAGAGCCAGAACACAGTGTTCCCATCTTGAAAGGATGCGTGGCTACCAAGGAGCAAAAAGAACCAAAGCTGGTGGGATGAGTACCCGGATAAAAACTTTGATATTAACCTTTGATGTTTTGTGGAAAATGACTTATAGTATCTCACACTGCACGCAAAATCATTAATAAACCATTTTGGTGGAAGTTCAGATATATGTTCATTTCTGATCATTTCATTGTTGACTGATGTCAGTAAATCACTGAAATTAACGCTAAAGTAGAATATTTGGGCTGCAACAAGAAGAACAGTGTGTAACAGTGAATAAAAACAGTGTTGTTCTGAAGGAACTTCACGCTGTTGAAATTAATGAGAGCAGTTGCTCATTTTGGGTGAGCCACATTGCCTTGCTAACTCTCTGCACATTCTCCATGGCCCCTGCTAGTCCTCACCGTGGTGGACCACTACCTTCTCTTTATGTCACAGAGAGTTAATAAATGACTGAGTCTGATTAGGGTCACGCAGACGGTGAAGTAAAGCATAGCTGGTTCATTGGTAAGTTGTAATTGTGCTTTTATTGCTAAGGTGGAGGATATCCATGATTATTAGGACATACTGGACATACGCTATTTTCAGTGGATCACTAAGCAGAGTAAAATGCAGAGTAAAATGAGTATTTGTTTCGATGGGTGAGCCCATCTGAGTTTTATTCTTGTTTGACCGGGAAAAAGCTACCAGTAATAATCACAGGTGTGCAGTGTTCTGGTCTTATGCACCTGCCCACAGATCCAATGACCCTAAAATGATAGTCTGCATCATTCTTCATTTCTGGTCCCACATTTTCTTCAGTTCCAAAAACATTTTACTGCTTGGAGCATGCACAGCAACCATGTTCTTCTTTTTGTCCACTGTGATCCTTCAATGAATGTTGTGTCACACTGCCCTCCCTGTACATAAGGTAATCTCAGTCTAAATTATAATTATTTTTTGGGTTCCCTGATGGTCCAGCAAGTTGCTACCAGAACCCCACAATCTCTATCTTTAAAAAACTCATCTATTTTTAAAAACAAGATCTCTCCAAAATCTCTTTAAAAACACTAACTTCTCTTAAGCGCTCCTGAACTTAAGGACCACTTATAATTTCTTTCCTCCTGATGGACTCTCATTGTGCCATAACTCCAATAATGTCTCTGACTACACTTATCGACATTTAATTATTACTGTTACATTAATATAACATCATTATAATGATGACTTCTAAGTTGCTTTGGATAAAAGCATTTGTCAAAGGACTAAATGTAATGTAATATACAATATAAGTGTTTTCTTATTAGTGACATAAGGAAGAAGGTGAAATCAATTGATAAGCCCACAGGGTTAAATATCTGGGTTTCCCCACCATTGTATCAGGAGAGAAGATGTCTCCTGGATAGGAGGTGAAACACCTTCAACAAGTTGTCATTCCTGGCTGTACATGTGAGCTCACTTGACCCCAGTCTCACCCTCTAATCTCAGTCTGCAAAGACATTTGAATGAAAAGGGAAATTTTAATTTCACACTTTCAGTGTGCTGCCTGGTGCATTCAGAGAAATCCGGACACTTTGAAATAAAGTAATTACAGTGGCAGTCATGTCAGTGCTTAAGAGTAAAATTAATACCCGAGCCCGTCGCTACAGAAGAAGAAAAGAAAAGGGAGAAAACTAGAGATAAACAGTTGAATTTGGCCTATCTTTTCATCTCCAACTTGAAAGCAGACTGCTTTTGTTTGTTTTCATCCATCCATCAACCCACACCACCTTCAAGCTTCCTCTTCTTCTTCTTTTTAGGTACCCTTTACATATTTACAACAGATTTAATAGATTTTTTTCAATGGCCTTCTGTGATTACTTCACCATACAAATGCTGTGCAGGTGCATGTTAAGGACAGGGGCAGTTCACATACAGTATATGTAGCTCCACAACAGGGGTGTCCCTCAAATGCATAATTATCCCTTTTATTGACTGCTTTCATTGTGCTATCTTCCCTTTCCCTTTCATATAGTATCACAATAGATATTTGTGAAGGAAATCAGTTTTTGAAAAAATAAGGAATCCACTTATGTGAAAGATGATTCCTTTTCCTTCTATGCATGTTTTTATTTTATTATTGTTTTTTATTTGTCTTTCTCTCACATTACCTTTACTGTACAGATTTGTACCTCCTGTCTCAGCAAGCCTCTCTCTTTCAGAATGCACCCTATTTTTCAACGCTTGGGGCATTCACTGTACTTGAGGAATTAATAAATAACTAGCTCTTCTCTCCAATATTCCTTTTTATAACCTGTGTCAGTCTTAATGCAGTGGAGCAGCAACAAAACAGCGCAACCTGTTGTGCAATTCAGTAAAAGCCTATGCACATTTATAATGAATAAAGATCCACTTTTACCTCTCTGCAGTTTGCTGTTTCTGCTATTTTTGCTATTTTCTAAACTTTGCAAAAAAAAAAAAAAAAAGTCAACATAAGAAGAGATAGCCATGTTAGCAACCTTGCTCTTTTGTTTTTTTTTCTCTTTTGGTTGGTCATTCTTTTCATCTTATTGTTCATAACTTGATTGCTAATGGATGAATTGCCTTGAAATTGTGTGCAAATGAGGAGGAACCCCAGAGGATGAATCCTATTTAGTTTAATTTTGGCAAAAATATCTCAGCAGTAATTAAAAGGATTGGCACATGTGTGCCCACACTTGCATATCTATGCACTTTGTCCATGTGAAAGACATTGAGGATTCACTGGTATACTGTCTCCCTCAGCCTTTGTCTGTTCTATTTTCAGAGGGGGAACAGTAAGTGAAGTATTGTGAGAGGGGATACAAAAGCCTTTGTCTCAGGGGAGGAGAGAGAGAGAAGAGGGGGAGAAGGAGAGGATACGAATAAAATATGCTGCTGACTATTCATCTCCCTACCTCTTTCAGTTATCTCTCTCTCTCTCTTTATCTTTGCCTCCCTCACTCTTCCCAGGCTCCTAGAGAGGCAACTTCAGATGCTCGGACAAAATGAATTTCACCATAATAAATAATACAGCTTGTCCACAATCCCTCTTTCCCTCCATCTGAAACAACAGATGTGCCTTCAGCACATTAGACACAGGTGTAAATGTGACACATTGCAATAAATGCATTTTCTTGTTCACTTAAGTCTAAAATAACCCAGCAGAGATTCACCTGACACACTGCTGTTAACCTTTTGAGGCTTCATAGAAAAGAAAATGTTCTACTGTTGTTTATTGAAACCAGAGGAAGCAGTCAAAAACATGATCTATATCAGAGAGAAACAAGAATGACATTCTTCAGCTATGTGACAACTGTAATGTAAAAATATATAAAAATAAATATTGATTAATGGGCCATTCACATACAGTGTCTAAAAACTCTTGCAAAACACATGGGAGAAGCTGGAGGTGTTTTTAACCAAGGCACTTAATATGTGTCAAGTTCTGTGTGTGTTTTTTGTAACCACAACTCTGCCCAAACTTGAAAAATGATTGATCAATCAATTGAAGGACGCAAAGGACAACTCAATTCTTCTTATGCTTCCATTTTTTATTTTCTTAACGATGGGTTTAGGTTTGATGATTTCAGTAGGCATGAGTAAATGATGGGATTGAATAGGATAGGTTAATAACCTTCAAGAAACAGAAAAGACATTCATTAGTCTCAAATAAATAAATAGCAGTAAATATGTTATCCTCAATGTTATCCTAGTTTCTTGATTCTTAAACAAAGTAATTCAAGTTAACTTCGAATCTCAAGCCAGTTACATAAAGTATCATCATACTTAATTAAATTCACCTAAATCATAAATAATAATTAGCATACCAAAGTTATTCAACAACCTCATTACACCATCCACATCAAAGTTATTTCTTTCCTACCAGTTGCGTCTTTCAGATTGATCAGGAATTGATTTCCTTCCTTACTTCCAAGAGCAAGTGAAAAGACTAGCTGCTTCCAAACATTTCATGTGTGTATGGTCATCCCCTGTAGGTTGGGAGTGCAACCGATTCCACAGTAAATGCTCTTGGAAATAAACTGAGATCTGATATTACAATATGACTATTTCATAGTCATATTGAAAAAGATGCAAAATGTGCAAAACATGCAGCATGAGAACAGCCCCCTAAACCAGTGGTTGCCAACACTGTGCCCATGAGTGCCTTGTCACCTGTGGGCAGCCAATAAGGTGTACACTTCTGCAAATAGCAATGAAAACTGATGTAGGTAAGCTCTGAGTGAAAAAAAAAAAAAACAATAAAGCTGCTGCTAAGGTCTGAGGTCCAACTGGGTTTGTTAATGTCAATTGATTACTGTGATCGCTCGTTAAACATGTCCACAAATGTAAATTAGAACTAAGGTTCGCACCTTGTGGCAAAGTGCTGACCATTAATGACTCTCTACCTGTATGTAGATTGTGCCCCATCTTTGAAGGTTCACACCACTGTGCCTTGGGCACAGAGCTTGGCACAATGTCACGCACAGCTGAGGGGAAAAGTAATTCTGCCTGATTAAGATGCTAAAAAGTTTCTGGATGTTTTAATGTTTAACTGAGATTTGACACGACAGAGACAGATGGACAGGTGTGTGTATCTGTGAAAGACAGCGAGAGACAGAGGGACGGAAATGTTAATGCTTCTGTGGTCTACTTAACTAACTGTGAAAGTGTCTGATTTTCGAATGTCATTTTATTCTGTTTTTCAAATGACAAATGTAAATTTCAAAGGACAAAGTTTTACGCTTTACAAAAATGCATTATCGTATGACATTGAAAAAGTGGAACATACTGCTGAAATGAAAACAAAAAGTGCATGTTTTGTTTTTCCTAGGATAGGATGTTTTCATATAATCACTCAGAAAGGATGGTATGCACATCTCACTCCACTCAAGATATCATTGATATTGTTAATTAAAATTGTGATAATTGTTAAGAGTAAGCACAGAAATGACATTATGCAGTTGAATGCAGCATTTTAATAATTTGAATGTTAAATTCAACATTTTAACAACATAAGTGTGAATAAGTTAATGTAGTATATTACTCTCTACCCTTCTCAAAAAAGTTGGTGACACTCTCCAGCTCCACATTAGATCTTTTGTTGCCCACAATTCATTTTGGTCAAGACAGATGGAGGCAACAGCATTATTGCACTAGTTCCATGAGTAAGGTGACGGCTGCAAACAGGTTGGACTTTGACTGAAAACACAAAGAAGCGTCCACGACATCGTCCACGAGTATTGTTGGGCACTGAAACGTGGTCTCAGTATTCCACTGCTTCCTGTATGATCAGAATCTTCTTGATCCAAACCTCGCATTCTTTTTTATTTATGCATTAAAGTTTATTTGTCAGGCCCAAAAAAAAGATTGTAACAGTTTAAAATGAACCCATCACAGATGCATTGCATATAAGATTTCTAGCCAAGGCTAATTTGCAATCTATGTCCCAGGTTAGGCTATTCTACTGTACAGCTATCAAAAATACATCAATGAATCAATACATGGCTAAAACATTTCCATATACGCAGCATAATAATATCAATGAACATGTGCATACAAAATTTCATAATCTACAGTCATGTGATCACAAATTTGGTTTGTTTCAGCCAGTTTTTCACATTTGCATTACACATTTTAAGGTCAGTTAGTGTTTTTATTTCTGTTGCTAGGGCATTCCAAAAGTGTATTTTGACCAAAGGTAGTTTTACACTCTGCAGTTGCCTTGGACTGACCCCCTGGTGGTGATTCTACTGGTGTGTATTTTTGTTGTGTGTGGATAGAGACCAGCTGGGGAAAGTTTAAAAATTTAAAATTAACTTAATAAAAGAGAACTTCATAAAAATGTCAAAACTGAGCAACTTCTGTTTTTTTTTTCTTTGGCATTTGATCCATTATTTTCAATGCTTGATTATACAGTGATGTGATAAGATTAATAGTAATTTTTGAGGCCTGGCCCCATACAGTCACAGAATAAGACAAGTGTAAAAATACTGAATCATGGCATGCATAAAGAGTTTAGCTGCCTTTAAGGGGATGTATTGCCGTACCAGTCTGAAGCAGTCTAGATTTGTCTTTACTTTCTTGCAAAGTTTTCTAACACTCACTCACTCACTCACTCATGTCCTATGTTTATCAAATTTAAATTGAGGATCCAAGATGACATCTAAAAATTTAAAATCACTTCCTTTATTTCCTCTTGATCCAATTTAATTGCATTCCTTCTTGTGTGTGATTTAGATTGTTAGTTCTAAAGTTAGTTGATGGTTTTTGAGCCATTGAGATATACTCTACATTTCATGTGTTAATGTCTCTGCTGCTGCATAAGGAGTTTTAGATGATACATACTGTAAATGTTTGTGTCATCAGCATACATTTGGCAATCAGCTGTTTTATAGCATGTTGGCAGATCTTGTTCTTCGTGTTGGAATGACATTTATTCAGAATAATTTAGTCTATGAATTTGTTAGGTATACTGTATGTCTTTTCTGTTTTTTTTTTTCCTTTTTTATGTAAAAGTTAGCAACATTTATTGGCAAAGTTGCACGTTGCAGTTGAATAGCCCTCATCTCACTCTTCCCTTTCATGTGTGTTGGAAAACTATGTAGCCTTCATTTAGCATCAAATTTCAGTTCATGTTTAGTTTAACCATTGTGGACTGTTGTAAAAACATGGTGGTCCAAAAAGGTGGCTTCTGTTTTGCTGACCCAGCACCTTTTAAGAACATGAAAGAAACAATTCAGGCCAAATAAAAATAATGCAACCTCAGTTTTACACACTGGATCTTTAACATTGTCTCATCAAAAAAAAACAAAAAAACACACACAACCAAATTATTTAAAAGGTCCAGTGTATAAGAAACCATGACATCTAATGGTGAGGTTCTGCGAGGGTTGAACCCAGAAGCAGGCACGGTCGAAGCACCAGAAAGTTTCAACATTTTTATTGTCTATACAATTGGAATGTGCTGGGCTGTGATGAGGGGGTTTCCAGGAAGAGGGGGAACAGCGCTGGAGCTTGTCCGAGGCAGGGAAGCACAGTGCAGGCAAAGCACAGACAGGATAACCGCTCCACAGTCCAAACAGTGCAACAACACGAAACAGCAGGCAGAAAGTGGATCCAAACAGGGGAATACAACACAGGAACCAATTGAGACAGCCGGGCTCTAACAAGAGGGAGATCAGAATTAGTCCAGGCATGAGAGACTGACAAAACTCGTACTGAGGCCAAGATGATGCACGTTAGCACATGCAGTGTAGACAACAACCTGGCGTCGAGTCACAGGAAACCTGGAGTATAAGTAGGAGGGAGCCTGATGAGGAAATCACCGGCAGGTGCGCTCCAGCACAGGTGAGCAGATTGCGCAATCACAGCAGAGGAGGAGGGAAGAAAGGGGGGAGGCAGAGCAGACTCATGACAATTATGGCAACAAACATGACTTTCACATACCTGTCCCTGTCCAAAGCATGTCAGGGAAATATGGTGGCCCTCACATACCAGAAAGGATGGGATGCACATCTCACTCCACTCTTGCATTTTCTGCCATATTTATTTCTTTTGGTTTATGTGTGGAGTTTATGTTGCCATCATTCAGTTTAACTACCCATTCAAACCTTTGTAAAAAGATTGCTTTTGCACCTGTATCTGGGAAAGACACCCAAACAACACTCCATGTCTATAACCCAGTAATAGCTGATAAGTCATATATATATATATATATATATATATATATATATATATATATATTCGTTAATGCTGTGACATCAACACACTGCACTTTGAGAGTCTGAATGTCAACACTGTTGTTTCCCAGTAGTGTCATATACTTTGTCTATGACCCTGTTACTGTGTGTGTGTGTGTGTGTGTGGACATGTATGATGTCTACCCACAGTGCATCTGCTTGGCTGCTCCATTTGATTGTTCCCTCTAGTCGCACTCTGGGAAATGTTAATGGAGGGCAGTTAACGTCAGATACGATTCACCTCCATCTGTATTCAACACACCATCACCCCTGTGTTTGGATGGATTTAAAAAAAAAAACACATAAGGGCAAAAAACGAGGGAGATTTACCAAATATGGTCAGATGAGGCATAGAAAGTAGAGAACACCCATTGCTGTATTGACGCAGTCGGCATGATCACATCTGTGTGTGTCTGTACTCGTTTGTGTTAAGTGTGCACAAGCCTCGTGTCTTTGTGACTGAAGTGTGCACTGGTGTGTAAAGCACAAACATGGCTGTGTGAAGAAGGTGTGAAGCCCACATTGAGTGTGGTACAACATGTCAATAGACCATCCGTGGCTGTTCTAAATCACACACACACACACACAGTGATTTATGGCCTCGAATTTAGTCAATAAGAGCCATGGCTAAGATAAAGGACTTGGGCAGCAGTTTGTAGGAATCACACACATACACTCACACACACACACACATACACACAGGTTTGTGCAGGTATTTTTCTTAAGACACTGCACTGACTTCCATTTATTTGGACAGCCTAAACAAAGCATCATTGCTAAACCTTAACAATAACCAGCTAATGCCAAATGTTTCTTCTAAAATGTACCAGAAATTGTACATTTTAGCAATGAAGTTTTGCCTCATTAAGACCAGGTTTTGGTTTCTTTGAGGACTACCGGTCCTGACAAGGTCAGTGTTTATGCCAGAAAAGGTCCTGAAGATATTCAGAATACAAGAACACACATACACACACAAAAAGAAATGAGGGACAGAGTTGTCCATTAGTTGTCCATTGTGTGTCCAGACTTGCTCTCTTGAATAAATTCCTCTTTAATCAAACTGTTTTTTTCTGCAGCTTCATGTAAAAAATACCATATGTTTATAGAATTTGTCTGTATAGTGACCTTGACATCAACACATTCAGTGCTGAATTCAAGATGGACTCTGCTCTGCACAGTCTAAACTAATAGTGTGCTCCTTGTAATATTGATTAGGGTTGCAAAGAGGTGGAAAATTCACAATTAGTAGAATTAGTAGAATTTTTGGACATGAATGGGAATCCATGGGAGTTAATGAGAATTAAATGGAAATAGATCATGTAAAGAAAATGTCATTTACAAATATAAATATTTTGTCTTGACACAAGAAGACATGCATGAAAGATTATTATTATTATTAAAAAACATGTCATGGATCAAAATGATCTCCTAATTTCCCACCAGAAATCATGAGGTGGGGGGGCATTCATGTGCATTCATGTGCGGAAACATGATTGTTAAATAAAATATTCCTTATATGCATCAAATCTGATTATGCTACAATGTATTATTTACCAACTATATTTCAGTTCCCAACCTTACATTTTGAAAATGTTCAGTTCATTCCCATTAAAGTTTCCAATTTTAAAAATGTCTTGAATTTTGCCACCCTAGCAATGATCAGGATCCCAGTTGCAACGAGTCCTAAATTATACATGACATCATTTCCCTACTTTCCTTCATGCTGAAATATCTTAAACATCTTAAACATCAAAACCCTATGATAAGATGTATGACATCTACTGCACCATACCAGTATTCTCATTTCCCTGAAAACATACAGTTCATTTGGCTTTATCACAGTTTTGCTTTTTTTTATTGTTAACCATTTGATATGATTATTTTAATTTAAAATTTTAATATGACTTTAACCTGTCCAGGGTGTACCCTGCCTCTCGCCCTATGTTAGCTGGAGATAGGCACCGGCACCCCCCGCGACCCTTAGTGGATAAAGCGGTAGAAAATGAGTGAGAGAGAGAGAGACAATATGACTTTAAATATATACATGACAATAATGTGACTCTGTGTAAGTGTCATGACATTCTATACACACAACCCAAATGGCAAGGGCAAAGAGTTTAATGACAACTGATGCTTATTTTGAACATTACAGCATGAACACATGTTTCTACTATAAGGAGCCATATGAAAGTGATCAACCTGTAAATAGCCAAAATATTAGAACCCAGCATTTCATCACCTTATTTCCTCTTGTTGGTTTTAACGTCTTCCCTCTTTTCCCACACTAACTTTTGCCAAATAACTGCAGTAGTGTCTCTTATGTTGGACATAAAACAAGGTCTTTTTCAGGACAAGACATGCTGTGCTTTCTCATAAAACAACAGTCAATTAGGCTTAAGAAGCCCAGTCTCTTCCTGGGCCATAAAACAAGGAAATAACAAATAGAAAAGTGGGGGTAAAAGGAAAAACAAGAAGCAGAGACACTTTCACTCCTTGTCTATAGTCAGTGGGGTTATTTCAGGGGCTTATTGAGAAATATTTATAGTTTTCACTGCTAAATTCAGTGTGGGGCAGATTCACAGCCAGTTTCATATTGGCCCATGGCATTCATAATCATGTTACATCTATATTAACCTGATGTTTATTGAGATGATAAAAGAGATTTAAAATGTAAAAGGAATTACAATATCTTGTAATATGACATTTGTATTGTATCTAAGCTGTTTCCTACTATGTGGGTGGATGGTGGCGATGACATCATGTCACCAAATTGTGCATCAAATCAAACTAGTTTTAAATTCAAGGTAAGGTTTGTGATATGTTTTAGAGATTAGGTACCATCTAAACACCATGTTGCAATGTTTGGTGTTGAAGTCAGTCTGCGTCGCTGTGTTCTGTCACTGGCTTTTGACTTGAGAATGATGCTAAGACGTATTTCAAAATTCAGTTTGTGTGTTCACGCTGTAGAAAATTGATTTGAATCACACTTTGAACCACCTCCAAATGTGTTTTGAATCAAATTTGATGAACTCTGATCTCATCTGATGTCTTTGTTGTCTAGACTTCCAAAACTGTATAGGGAAAAGAAAAAAAAATATCTTGCAGTCAGAACATGGCCATATACACTAGGTTTATTCATTAAAACAACATGTCAAGGAGGCTAGACCGGCCTGCATTTCTGTGTCAGGTATCCACTGGTCCATGTACATCAAAGATGCATCTTCTCATTCTTCTTGTTGACTGTGTCCTTTACTTAGTCTGTGTCAATGATTGCAGTTACAGTAGAGAGTAAATGTACAGTAGCCTGAGATAAATAACTATCGGATTAAGCATAATCAAATACATGTTAAATTTAATGTCCACCATACACTATATGCACTTAACATATTCATTTGACATGCTTTTCATGTAGAGTTCATTAGAATTGAGTTCACTTGTTCCACTTGAGTTTTGACATCATTTCTTTGACATTGTCTCTGCCTCCAGAGGAGTTCAGTCCCCGAGACATTATTGGAGCACAAATAAACTGTAAAAGTCTCATTTCCTGTGGGTGTTAGTGATGGAAATGGCAAATATTATATTTTATCACATGGTGCTGCAATGAAAATGATTATAATTTGACTCACTGGTTGGAACATTTCTCTGAGCGTGTTCGAGTAGAGCACTGACTCATCTGCTGCAGGGAAACATAAAAAGCATAGACCTTGACCAAACTCAAGTAGTGAATGGAAAGTGAAAATTCCGATTTGGTGTATCACAGAGAGCGTGTTGGCTGCTGACTCTGCGTTTTCCACAAACTGGGGTTATCTGTGTGGGTTAATAAATGGAGTTAAGTAGGAATGAATGGAGTTGAGTTGTGGATTCAGCACACAGGCCTTATCTTTACTGGAGTATGAAAGCAGCTAAAACAATGCCTACTTTGTATGGTCAATAGAAAGGGACCTCTGGTGATTTACTTGTAAGATTACATTTCCTTTAATGTCAGAGAAAAACAATTGTTCTACACCTGTGTTTTCTGTTGTTTTCAATAATAATCCTTGATTTTATCTCTTTTTTATTCACCTATTGGTCCATAAAAAGAGCTGAAAGTGCACTGACAATGTTTTCTTTTTAATATATATATAATTTAATTTGAAATCAGATATTTATTTTTTTATTTGTAATGTTTCTAACGACCTAGAAGTTTTTCAAGGGGACAACTTCAACCTGTGACATTTTTGGCTAAGCTGCTTGAGTTTAACAAAGTGTAAAAAATCTCAACAAACATCTCAAGGACAAGCACGTCTATGATTATGACTGCACAAATGCAATGTTATTTCAAAACACCATTCTAAAAGGCTCCCTTTAGCTCTGTAGTGGGGAAAATCTCTGTCTCTACATACAGTAAATCACATTGTCACTTTGTGTATTTATTACTGTGTATATGTGTTTTAACCCTCAGGGCTACCGTATTGGAATGACAGGAGTGTGACAAGGGAAGCATTCATTGTGACTGCAACATTCAGAAAGGTAGGTGTCTGTGGTGTTATTTTGGACCACATATAAAGTATACTGTAGTTAATGGATCCATCCATCTGCCTCCAACCTCCTCCTCACTTTGACTCACTTTTTGTCACCTTTGTTACCTGACTTCCTCCTTTGTTTTCTTCATAATTGCAAAGTTACCTGGATAAAATGACCTTTGGATTTAATTTCTTTCAACGTGTAAGACAGTGTCAGCTTTGTGTCGCTTATTTGCAGTGTGTTTTCTATTGATGCTGCAGCATACGTACATTTTTATTTTATTCACCATGAGCACATGAACAGGAGCTTCATTTCTCGCCAAGTCTTAACAATACACAGTCATTAAAAAAACTGGATTGTTTATCTGTCCTTTTTAGCAGTTTTGGTGTTGCCACACTGTCACCAGCTCTCCAGCAAGTTAAAAGGTGTGACTAAGGTCTGAACATCAGTAGCAGATTGTTAGTTATGATTTTACTGGTTCCTTAAGGCAATGTGATTTAAGGGAGACATTGAGTCTGAATGGGCCATGTTTTGTGCCTCCATTGTTAAAGCGGCTGACCGGTGCCTGTCGTGGCAGTAACCCCCAAACCCGTTGGTGGACTCCAGCGGTTGGTGGTTTTCGTCCTGGTCGTGGAACGGTGGACCAGCTCTCCACTCTCGGCAGGGTCCTGGAGGGTGCATGGGAGTTTGCCCAACCTGTCTACATGTGCTTTGTGGACTTGGAGAAGGCGTTTGACCGTGTCCCTCAGGGAGTCCCGTGGGGAGTGCTCTGTGAATCTGGAGTACCGGACCCTTTGATAAGGGCCGTTCAGTTCCTGTGTGACCGGTGTCAGAGTCTGGTCCGCATTGCCGGCAGTGAATCAGATTCTTTCCCAGTGGGGGTTGGACTCCGCCAGAGCTGCCCTTTGTCACCGATCCTGTTCATGGATCCTGTTGAGGGGGTCCGATTTGGTGGGCTCAGGATTGGGTCTCTACTTTTTCCATACGACGTGGTCCTGTTTGCTTCATCAGGTTGTGATCTTCAGCTCTCACTGGAGCGGTTCGCAGCCGGATGTGAAGCGGCTGGGATGAAATCAGCACCTCCAAATCCGAGACCATGGTCCTTAGCCGGAAAAGGGTCAAGTGCCCTCTCCGGGTTGGGGATGAGATCCTGCCTCAAGTGGAGTTCAAGTATCTTAGGGTCTTATTCACAAGTGAGGGGAGAATGGAGCGGGAGATCGACAGGCGGATCGGTGCAGCGTCCGCAGTAATGCGGGCTCTGCATCGGTCTGTCATGGTGAAGAAGGAGCTGGGCCGAGAAGTGAAGCTCTCGATTTACTGGTCGATCTACGTTCCTACCCTCACTTATGGTTATGAGTTGTGGGTAATGACCGAAAGAATGAGATGGCTGATACAAGCGGCCAAAATGAGTTTCCTCCGCAGAGTGTCTGGGCTCTTCCTTAGAGATATTCTCACTGGGATGTGAGATGTGCCTCGGGATTCCCCCAGAAGAGCTGGACAATGTGGCCGGGGAGTGGGCAGTCTGGGCTTCTCTTCTTAAGCTACTACCCCCGCAACCCAAACTCGGATAAGCGACAGAAGATGGATGGATGGATGGATGGATGGATGGATGGATGGATGGATGGATGGATGGATGTTCCTTAAGGGCAGAAAAAATATTTTGAACAGGTATTTCTTCTTTTATGTAGGAAATGAGAAGTTACTCTGCAACATATCCAACACAAAGTGATATCTGTTTATTTTCTTTGTTTAAAATCCTTTTGGGAATTGTTAAGCCTTGATTTTATTGGAGAGTTGAATGTGAGCGGGTTAGAGACCGAAGTGTGGTCGTCATGCAGTAAGCCATATTTAAACTTGAGTCACTGCATTACAGGCTCAGCTTCAGGGGAGCTACTAATTTACTCACATATATCTTTTTAAATACTTCACAAGAGGTGTGACGATTTGCAAACTGTAACAATGTCATCTTTGGCACAGTGGCAGCTGTGCAAGTGATGGATCTCTCATATGAGATGAAATTTGTTAGCCAATATGATCAAAAGGGTTAAAAAGAATCCTTATCATCTGCTGTACTACAGTGCACAATTTGGAATTATGCCTTTACACATTAAGTTTACCTTACTACATTGTTCAATTCCAATTTAATACTGGTCAGATTTGATATTTCACATTTCTAAGTGCAGGTGTCTTGCATCCAACTTCTACATGAACTACATGGACACCACAGGGATTCTCATTAGTTTTCTCATTAATGTAGCACATGGAGGTATCACATACAGTATAGCCAATCTACAGAACAACCACATACTAAGGCAACACTGATCTGATTTGAATAAGAGAAAGAAAAATCAAACAATCAAGTCACTTCAGCCTGCTAATATGAATGCAACCTTAAACAAATACACACTTGAGGGTAAACCTGTGTATTCCACAAGGACTGTCTCATCCTGTATGTTGTGTTTAATGGACTGCGCGATCTTACTCTTTTTGGATCAAAATTCATCAGCTATCTGCTGACAGTGATTTAGCCATGGAGAGGAACAGCCAATAATTTGGGTCTTATGATTGCAGACAGTAAATATAGTAAGTAAGAACCTGTCTTCCATTTATACATTAGCATACATTAGCTTAAGTCCAACTAGCAACTTGACTTACGAGAATGGGGTTAGAGTTGAGACACAAAATAGAGGAACTTTTTTTAAAAGCACCAGCAAGTTTTGGTCAATCTCTATTAACAGCTGTCTACATGTTATGCTTTCCATATGCTCACATGTGACTGGTCAAACAAGAAACAGAAAATGGAAAGATTTTTTGCAACCCAGCTTGTGGGTCCACATTTTGTGTTTCTGCAAACAGAAACTTTAGTAACACAACAAAGTAATTGGAAACTGCCAAACGTTCAATTCTAAAAGATATACTTTGTTTCAAAGGGGTAAAAACAAATCTCTTCTGTGTGAAAACCCCCTTGATAGAACAGGCAGATTTTATTTAGAAAAAAATCATGTTTAAATGCTGAACAGACCCTCATCTGATAAAAGCAGCAGTGAGAGGGATCAATTAACAGTCTGAAAAAACAAGCCGGGCGTATTCTAATCAGCACCATGCAGAAACAGTCGTTTTTGGTAATTGGTAGACTGTCCTCCCACTGACATGATGAATAATCATGGTATTTCTGGGAAGGAAACGTGTAGTTTCATAGCAGGATCAGTGCCACTTCAGGTACAACTCGTTTGTGAGATATAGAGATGAGAGAGACATGGGTGGTGGAAACGGATTGGGAAGAGGTGCAGTGCGTAGCTCATTATCTCTTAGATGTAAACTGTGGGAGGGTCAGATATTTTGCCATTGATGAATGAGGATGGATAGTGAAGTGGTGAATCTGCATTGCATGTGGACCGACAGAACTCTGCTGTCAGATCACATGCAGTGTACACACTTGTATGGAAACGAATTAGTATCTTGGGTCTGTATCATCTTATTTCATTTAAATCATATTTAAAAGATGTCCACACTGTGGTACATACCATGGTTTATTGTGTGTTTGACACTAACTGGAACCATAATTCATTAAATGGACATCCTGCTCTTTTAAATTAGTGGTTTACTATTCCAGAATACATTTACTGGCATTAAAAAACAAGTATAGAGTGGGGTAATTTTCTTATAGACTTGCATACAAACCAGTCGAGTCACTCCCATATAGCCATTCAAGAAAATACAGGTATCAGGCACACATTTGGAGATTATGCCCAGATTATGTGTTCTACAACTTGTTTGACACAAATTGGTTGCTTTTTTAAAATGTGTCCATTGGATTTGGGGCATTTTTTACAAGTTTTGGTAAATGTTCAAATAAAAAGGCACAAGATAAAAATAATACGTAGGATCAAAAACTGACATATTTATTGTTTGAACTCTTTTATTAATAGAATTTCCGAATTTTACTCCTTGTGAAACATACATTTCATAATGTAATTGTTATCATTACACAGATGAATTTTGAATATTTTAGCCAAATTTGTGAACTTGTACTCTGTATATTGAGTCTTTTCCTGCTCACATTTGCAATGTTTCTTCAGCTTTTTACTCTAAAATTCATCTTTAATTTTCATTGATTGACATTTACTGGGACAATTATTAACATGCATGCCACAATGTTAAGCCACTCTCAGTAACTGCAGTGAAACCACAGTCTAACTGCTAGACTTCATCTCAGCCTCATTTAGACCACAGTCTGAAAAGGATGTAGTCACCTCCCACTTTCAAAAGGAGTGACCAACGGACAAAGATGAAAATGCCTCTGTATGCAATTGGATAGACATTCAACCAATCAGACCACTGAATGATGTACCGTATGCTTGTTGTAATTGTCTAGGAGTGATTGCAATCAAGTAATGGTGTCTAACGACTTTTACCTGAGGGAGCTTTGTGGCACAAGTCGCTTAAGCAACAGACAAATCGAAGGACTCTTGAGTGGCCTCCATGTTGGACGTCTACAGAAACTACTAGACGTCAGTTCTCTGCTGCCGTTACATTAACCCCGCCTCTTGCACCAGTTGTTTGTGATTTGTTCCCTTATTTTAAGGAGATTCCGAAGTTGATCAAAACGACCAAAGCAAATCTCTGGCAGACTCGACTGGGTTCACCCAGTCTAGTCCTATGTTAAAATATACAGCAATATAAGCAGTACAGTAAGTGGGTTAAAGGTTGATTTAAAAAAAAAAAACAAAAAAAAACATGCAGTTCTTTTGAGTGCCAGGTGCCTCCATCCCACCATAGAGAGCAGCCATATGTGACACATTATGTGATCTCCTTGAGGTGTAGTCAAACTGACAGGACACAGTGATTTCCAGTGATGCATCCACGCCCACCGTGAAAGTCATCTCAGGTCTCTGAGTGTCTAATTGCCCTAGGGGACACAGTATTGCATGTTAGGTATTCAAGTATCTCTCAATTACTGCCTTTAATTTCCCTTCCACCGATGCTCTGTCTCCATTAGCTGTGACATTTACCACTCAAGTGAACTATATGGCAACTGCTCCACCTGTCACTGTAGTCCTCATCTGCTGCTACTGCTGCTGCAGAGGTTTAGGTGAGACTCTCTAATCATCTAATCACATGGTCTTACCGTAATGGTCAAACATACTCTACGTAAATACGGGGGATGAAGATCATCTGTCAAGGCAAATGCTGGCAGAGCAAATGTGACAACCAGTTAGCCCATCTGCAAACTTAAAATACAGCAATAATGATAGGGGTTGTGTCTCAGCAAGTGTAAGAGTAATTGGTGTTCAATCAACTTACAGGGGGTCAGTTTTAACCATGAGTAATGATCTTCCAACACTCACATTACATGGCCTCATGATAGAACTGCCCTGACCCTTTGTTTAAAACATTTTCTGACACAAGACATCACATGGTAATTTGATTTTTTAAGTATAATACAGATCTTACAGCAGTAAAACAAGGTCACAATGGGGATGACAAGTATAACAAAATAGTGCTCTTATCCTAGATGGCAGATAGTTAAGTGTTTGGCAAATAAAATAAGATGTGGTGGAGGAAAACACAAACAAAACAAAAAGACAGTAATAAAACATTTGATACCATCCTTCATTTTCATTATTGTTTTATAGCATTTCTGGAATAGGATGGTCATGAATTTGAAAATAAGATTCTTCTAAAGAAAAAAGAGTGTCTCAAGTCTCAACACATACACACAAACAGAAACAATCTAAACATTTATGGTAATGTACATGAAACCAAACACTTTCAGTTTAGTCAGGCAGTTTGAGTATTGAGCATATACTATATTTGTGTCAGGTCTGCAGCTCTGTGACCAAATCCCCCTTAGTAGGAATCTTTCATGTTTAGGCCTTTACTGACAATGTATTTTTCCATGCAACCAGAGGAGACAAGTACAAAGAACAAAGGACTATGGTTGAGGACACTACCTTAGTATGTCCATGTTTGTGCGTGCGTGCATGCTTTTGTGTTCATTCTGTTGTCTTGGTGGTTTGGAGGCAGTGATCCACTCATTTTTTAAACTCTGACAGTTTTGCTCCACAGGCATCGTGTGGTCACATGCAATCTGTTTAGTTCTGTTTCATGTCACACACATGAATGCATGCAGGTATGCATGCGCACACACGCATTTGCTCACACACCTCTCATATCTCGTCTGCTCAGCACTGTAGCATTTGCTGAATGGTCACAGAGTTTAGACGCAGAAGGAAGTCAAATGTGTCCTGCATCTTTGGCATCACAGTGACTGAGTTTCTTGCACAACTGCTGCTTAATGCAGTGAGGCAAAGTCACCTACAGGCTGCGGCCACTGCTTATCTCATAATGACAATTATCTCAATTGCACTCATACAAAAAGTGTGAGTGCAAATACGTGCAGTTTGTCTAGGCTTGTCCATTCCTCAGTGTAATTAAACATAAGACATAGAAACGAGACAACAAAGTTGATTAAATAAGTTAAACATTGAGTTTAACAATGGTACAGAGGGATATAATAAGAACGGCTGTATATATATATATATATAAATTAGGTCAGTTATTTGGGTTGAGTGTTACATTACGTACACAAAGTGTATTTACTATTAGTATATAAATTGATGGATGATTCATTACAAACAAACATACAGTTTGTCATTGATGAGGGGAAAAGGTCAAGGAGCAGTTTGTGCACATACACAGTTGACATACTGTATCTGAAATGTTAAGTTGTATAAATGAGTAATAGCATTTTCACAAATCATGTGGCTATTTGTTGTGCATGTGCTCAGTGTAACACAAAAATATACAGTGGAGGCTTTCTCCAAAGTTGTTATACATTTTATTCACAAAATTGAAAAAGAGATTGTTTTAAGCTCTGTGCTGTTCCATCTAGTGGAATGCTCAAGTAACATCATGTTTGAAAATCAAGTATATAATCAACTGCATTCAAAATGCATTTGGTTGACAATGCAAACATAGTAGATAAAAGACACAGATATGATGGACTGCATGTAGTTGTAGCTGTTGGTGAGGCAGAAGGTCGCAATAGCTACTCTGGCAGAAGGTCATCTCTCAGTTCTAAATCTGTGAAGGTGATATCCTCTGCATGCTTCTTGGCTCCTGTCTTTGGTCTCCCCATCGGGCTGCTCCCAGCATTGCCCTTCTCTAGCAGCTCTTTAGTCTCCTTCATCTTCACCACCTTCTTCAGCGTGGTGGTGAATTCTTTGCCTTCCTTCAGTTTCATGTCTGCACACAGCCTCACCAGGAAACGCAGACATTGCACATTTTGTGGAAACCTATAATGAATGTCTCTATATTTGTCCAGCGCTTTTTGGTAGTTTCCACTTTTTCTGTAGCAGCTTGCCACCAAAAGCTGCCACTGCACATGCGTTGGTTCTATGAGTGCAGCTCTTTGAAAGTACTGAATAGCTTTTTCGTAGAACTGATTCTTGTAGTAGTAGGTCCCAAGCCACTCAATCACATCAATGTTGGAAGGGAAACATCTGAAAGACTCATAGTAATATTGTAAAGCCTGGGGTGTGTCTCCCTCATGATCATACAGCTCTCCCAGTTTGGCCAGTACTTTGGGGTCAGTGGGAGTTAGACTGATGACCTGCATCAGCCACTTGATTGCCTCTTTTGAATTCTCAAGAAGTTCATAAAGGTGGGCCAGCTGGTACATGACTTGGGCATTGTTCCTCAGAATGGCATGGAGCTTCAGGAAGCAGTCCAGAGCCTCCTCTAAACAATTCAGTTTCTTATTGGATAGACCCAGATTATAGAGGGCCTCTGTACTGGAGGAATCACTTATCAATGCTTCTTTGTAGAATTCTGCAGCCTTTTTATACTCCTGCTTGACAAACATGGTGTTGCCCTTGTTGACAAGCACTGTTGGGTTAGTGTTATCAGCATTCATGGCAAGATCAGAATATTGCTTAGCCTGTTCATAGTCTGTCTTCAGGAAAAAAAGGGAAGAGAGATTGGTGGCAGCTACACTCTTCACACTGCTGTCCTTCCTTACTAATGTTTTCAGGACTTGGAGTACCTCATTTAGATTAAAGTCCATCTTTTTAAGGGAGTCAATGATTTTGGTGATCTCCAGATCGTTGGCTGCCTCAGCATACTGAGAACTCTTCACTATATCCATACACCAGTCTAATCCAGTGGCCAAAGAATTCTCAATAACTGGAGCGATGAGCTTAGCTGCAGTGATGATATACTTATGAGCCAGGGTATTTAGATTTCTCTCTATATGGTGAAGCTTATCTTTCTTAGTTCCCTCAGTGGTCATGTTTGTCCTGTCATCATCAGATGGAATCAGCTTTTCTTTAGTATTGATGTCCAGAGGGACGGAAATCAGGGTCTGAAAGGCCTTCTTCATCCTCTCCGAATCACCAATGGCATAGAGGCATAGGACAAGGTTGAAGCCTGTCCTGATATTGGGGCTCTCACTCATGATGTGTTCAAGTGATGTTATGGCACCTGAGTATTGGCCTATGTGAACAAAGACCATAGCAATATTCTGCATGATCTTCATCCTCATTATTTTGTGACCGTTGGAAATTGTATCTAGTGCCATTTGGTAGAACTTAATTGCTTTGGTGTAGTTTTTCTTTTTGAAGTAGATATTTGCCATGTTGACTCTAAGAATGCCCCCATTAATAAACCTCTTGTCTTTCACAATGAGCTGGTAAGTGTTTAGAGCCTCTGTGTACATTTCATTGTTCTCATACTGGTTGGCAAGGTTGACCAAAACTGAACAGGTGAGGACTACATTGATGTTCCAACTGCCTGACTCTTCTTTTAGATTTGTCAGCACTCTCTCATTCCTCCCTGCCTCTTTGGCTTTTTCAAGAGCCAGTTGTAAGTCCCCGGTACTCTTTGCGATACAGCTTTCTTCTATCAGGTCTTTCACTTTCTTTTCCAGGATCATAATCTCCTCAGGCATGTCCTCACTATTTGATTCTAATGAAGGGAAACGGCTTCTGGACTGGCCTAGAAGGTCAAAGGATGAACCATAGGTCAGAGAGGACCTGTAACCAAGGGTTACAACTCTAGCCTGCACAACTTCAGTCATAGGTCTTCCCATTGGGGAGGTTGTATGGTTCCAAGACCCCAGAGAAGAAGCTAAAGGCCGAGCTTCGATAACTGGGCCAGGGAATTCAAAAGTTATTTTGTTGCTGCTCATTAGGGGAAAAAAAAACTAACACACCAATTGCAAATGAAAGTTTAACAATTGATTCAAATAAATGACCAGTGTGTGGCGAGACTGATGGGTCTCTTCTCTCTTCTCACTTGGTGCACTTGTCCAAAGTTAAAAATAATTTTCTCCTGTACTTACAACTATGAACATGTAATAGAGTGATGGAAAAGAATGGACTACTTCTTTAGTGTTTTATGGAAGTTGGCATCCATAGAGTTTGCATTATCGGCTCAAGAAAGAGAAAATAATGCAGCAGTATTCTTGTTACAGTGTCCTTGTGCCTTACTCAAATGAAGGGAACAAACATGTGACAGCTGGGAACTGAACCTTTTGGTCATCTGTGCCTCCCTCTGAATTTAGTTATCCAGAACCTGGGTCAGTTGATTGGAAGGAAGCTATAGAAAAGCATTTGGTCTTGCCTAGAGATCAAAGGGTCATGAAATGAAAGATACATTATTCTGCTATTGATGTCATATTCATTCTATTTTAGAATCTTATTAAAATTATTATTTCCCAGCTACACAATTAGCTGGGAACTACAATTAGCACAGTATAAACGCCACATACTGTGCTAATTAATGGAATGTATTTGTGTAACAGACACCTGGACCTTTTTTTTTGGCTGACAACAATGCATTACTAATACCAAAAAGACATCCATAAATATGCAGTTTCACACAAATGTACATCATTACTGTTACCATTATTCACTTTCAATACGTACTACATTTTATGATTCAGATAACATATATACACTATGTAAACAAAAGTATTCGGATGTGTGACCATTACACCAACAAGGACTGTAATGACATATTCAAATACCATACTAATTCCAAAAAAGTTGGGACGTTGTGTAAAATGTTAATACAAACAGAATGGAATGATTTGCACATCTCATAAACTTATATTTTATTCCCAGTAGAATGTAAACAACATATCAGATGTTGAAAGCATCTGATATGGAGCATTTGACAACTAATTAGGTTAATTGGCAACAAATCAGTAACAGTAAAAATGAGCTTTTCTGTAAAGATGGGCAGAGGTTCATCAATCTGCAACAAACTGCATCTAAATATTTTGGAACAATGTCAAAAAAATGTACCTCAATGTAAAAATGCAAAGGCTTTAAAAGTCACCCCATCTACAGTGTATAATATCATCAAAGGATTCAAAGAATCAAGAGGAATCTCTGTGCGCAAGGGACAAGACTGAAGGTCTTCGGGCCCTGAGGCGGCACTGCAATAAAAACAGGCAAGAGGGACACTTCCAGAAATCACCGTCTGTGAACACAGTTTGTGGTGCAATCCACAAATGCCAGTTAAAGCCGCATCATGCAAAGAAGAAGCCATATGTAAACATTATCCAGAAACGCTACCAAAGGCTACCAAAGCTTATTTAAAATGGACTAAGGCAAAATGGAAGACTATTCTGTGGTCAGATGAATCCAAATTTGAAATGTTTTTTTGGAAAGCACGGACACCATGTCCTGAAGACTAAAAAGGAGAGGGACCATCCAGCATGTTGCTTGCATGGACAGTTTAAAAGCCTGTATCTGCAATAGCTTCATTTCAAGTGTTGGTGCTGATTTGGCCTCTTATGTCAGACCAGCTGTCAAAATTCTGGGGGTGATCCCAATCTGTGGAAAAAAAATACCCCCTGATTTGCATTTCATCACTGACTTCTGAGTTTTTACAAAATACACATTTATTTAGAATTGCTTTTGAAATTAGCACAGTTATACTTTCCCTCTATTCTTAATCTATTCTTAATTGTACATTTTCTAATTTTATTGTTTTTTGTTTTTTTTTTTTTGGGGGGGGGGTTTTTGGGGGGGGGTTATTGGTTTTCCTTACTTTCCTTACAGTGTTTTTTATTTTTAATTTATTAATTAATTTATTTATTTCATTTTATGTGAAGCACTTTGAGTACCTTGCAGATATTGAAAAGTGCTATATAAATAAACATTGATGGGGTTGCATTAGTGCCTATGGTGTGGACAGCTTACACATCTGGAAAAACACTATCAATGCTGAAAAGTACACAGAGGTCTTAGTGTAACATATGCTCCCATCTAGACAACGTCTCTTTCAGGGAAGACCTTGCATATTTCAGTAAGACAGTTTTAAACCACATACTGCATCCATCACACAAGCATGGCTTCACAGGAGAAGAGTCCAGGTGCTGAACTGTCCTGCCTGCAGTCCAGACCTTTCACCAGTAGAAAACATTTGGGGCATCATGAAAGGAACAATCCAGCAACAAAGGCCCAGGACTGTTGAGCAGCTACAATTCTGCATCAAACAAGAATGGGAAAACATTCCTGTCCTAAAACTCCAGCAACTGGTCTCCTCACTTCACAAATTTTTATAGACAGTTGTTAAAAGAAGAGGGGATGCTACGCAATGGTAAACATCACCCTGTTACAACTTCTTTGAGATGTGTTGCTGCCATGAATTTTTAAAATAAGCTAATATTTTTAATGAAATGTTAAAATGTCTCAGTTTCATCATCTGATATGTTGTTTATGTTCTATTGGAAATAACATATGGGTTTATGAAATTAGTTGGTCTCTCTTTTGCAGCAGACTTTCCTCAAAGTGTTTCTATAGGAGGTTGTGCCCATTGATGTTGGATTAAAAGGCCTGGCTCGCAATCTCTGTTCCAGTTCATCTGAAAGGTGCTTGACGGGGTTGAGATCAGGGCTCTGTGTGGGCCAGTCAAGACCACACCAAACTAATCAAACCATGTCTTTATGGTCCTTGCTGTGTCCACTTGGGGACAGTCCTTTTGGAATACAAAAGCACATTTCTCAGACTGTTGGAAGTTAGAAGCATACCATTGTCGAAAATGTCTTGGTATGAAAAGGGGCTGAGCCCATAGCCTGACTGAAACACCTGAATTCAAAACGTAACTGGTGTGGCCAAATACTTTTGATGCACATACTGTCACGATTATAGAATAATCGATTTAATTAGGGCAAGGACCGGTTACCCAACTGAACAGAGAAGACGCGCTGACGATAAAGAACAGGAAATCCGGGTTTAAATAAGGCAGGCACTGATTGGCGATGAGGAACAGCTGTGCTGATTGAAGTCCCGCCTCACCTGTCACCCAGACTCCTAGAACAAAAGCAGAGCAGCAATCCCAGGAAGTAACGAAAGGGGGCTTTAAAAATAAAACAGGAAATAAAAGTAACAAACACAGGAGCAACTCAGACCAGACATGACACATACATTCAGTTATTCTAACTAGTACAGTATCTGCACCCATTCTCTTCAATTTCTTACCCAAAAGTGCCGGACAATTATGCAATTTGATGGACAGACAAAAAAAAGACAGAGGTTCCTTGCATTTATAATTAGTTGATTTTATGTTAAATAAATAATGAAACTTCCCCTGGTAAGACAGAATCATTGATACTCAATATCTTTTAATATATAAATATTATGCAATGCCAATTATTACTTTGTAAAATGTCTTAACATGTATAATTCCACAAAATACATTTTTGCTGCCCAATGTTTTACCTTACAGTCATGTGGAACTTTTGTTATCAGTTGTATGTTTTCCTAATGTCCATGTGTGTGTACCCTCTGTATAAAGTTATCTCTAAACATTCTGTATTCAAAATCAGTTTAGCTTCATTCCAGTTGGTGCATTAAGGACCACTGGACCATTTGACCATATTACTTATATATACATTACCAGAAATAAACCCAATTATGTTAGGCTTAGGTAAGGGATGTTCACACAAACGCTATTGAATGATGAAACACATTGTCAATACAAATTTTAAATAAACCAAAACTGTCTGCATTTTGTTTACATTTGTGTCCACTGACTGTCAACTCACTCACCAATCAAATATTGTATTTATCACCAAGCCTGTTGCTTTGATAGAGCATCTCCTTGATTTGATGTGATAATTCATTAAAGATTTAATGGTATGTAGAAGTAGGAACAGACAAGTAGAGTTGCCAATTTACTGTTAATTGTTTGTGTTAAAAGCTCGATGACTGCAAATTACAAATAAAGAATCCTATTAAGCCAGGGCCAAATGAAAAAGTGTTTGTTTGGATTTTTACCTTTTAAAATGCTGATAATGACTCAAGATGATTAATGTTTGCAATCTAGCTGCTGTGTGTCGAACGAAATGGAAAAATTTTAAGTAATAAAGAATAAATTGGTGTAAATTGGAAATTTCCATTAAGGGAACTCTGTGTCCAAGAGCTGAAAGCAATTCACAGAATCAGAACACAGTCTGTGTGGCTTCTTGACCTCTGAATTAATGTTGTGATTCTCAGAGAAATAACTTGATCCACAGATGCCTGTTCTGAAAAATGTTCCTATTGGTAAATCTCTTATACTTATATACATGTTTTCTGTCTGATGCTAAGTATTTTAAAATTTTACATAATGTATGCTAAGCTATGGCCTCCAGTTAGGCCAACAGGTTGTAAGGCATTTACTTGCTCTTTTATGGCTTATAGGTCACCTTACCATTAAAAATAAGGCACAAAAGAGCAGCCTTACTGTTAAAATAGTCACTGTGTTAAAGCTTATTTTTCCAGATGTCAGGTGAGTTTAGTGTTCTTTGTGCCACAGTAGTAAGCCTCTTTCAGTCTATATAATTGACTTACCACCTCACTGTCCTTATCATATACAGTAATTTCAAATTTTCATACATAGCTGGTCTTTTAACTTGTATAGCTCCCTGTAAGGTACAAATAGTTGCCTTCATTGAGATGAATTTCAGAATTTTAAAATTAAAAATCAGATACCTACCCACTGAAAAAGTGAAGTGAAGTGAAGATTCGGGTTCAGCTTTATTTGGTAGCAATGATATTCGATTGGTGTGATGCAAAGGCATCTACCAGTCCATTGTCCGTGTCTGTCTTTCAGGCCATTGCAGTAGCTGGTGTCCTCTGGTTCTTCCACACTTAACCCAACAAAGGATATTGATTGATGGAGTTACTGAATGTTGTGAAAATGGACAGAGGTGGGTGCACTTTCATTACATGAAAGCAAGGATGTGAAAATCATTAACACAGAAACAGGAAATATTTTTCTTTGAGAAAAAGAGAACGCTTTGAACCTTCCTTGCAATCCCAGCTGGTCACCCCTCTACAGTCCAGTGAACTCATCAATTTTACTACGATGCAATACTTGCTTTCATATCTGTTGAAACTCGGAAAGGCCTTTATCCACTTTAACCCAGAATGCAGTGAGTGCTCAGAGCATCACTTAGCTTCATTAACTTGAAAAACCAGGTTTCTTTTTGTAATTAATTATCCTCACTGTATTTTTCTTGGGTTTTGTTTTTTACTTCTATCTTGGAATGTTGAGCAATCGTGGATAATAACAGATCTATCTCCCTTAAAATACATCTTCATAAAAACAGCTCAGGAATTATTCTGCCCAAGCACCAGCAGCCATATATTTTACATCGTGCATGCTTAGATATTCAGGTTAGGGCCAAAAAATGAATTTTGTGTTCTTTCAGACACTGTAATACAGGAAGATTAAAGACAACACAATTTGTTAAAAGGCACAGCAGTTTTTAATTTGAGGTCCAGGTTGGAATTTCCTGGAATTTTTCGTCACTCTCCATTATTACTTTTTGTACAATGTTAACCAAGTGGTGCTAGACTCCTAAGTACATGCCACAAAAGGCCCTTTTCCACCATAGGAACTTTTCTCATTTACCCGGGGAATTAAAAATCCCAGTGTTTCCACCGAAATTACCCCTGGTAAATATTACCCTGGTAAACTAATTATCCGGGTAAATTTAATACCTACTTGCGATGCAGCTGTTTTCCGTGTTAACGTAGTGATTTTGTCACTACATTTAGTGAGTATTCAGACTCTCTAGTGACTGTTTTTCAAAAAAGCGTCTAGCGACAAATCTAGCGTCTTTTTCTTCACGTCTGTCTGCAAGCAGAGCAGGTTTGCAAAACACACACGTTGCTGCTGTTGTCATTTCTGGCTGATGCAGTTTTACAGTGATGTCAGTAAAAAACTATTTTGATGCTTGATTTTTACTCCCACCATCTCACTGAAGCACCTATACAATCCCCTCCACACGTCTGTAATTGTTTTATAGTTTGTTCTTGTTTATTAACATGAAACGGAAACGTTTTGAGAAACAATGAAGCGATCTGCCGACGTGTTAAATGTTTTGACTGTACTTTGAGGTGCAAACTTCTCAGATTACCAACAACTCATTTACCCGGGTAATAAAGTTCCTGGTAATTTTGGTGGAAAAGGGGCTAAACATAGGGTCTGCTCTTCTTCACCAGGCTGTAATTTTTCTCCTACTGCATCATCATATACTTAGTTGGCAACATTTTGTCCAACCTTTTGGATAGAGTCAGTTCCTGTCATAGAAAGTACTGTATGTCCAACCTTGTTGCTTGTGTTGCCTCCAGCATGAATCTACAGCAATTTGAATGATATTTGCCTTCTGTTTTTCACTCCAAATAGAAGATTAGAGGCCATGGTTCACATGAGGAGCCTCATTGCAACCAGTTTTGTATTTTATTGTTATTTTTGTTTGATGGATTTTGGATTAATAATCAATCAAATACTTTGACTTCAAGTCAGTTCATATATAAAATATATACTTTCACTACTTTCCTAAGTCTACAACCATGGCATTTCTGTTTAGTTCCCAGCTTGGACTTGAGTTTGACCTTTTCCACTGGACCACCGCCGCTGATAGAATGGCTTTGGCTGTCATGGCTCCTATTAACCTGCAGTTCCTGGTTTCACGGGGCCATGGCTCTGTTATGTCAAGATAAAGTTAAAGATCATTCAAGGCCTCACACAGGCGCCCGTGCTTCTCTCTAATCAAACAAGCTGCCGAGGTTCAAACAGTGAACTCAAATATGTATGCAAGAGATAAGAGGAAGGAGAAATAAAAATGAGGAGAGGTTACCATAGACTGAGGGTCAGTTAAGCAGAAGAATAAAAACATCTTTAGAATTTCTCCAAATGACACATAGGTCACATAGAGTGGTCTTTTTGAACCAAAAATCGAGATTACTGATGTCTACTTAGATAAATTAAATAATATTTATGATCAAAAAACCTCATAGTCTCTTCAGATTAAGCCAGATTATTGCTGCTCTCTGCCAGCCTCTGAACAGGCGCTCTGTTTCTGAGCTAATGCCCGCCCCCCAGAACACTGAGTCTCTTGTGATTGGCCAGCTACCAGCTGACTGACTGCTCTGCGGTGCTTCTTCTTCTTCTTCTTCTTTTTTCAGGTTGAATGTTCACGCCCATGACCAGGAGTAGCTGTTTGGGGGAGGGTTTGTTGCACGGCAAATGTGCTAGTTACGTAACTAAACTCGACTTTTCAAAACTGCTTGTTTGAGCGCAGGTAAACAAAGAAGCCCTTCTGTCTCAAAAGTGGCTGAAGTGTTTATCGAGACACTTTAGTGATGTTTAGATACGGGAGGGACACGGGGACACACCAAAAAACATCAAAAATGTGATTTTTCAGTGAATGTTCTCTTTAATTCGTTGTCAGGGAGATTCTCTTCCCTACTGTCGAGCCAGACAAGTAGGGTAGTTCTCTCTTTTTTTTTCTCACATTTCACATGAATTGCTCAGTTTAGAACAGCGAGGCTTGACGAGATGAAGAAAAATAGGTTTGATGTGGGCAGTGACTGAACCAGCATGAAATAGATGTGGATTACTTCAACACTTGCTTAAACCTTACATTAGCATATAATGGGAACTGAAACGGCCGCTCATTTAGAGTGTAATTCTTTTTATATATGCTGAAAATAATCTGGCCAGAACAACAAAAACAAAAAACAAAAAACAAAAACATTTAATTTTATATGCCATTTTACTGTAAAAGTTTAATCAAGTGCGATATTTGTCTGCACAAAGGGAAATGTTTGACTGTTTTGTCACTTAAACAACACATGTACGAGTGCAACGCATTTGAAAACTTCCATTGAAACCAGTGATGAAAACCTGTTTCCTCCCGTTTTAACTATAGAAATTGCTCTATACCACTTTTTTTGTGTCCTATACTGACACTCATACTAGCTGTATCCAGTCATATAGTCTGCATCCAATTTTTGTTTTGTTTTTTTTTTTTGTTTTTTTTTTAAAGAAGTATCTTGAATTTGCCACCGAATGTTGCTAACCTTAAAACTGCTCTTTGACTCAGTTCATCTTTTTCCAGAATAAAGGCTAGGAATTTTGCTTGACTTTGATATTTTTGTGAAAAAATCATTTGAAAAATCATATATTTTTTAATTCATCTACCTTGCTGGACAGGAATGCTGGCAGGCCAGTTTTGGCCCACGGGCAAACAGTTGCTGACCACTGCAGTATACCTTTTTTCAATATCGAGGGAATGAACAGGAAGAAAAGGGAGAAACTTTTTTTTTTTCTTTCTGAATCTACTCGATGACCTTTTACTCTGAGCTGAAAATCTCCTTTTCTAAGCCAACACAACACTGAATTATGTTTTCTTATAATCTCATCAGGATTTGTTGATAATATGTCAGTAATTTGTAGGAAATGCAGTAAAACCACATTTTGCTTCATTGTGAATCATGGTCTCCTGTGTTAATCTGTATGAAAAATTGAAATATCAGCTGGATTCAGTGGAAAATAACTGATAGAAGGAGCACAGTTACCCCAGCAACCCAGTATTGGGAAAAAGAAAAGGCTAGATCACTTACTTTAATTGCAAACATAATTTGGTTTCAGGGCTTTTAAATGCTTTCCTCGATCTGTCTCTGTGCTCATTAATGGACAAGATTCACCTTCACTCATTTGTATGCTTGTATGCCTCTACACAGTATAATTGATGCAGCCGAATGATTTTTTTCCTTCTTTTTTTATAATTGTGTACTTCACAGGAGTTTTTTTGAACTAGCTAATCCAGCAAGGTTGCTGGGATAAAAGGTCACTGAAAGTCAGTGCACGCTCTCATGTCCCAGGATGTATATATTTCTTTCTTTTCCCCTCATAATAATTAATAATGAGAAGAAAATGGTGATTAATGGCAACAGTTCTTGTTTCTTCTTCCTCCCTTGTTAGTTATTTGTTGTGTTAGAGTTGCATACCTACCCATACCTCTCATGATTTCCTCCTCCTCTATACCTCACCCACCAAAACCATCCATCTTTGTCCTTCATGATTCACTCCTCTGTCTTTTCTCTCAGCCAAATTACATCAGTATCTTTCTGTTTCTGGTTGGCGGTTCAAGTCCTCACCAGCTCAAGGGCTAGGATACCCAATCCCCTTTGCTCATTATTAGACACCCTTAATTGACCTCAGCCACCTCCAGTGTACACCTTGTGCCGCTCCCAAGCTCGGATAAATGGGAGGGTTGATTCAGTAAGAGCATCTGGTGTAAAGATCTCTGCAAAATGTAGAATGCGGATTATCTGCTGTGGCGACCCCTAGAGAGGGAGAAGCCGAAAGACACAAAAAATTCCAGATTTTGCATCTTAACCAAACCTTAAGAGGTGACTAGGCTTTTTGCAGCATCTCAGAAACATTGAGTCATTTAATTTTATGTCATTTTTATATTTTCTTTTAATTTATATTTTCTGCTTTTGTCTGATTTTTATGTGTATAATATATGCTTATTTTGCATTTTGGTTTGAACTGTGCAGGTGTTTAAATATGCTTTTTTTATTTTAAAAAAAATTGCAATTGTGTAGGTGTTTTAAATGTGCTTTTTTTTAAAAAAAAAAAAAGAAAAAAAAAGAAAAAGGTTTATCCTCTTGAGGGTCACAGGGGAAGCTACAGCCAATCCCAGCTGACATAGGGCAACAGGCAGTACACCCTGGAAAGGTTGCCATACAAAAAAATAAAACAATCATTCATTCTCAAAGTTAAAGTTCAGTTTCTGTCACTTTAAAAGCCCCATTGTTGACACCATACCATATTTCATTTGACTGCATCAACAACACTCTTGCAAATCCATCGTTGTTGTCTTGTTCTCTGGTCATTTGGTAAAACATCTGTTTCATGTATTTACAGTACATAGTTTTTGAATTACTGTCAGAAATCCCTGTCTCCAGCTTTTCTGCCTTGCTACAGAGAGCAGGGGGCTGTGAACACATCAGATGGGTGTTGACAGATCAAACACCCATTGCAACGCAGACAAAATACACATTCAGTGGAATCTCGGGGTAACTCAGCTTTAATGCACCTGTAGCTGATATTCAACATGTGAAGGCACTTGTCAGGTAAAATAGCATTACATCCTTTCACAAGCTCCTAAAAATAAAGAGACGTCAGGCCTCTTTAGATTCTACCATGGTTGATTTCCTTATACAAAGCATCATAAGACGTTTGAAAATACAGTATATCCTCCTAAACTGATACACATGCATATAAACACCAGCTCAACAAACATTTAGCAAGTTTCCAGTAGAAAAGAGAATGAAGAAACTAAACAGGCACTGGTGATACTATCCAGTTCTCCTCTTAATTACAAACATTTTTTTATACAAAGCATCATAAGATGCTTTTTTTAAAAAAAAAAAAAAAAAGCATTTGCACTTGAGTAAGTGTTTTAAATGTGTTATTTTAAATAAAAAAAAAAAAAAAAACCTGACTTGACCGGACTTGATAGCTTCATCAGGGCAGAACTGGGCCTAAGTCAGGTCCGCCGTCTGCCAATACACAAAACCTATGGCTGGATGAGAGACACCTCATCCCACTCTATTTTGGCAGAATGGCAGTATATTTTACACCAAAACAAAACACCAAAAGAAAAAGCAGAAGCTCACTTGTCAGGTTCTAATAAGCAGATCATCATATCATCCATTTATCCTTGCTGGCTGCTCATCTGGCTCACTGTGGTGGCACTCCGGCAGATATCCTTTTCTTCAGCCAAGTCAGCCTCATTTGTAGGCCACACTAAATATTCAATCCTTCCAGCATGTTCTGCTCCCTTCTGAAGAACACAGCACAGAAGAGACATGGCATCATAATCGACTGAATTAATCCAACTGGCTCCTTGTTAAATGAAGAGGCTGAGTGTCTGAGCATGCTTGATGTTCAAGTGGTAGTTCTTGTTTCTCAGTGTGCTGACACCTAAAAACATTAAGCATTTTGAACATTTCAAATGTTAGTTACTAGCAGCTCTAAGACCATGCGTCACTTCACGTGATGTATGCTTTTTTAGACCCTTTTTTTTAGGTTGCTTTACAGCATAGGCAGTTGATGACAAATGCAGGAATAGTGAGGGTCATGAACTGTATATGTAAATGATTATTGGACATTCACTAGAAGCTGTTCTCACATTGAACTTCTCTATGATTGAGCAAAAAATGTAATCATCAGCCAGATTTCCACAATACTATAGTCTATAGGAGGAGCAGAAGTCCAGTTCTCTTTCATTTTTACATCATGCTTTAAGGTTATTAAAAAGGAAACCTACAGAAAGAAAGAAAACTTTTAAAATGTATATGACAAATTGTTTAGTAACTTACTGTAGCATGTACTAAGTGATATCAACAGTATGCTAAAAGCCAAAAGCTATTTCCTGTGTAAGGAAGTGCCAGAAAAAAGTCAACCAATATCAAATTCAACTCTCAGTATGCGTTAAAATATACTTGTTCAAAATGGTCACCATTTGTATGGCTACAGTATTTCACCGAGGAAAGTCACTTGTATCTTTACTTTCACATGGTCCCTAATATAGACCATATGCTGTGGCACTCTTCATGTTCTTTTTTCCACTATGATTAAAAAGTATAAAAATCTTTTTTTTTTCAGTGATATATAATAGCTCGTGATAACAGCAGAATAAAAATAAAATAAAATAAAACACGCTGCTTGTCATTCTTGAAGACCGACATCAGTCTTGGTTTTTGGAAGATGGTAACACCAACGTAGAAATAATTAAGAATTCCCCTCAATGCTTTTTTTAAATCTCTGTGCTATTTGAACAGCTGTCGTCTCGTAATCTGTTTACTCTCTTGGCTTCAGTAATACAACTGAGATGCTTGTGTTACCTCTGCTAGTTCATGGTTCCGGACCATAGATTGGGAACCTCTGGTACCGCACTGATACACCTCGGTTTACCCCTGGCTCGTAGCCAGTACAACTCTTGTGTGAACAGAGGCAATTTGTTTACATACAGGAGAACAAACATGTACCAAACAATCCCTCTGAGTTACTATTCCTTCTGTTAATTTGGAGTTGCTAACCATATACATCACACACACACACACACACACAGTACCTACCAGGCCACACCCTCTCTTAAAGGGCCAGACTGGGCCCGCAACACTTGCAGATGTAACAGGGGGATTACTTTACCCTCTTCCAGTCTTGATTGTTTAAATGGTGTAGCTTAAAGCCTTCTTACCACTTGAATGTTGCATTAGAAAACAGAAGGTCTGTTGAGCTAAGTGCATGTACACACTTGACTCCCTTTTTTACATGCAATCGTTTGGGAAGCGACTGCATGGCAGAAAAAAGCAAGTCTGTTTTGAGAAAGTAAGAAGTACAAAGGACAGTTATTTACTTTCAAATGCTTGGGATAAAAAATAAAATGTCAACAGAAAAATAAATACATATACCTGAGTAATCTGTAGTAACAAATGTGATTGTACTCAACTAGTTACTTCTACAAAAGACCATAGAAAAGGACTTGAATGTAGATTGACTGACAAATCAAGAACTTTCCACTTGTGCTCAGCTCTCTCACCAGTCTGTTACATCCCTGTATTACTGCTGACACCGCAGAAATTCACACATCAGCCTCTGCTGCTCAATCTCATCCTCATCCATGCCTTAGATCCTCAATCCTTCTTTGACACGAATGCACCCAACTCAATTTTACCTGATGTTTTCTTTAATCGTTTTTACATAGATCAGTATTTATTATTAGTATTTTTCAGCATTTGATCTGTATTTATTATCCCACCTCCTTCTCTTTTCTCTCTTTTCCTCACTATGTTTTTCCCCTTTGTTTTGTTTTTATCCGTTACCCCAATCTATAACCACATCTTCACATCAGCCATCCTCCCATCCATCTCCCTTTAGCCTGCTGCCTTCAGTTCTCTGGCATCCATCCTTTATGAACTCATTCATTTTCCCTTCTCCACCTCATATAAGACTACCTCAGCCTCCATATTCTGTCTTATCTCTTCCATATTTTTTTTTCTATCATTTCTCTTTCCATGTCCTCTTTTTTCCATCATCCTTGTCAGCTTTTTTTCCTCCCTCTGCCCTTACCCTTCTCTTCACATTCTTCCTACATCATCCTTCCACCTTTGCTTCCCATTCCCTAATTCTTGCATCCCTCCTTTCCCCTCTCTCTCTTGGGCAGGGAAGTGTAGCATTGTGCTATGGCAGAAAGGATGATTCATGATTGACTGGCAAGGGAGAAGGAGACATATTAATCAAGCGGCAGCCGCGTAGCTCTGCCATAATGCAAATGGAGTGTTAATTGAGTGCTGGATGGCTTTGAATAATGGCTCTGGCTTTTCACTTCAATCAATGCACATCACAACAATGGGATGACAGCGTGCTTTCACAATGCAGGATGGTACATCCCCTAATACTATAAATGCTTTTTCCAGTGCTTTGTTTCAGAATAGCAGCTGGAGGTTTACCGGTTTATGCCTGGATGTTATGAACGTAGACATTAATTGGGAAAAATCACAGGTTGAATAGATTTTAGGATTATTCTCTGCATCTGTTTTGATATGCAAGTGTGAAATGAGATTGGGAGATGAATGCAGTCACATGGAATGGAATGATGTTCTGCTTGAGGCTAAACAAAGGAGGAATGGGCCGCCTCAAATTTTGTGACTGAGAAAGATTTCTAGTTGTCACAAAACAGCATATCTTTTCTATAGAATATCCAACAAAGACTCAACAAATCAACCACATATTTGTCTGAAGTGTAAAAGATGTCACTCATGCTGTATAACTGTCATCCAGCGCTACAGTTCTCTTGAGTCTGAGCTATTTAGCCTCTTTAAAGTGATTCAGTTAAGGTTTTCTAAAGTGTGGTTCACCTGTTCTCGCAGAAAAAAAAAGGTTGCCAGTGCTGACACAAAGCACAGCAGGTTTTTGCCACTTCATCTCACTTTTAGACAGCATTTTCTTACCAAATTAGGTTTTTGGTCATACTGTGAAGCTACACAAAAGTCCATAGAGGAAATCATCAATTTTACATCCCGCCAAAAAGTAGTTGTTCATCCAGCGTTGTTGTCTTGTTCTCTGGTCATTTGGTAAAGCATCTGTTTCATGTATTTACAGTACATAACATTTTTGAATTACTGTCAGAAATCCCTGTCTCCAGCTTCCCTGCCTTGCTACAGAGAGCAGGGGGCTGTGAACACATCAGATGGGTGTTGACGGATTAAGCACACATTGCAACGCAGACAAAATACACATTCAGTGGAATCTCGGGGTAACTCAGCTTTAATGCACCTGTAGCTGATATTCAGCATGTGAAGGCACTTGTCAGGTAAAATAGCATTACATCCTTTCACAAGCTCCTAAAAATAAAGAGATGTCAGGCCTCTTTAGATTCTACCATGGTTGATTTCCTTATACAAAGCATCATAAGACGTTTGGAAATACAGTATATCCTCCTAAACTGATACACATGCATATAAACACCAGCTCAACAAACATTTAGCAAGTTTTTACTCCCCATACCACATCCCTATTGCTCACAGAAGACTAATAGACTCATTAGCTGACTCTCCAGTAGAAAAGAGAATGAAGAAACTAAACAGGCACTGGTGATACTATCCAGCGCTCCTCTTAATTACAAAACATCAGACTGCTAAATGAGCTCTTCTGAGGGCCCCTGTGGGGAAAAAAGTTCAGCATACATAGGATTCTGGCCACTTCAGAGAGGTGCTTCAACTGTATGTGGGGGTCCACAGAATTTAGACAAGCTACAACAAGGCTAACAGACATGATGAGATTCTGGGAACTTTGAAGTCTGGAAGTACAGATGACATGGGGAAAGAAAATCATGTCTCTCACTGAAAATGTATAATAGCTTTTCTTTATGGACTTTGGTGAGGAAGAGTTTAGTTTCCAGTAGAAAAGGCTATCTAACAACATGATAAAACATTTGAGTTTTGAGCTGTCTTAGATTTTTTATTTGGTGAGTCTTTTGTTAAGTGGATGAAATATGATTTTGCTCTTCTGGCCCTGTTGGCAGCCATGTTATCAGGGAGAGTGATTGTGATTGTCTGTCAATACCTCATACAACCAAACCCCAAAGCATCTCAACTACCCCTTTAATGAGTTAAGACAATGCATTGCTTCTTTTAAGCAGGCTTTTTCTAGGTGAAAGATTTGTGACTTCAGCATTCAGCATCCTTGTTGTCCCACCTTCATGTTGACTGCAGACATAGTCTGTAAGGCTTATTGATGTCAGTGTAAAAAAGGATGAGCCTGAATGATGGAACAGGTAGGTGTTTCTGGTTTCAGAATGCCTGTGTGAAATGTTGAGAAGCATAACACAGGGTCATCTTAATTGTCCTCTGTATAAAAGGGGTTCACATTTTTGCTAAGGTTAAAACAAAGGTTACACTATGACAGTGTCTATGAGTATAGCAGTTAATGATAGATACAGCATGGTGGAATAATAAAAGAGGGAGAGATGGGCACATGTTGCCACAGCAGGGTCCATTAATCTTGTCTACACTCTACAGCCTTCTACCTTCTCTACAACCTTCAGTGAATCTGCTTTGAGAGAGCTGAGCCTGAACCACTAATCATACCGATCTTAACACAGAAAGACATCAACCAAAACCCACTAATCTATTGACCTGCAGATTTTATGCTGCATATCACCACCACACTCTTCAGTCCACATGATCAAAACTGCTTGCTGTCAATATGTGGTAAGATTATAATTGATAAAAAGACCTCTAGAAGTGTTAGGCAGTTTATCAGTGAAGTGCTGCATGGAGTTAAAGCTTAAAGGTTTAGTGGTACACAATCTGCTGATTGGTCAAGAGGGAATTGTCACTTGAGGTTGACAAGAAGAATTTTTAAATGTATCACACATAACACAGAGAGGATTAAAAGCCATCAGGGCCCGGTCATACTGTATGTGCTGCGTGCCAGAAAACAGCTGCTACAGTGTCAGTGAAGCACTCTGTCTCATATTTCATACCAGTGGCAGCAATTTCTTTGCCAGTTCTTCACCCCAGTATGTATGTCCTTGTATTGGTTGACCATTGAGTTGTACATGTTTGGGTACTGGTGGACCTCCTTGCATAGTTTCAAGCAAGCCTTCCTGGGTACCATGGTTTTCCTTTGTTTTCACTTCTTCTTTGCAATTCCATTAGGAATTTACCAATATATACAGTACAGTACCCGACCATTAAATATTTGGGGTACCAGAGTAAAATGGTACAGTATTGTCTGGATGGAGCTAGATTGGCTTCACACAGAACATTCAGCTGATTCGGCAACAGAAAAAAAACTGTGTTTTTCTTCAATGCCTGCAGTCTTTTCTCATACATAGCTTGATTGAGACAAACAGCCACAGACCAAGCAGAAAAAAAAAAAAAAAAACAAGCTGCTGGTTGTCCTCTGTTGTCCGCTGTGTTATCTTTTGTGTTGTTGTCTGTTGTTCACTGTTGTCGCACCGGTACTGCCAAGTAAAAGTATTGTTCTCAGTCGAAACGCAAGCCTGACCCAGGACTTTACTGTTCCAAACTGTACTATGGTGAAAACATGGCTTAAAGAAATCCTCTTTCTCTGAGCTGCACTGTGATTAGTCAAAGTCTCCCATTACAGAACAGATTTCCATCAAGGCTGAAAACAGTCTAGAGGAGATTCATAAATCAGATGACTTGATTTACTCTGTGCTTAGACATTATATTGGGTTATTGATCAGTAACGACAAAAATGTGTCACCTTCAAGAGGAGAGGTTTAGAGCTTTGTCTATGTGTGTTATGCACAATAACACGACAAATGCACTATGATGAGGTCATCATATAGTGAGTAATTTATTAAATATATAGTGTGTGATAATTATTGTTATTAAACCATAAATCTTGGTTACAATATAATGATTGTACTGTATATATAATGTACATATATAACAAATTACAAGTTTGCTCATAATTAATTGTAGACATTGGCATCATAACAACCAGCTCTGATTGTACAACACTATAGATGCAGTGTGTTATAATGCATTATGGGCAAAGGTGTCAGAGAATGTATTACCATGAATCAAACCTGTTTAAAAGCTGTCTGCATACTTGGATCCATCTCATGAATGAGGACACCATGAAATGTCAAGCACACAGGTGTGATGCACGCAGCTGTTGACACATCTGACTGTATCATAATTAGTTTATTGTCAAGCTATCTGTTTGCCTTGCAGGTGCTCAGATCCACTGACTGCATGACTGCTAGTCTGACATTGCATTTTCCACTCTGTTACCACCCCCTCTCTCCCTGAGAGTACACTAACTCACAAGAAAATCCCACATAACTAACAGGATTAAATTTGCACTTTAATAACCCGATATTCTTCAAACATTAATTCCTTTAATAAACCCTCGAAAAAATTAGAAGTGTAATTTCCTCTCGGTTTGGCAATTGAAAAAAACACACACTGGTTGGAGGCTAGAGATGAACTGCAGTCAGAGCAAAGCTAAATATGTGTATTAATAGTCAAATATTCATAGAAAAGATTTGTCAGGGAATTTAATTGTAGGGTTAATTTGCAATGTGACATAGTGAGATTGGTCTAATGTCTAAAGTGGTGTTAAGTGAACCATTTCAGTCCAAATAGCAAAATAGATATGTACAAAACTCCAACAGAACAATATGTTTCAAAACATGATGTTCCATAAATCATATTTTCTTTCATTAGACATTTTAATTCAATAAGAGTTACACTAAAATTAGCAAGCTTTAATTGTAGCTTGACTGTAACATATCTAACCTAAGGTAAGGAGAATCAATTTCTGAGATGCAGCCATAATTGCATTCCATGAGAACAAATGGATCTGAGGAAAGATGAAATGCTGAGAGTTGGTCAGAATGTGAAAGGAAAAAAAAACAGCTGTGACTGTCAAGCATTTTTAACAGCTGTGACTGTCAAGGTCACATCTTCAGCAGCATGGAACCAAACAGAATGATTAATAAAGTTGGAGAAATCATGGGAGGTTATAAAGTCATCAGTTATCTAACTTCTGCAGGGGACAGCTGTATGATGGGATGAGAATTCCCCAGCATTTCAAGAGTCAGCTGACCATAGATATCAGGGACACAACAATGGCTACAATTTACAATTTATAATCTTGGCATTTTAAAAATGTTTTTCTTTAAGTAAGTATTTTAAAATACTAATGGAGTTCCTCCATTTGTAGCAATCTGCAATCTCACATTAGATGTCACTAAATCGTAAACACTGGACCAGTTTCCAGGGAGGAAACAATATATTAAATTTGTATTTAGTGAAAACTAATATTTAATTACTCATTGCAATTGGAATAATTCCAAATAATAAAGTTGTTTAAAGGGGACATTCACTGGAAAATCAAATTTCTGATGTTTTTTGGTGTGTCCCCGTGTCTCTCCCGTATCTAAGCATCACTAAAGTGTCACTTTAGTGTCACACTAAACATTTCTGCCACTTTTGAGAAAAAAGGGCTTCTCTGTTTATCTGTGCTCAAGCAAGTGGTTTTGAAAAGTCGAGTTACGCAACTAGCACATTTGCCGTGCAACGAACCCTCCCCAACAGCTACTCCCAGTCATGGGCGTGAACATTCAACCTGAAGAACAAGCTGAATCGCTTCCGCCATTACAACTATTGTATCTGTTGAGAGCAACATGTCTCAGAAGAAAGGTTCAGTTCATTGTTGCTCTGTTGCTGGTTGTCAAAAACAACACCAGATGCTTCGTAGACTCCCTTCTAATGAGGAAAAAAGAGCGGAGTGGATATCTTTCATTTTTGATAGTAATATCCCTGCTAAGCTTCCTGAAATGCTGTTTGTTTGTAGCAGTCACTTTGAAGTGAATAGTTATACAAACTTTGGGCAATACAATGCGGGACTCGTCAACAGGAAGCAGCTCCAACAATCTGTAATGGATTTCCTGAAGGCAATGTAAGTATTTCCAGATGAAGTAATAATGTCTTTGTGGCTTGACTGCTTCTTGTCTTGAATAGCAATAGCTAACAACAGCTAATTGCAGCCTCATTCGAAAGGCAGTGTGTGTGTTCGCCTTTTCTGATCTAGCAGTAGAAATTGCTCCACGACACTGTGTACAATGAAAACGCTGCACGACTTGTGTGAAAATGTATGTATTTTTGTGTTGTTTTGCGAGTGTCTCGGTTAGCTTATACGCTAACTACTGTGCGGCAGGCAGAGATTGTGTGTGCTTTGTTTGTCTCGGCTCGCTGTTTTAAAAGCGAACCACCGCATGCCCTGTGAGAAACCGTGTGCATAGCGAACAACTTATACTAAAATGGTTTATTTTACATATAAATTAAACCATGCAGGCACTCAAACTGATGCTCCTGTTGTTCGGGGGGCGAAGCACTGCGCAGCAGTTAGTCCGCTCGTAGCTGGCCAATCACAAGCGGGTGGGAATGGGCTTGGTAGCTGGCCAATCACAAGCGGGTGGGAATGCGCTTGGTAGCTGGCCAATCGCAAGAGACTCAGTGTTCTGGGGGGCGGGCATTAGCTCCGAAACAGAGCGCCGGTTCAAATGCTGTCAGAGATGAGCAATAAACTGGCTTAATCTGAAGAGACTATGAGGTTTTTGACCATAAATATTATTTAATTTATCTAAGTAGACATCAGTAATCTCGATTTTTGGTTCAAAAAGACCATTCTATTTCTCCTTTAAAGTACAACCTAATTATGCTCAAATTGTAAAAAAAAAAAAAAAAAAGGAGCAAAAAAAGCTACAACTCACAAACCTTGTATCACAAAAAAAAAGTATGTTTCCACATAACTAGACTGCTACAATTCTTATCATGGAGGTTGAAGAGACAATAGAACATATGAGCCACAGCGAGATGTCCTCCAAGCAACAGGATAAAATTCAACTATATAACGGAAAATAGTTATTCTCCCCCAATTTCCTAATTTCTGCCAAAAAGCCACAATCAGTTAAAACGCTTTTCCCAATATCCATGTCTATGACATTTAAATAATAACTCTATCCCAGTCTTGTTTCAGAAAATAAGTTATTTCAGAAATATAATTGAGAATGCTTCATGGTGGCACATTGTCTTTATGAAATATAATTAAATGAATACAATATTTAAAATATGTTAAAACCAATGCTTAGGAAACCTTTCCATCTCTGTCTTTGTCATAATTGTTAGCTCATCCCCACATTATTCCTTTACAGGTTACGGATCTTTAATTAAGGTAACTCTAAAGTTAAATCCACCAACCAAACTTTCCAACACATTTATAGTAAACTGATGGTTGAGCTTTTTCAGGTCTCCTTGACCTCATCCTTCCATGGTGGGGAATTGCAATTTCTTACTCTTGATTAGATTGTTTTTAGAAGTGCTGCTCATGTCCAAAATCTTTTTTTTTGACAACTCACACTAATAATTAAATAATCTAAGCCCTTTAAGTCTGAGGAAAGAAGGAGATTCATAATCCTGTCTTTATTTGGAGAGATGTTGCATCTCAGGAGAACAGTTCTCCAGGGCTTTGTGTGCTCATGGTAACCCCAGTGAAATCGTCCAATGGGTCTACAGAGAAACGAAAGGCAGAGGCACTTGATGGTGCTCCAGTTAGTTATAGAGGGCAAATAGTGGAGGAAGGGCTAATTGAAGGCGGTTCATTAGATGCTGATCCAGATCCTCCCAGAGGGCCAGAGGAAAGCTGGAGGGAATATGATTTATGCTGGGCAGTGAATTAGACAGAGGATTTGCTGTGTGTTTTGGCTCCTCTGGACTAGTCCTTACTCATTATACACTTGAGGCCAGCAGGCTCAGTGTCTAACACCATAGTAATACTCACATTATTAGCTGAGGAACACTACCAGCCAAGTTTTAGATTTCTACTTTTAAAAGGAACCAAAAGATTTAGATATTTATATTAAATATATATTGCAAGTTATCAAACCTTCTTCAAATGTACAGGTTGTTTTTGGATGTTTAGATTCACTCTCGACTTTATTAGGTACACCTGTTAAACTACATCTATGTGCAAATAACTAATCAGCCAAACAAATGGTAGCAACTCAATTCATTAACGGCATGCCAGACTGGTTTGAGAGAGTCAACATTATTTCAAATCAGTACCAGTAATGTATGCAGATGACCATCTCTAAATGCACAACATTTTGAACACTTAGGGCTCTAATTTTGTAGACCAGCCCAGGCGCACCTGTGCTGCACTGCACCAAGAGGGTGTGTCCAGTTTGCAAGTTTCGTGCACAGCACAGGGTGTGCAGCAGAGCGCAGGCTGGCGCAAGTACTCCTCTGAAAGGGAGAGAAAAGGGAGAGAAGGCGTGACTGGGTTTAACACAGTCTTCACCAATCAAATGAGCTCCTCACCTTTAAATGCGCTGCGGTAAAGCGTAGTGCAAGTTTCATTTCGCCATGAACGAAGGAGACAGCTGCAGCATCAGAAGGAGGAAAACTGATGTTCTGGTCCATGAGGTCCAAGCTCACAGTGGCCGAATATATGATCACACAGTCAGACCCCCACGGGCTGATGATGCAAAATGTTACCAATATTAATTAATCAGGTTTGCCCTGACATACTAAGAACCATTGCCCAGTGTAAAAAAACAGTCCAATGATGTAAGAAGAAGAGCCAAACAAAAGGAACGGCCCCTCCACCAGGACATTGCACCCTCCACCCTCTCAACTATAAGCATCAAGGGCTTTGGTGGGATTGAGGTTGGCATTATACATAACACATAATTTTCCACTGATAAAAACACTCATGTTTAGTAACCTATATTTAAACCCGTGTAATAAAAATGAGTAGTGTGCACAGATAACATACAAATACCGTGTGTGTAACGTGTGGGGATGAAATCAGAAGCACCTGTGTATAAAGGATGCATTGCCAAAGCTCGTGGTCTGACCCTTATCACTAGTGTTTGCATGTGAAATGAACTTGTCTTACCCAACTGATTTATGATCATTATGATTGAGTAATTTATGGCCAAAAATATATAAACGGGAACATTTAAGGACAGAGCTGTGTAGCCAGGTGATCTCTCCACGCACGTGTGCTCTGCTGCTCTGCCTGCCACAAAGAATGAAGAGATGAGAAAAGCCGAATATATCCTCACTCTCTGATGCCGATGCTGTTTGTGGTTGGCTGAGAGAGATGTGAAGTCATTAGTTTGCATCACAGTTTCAGCTGCGTTAATGAAATTCCATTACACGTGCCAACCGCCTTTGATCTGACATCAGATGTGATGGGACATAGATATAAATGTATGTGCTGATTCAGGCAGTTACATTAAATAGTGGTTGTTGTGATCATTAATTGCATTGAAATGTGCCTGACATTCTGTAAACCTCCCTGTGAGATTTGGTGACGTGTTCGCTCTGTGCGCCAGTCAGCCAAATTACCACAACACTGGCTGCGCACAGTGGTAATTTTGTCCGAATTTGGCAATTTGGTAGACCAAGCACACCAAAATGGGTGTGTTGGCACAAAAGGGGGAGGTGTTGACAGATTCAGCTTGGCGCAGTGACAATTCTGTGTAAAAAAGGCTGCGCTAAAGGTGTGCTGAATGCTTGCCAGCTTCAAACGGGTCGACTCTCGGCACAAGGCAAAGCGCAGCCGGTTTAGTGGTAATTTGGCTGAAACTGTGATGCAAACTAACGACTTCACAGTTCTCTCAGCCTCAGCATTGGCTTCTCTCATCTCATAAAATTCACTGTATTCTTTGTGGCATAGTACGCAACATAGCACGCAGGCAGAGCAGCAGAACGCAGGGGACAGGAAAGATCACCTGGCTGCACAGCTCTGTCCTTAAATGTTTCCATTTGTACATTTTGTATATGTAAAAGATGTACATGTGCATCTTTTAACAAGAAAGATGTATTGCTAATGTACAACCCAGATGAGTACCATGTGCCTGCATAGCAGATCTGAGACATAAACAAAGACCCTGGGGGTTTTGCAGAGGACACAAATTATTCAAACTTTTAAACCCCCCATTCTCCATAAATATCTTTTTAATGACACAAATATCCTTATTCACCAATCCATTCAGCCATCATCCATGTTTTTATTTACAGCAAAATCAAATCCCTAACGGTGTTTTGGTTGTAATAAGGCCAAAAGCGGGCTTTCCATTCCTTTCATGCATGGGTTTGTGATAGTGTGTTTCCCTGCAGTTCCCTATCAACACAGTCTTGAAGAATAATTCAATCATATTAAGACACATCAGAGTCTTTATAACAGACTGGGATTTATTATTTTTAGCAGCAACTGTATTTTTTAAGCTTTTGTTTGGTGTGACAAAAGCCAGAAAAGGGAATGTTAGGTAATGGTGATGATGTGTGTCCTAATCAGCTCAGTGACTTATAATAGCAGACAGCTCCACCATCTGCAGCAGCCTCTCATTACATTACATTAATAACAGGAACCACACAGAGTGAAGCAGAACTAACCACAGTTACATTATGTAAACCACTCAACCCCAACATCAACACATCACCTTGTGTGTAAACACAGCAGCTTGTGAGTTTGTGTATATGATGCATATCTCATAGAGGACAGTCAATCATGACGAAGGAAATGTACTTTTTTTTTTCTTTGTCGTAATGGTATTTCTTGATTATTGCTGAGATCATTGAACTTTGATTCTTTTATTTTGATTGTGTTCAGACTAATCAGGAAGGAAATATGCTCAAATATGAACTGAATTCATTTTAGTGAGTGGATGTTGCCAAGGTCATTGTTGCCTTACAATACTACAATACTGTGAAAATATTAATGATTTTCCTACCCCATAAACATACTGAATGTCTGATTCTTTTGTATTTGTTTTCATTAAAATGACAGCAGAGGGGAAAAAAAAAACCTGTACAAATTACAGCACCTCGAAAAATGTCGACAAATTGTTTGTCGATTTGTCGACATTAACCAGGTGTATTATTTGACAGCCTGTTACATTCTAGCATTATTGGCGAATGAGAACCAAACAGTGTTCTGGCTGTCCATATTCTCCACCAGTCAATGTTTCTCTTTGGTGTACAAGACGCAACATTGTCTGCTTGAGGCGTTGAAACTCAGCTCACGTCTCTTTTCCTCTGCTATGCTTCATGGTTTCACGCTGTGTCACTTCTAAGTTGTACTTTTCTAAATCGGAATCCCATAATTTCTCACCCTAATCCTCGTTCACTCAGTAACTGCTGCTCTTTCGCAAAAGGCAGATACAATCAGCTGAAGCCACTATTCACTATGATTCAGTTAGGGATAGTTCATAAATGAGTAGTTAATTAGTTATTCACATGCTCAAGAGTCATACACTGTGATATTTAGAGAGTAAGTGGTAACAGCATATGTGAACATAAGTGAAGCAAAGACAGCAGGTTATGTAACAGTAGTTTTAACTGTAAGTATACATTATTAAGATGTTTTTATTGGATTTTTGGCACAACATGTAATGAATGTAATATAATAAAAGAACCCCCACCTTACCCACCCTGGAGGACTGTTCAGGCCACAAAAATAAAATAAATAAATAAAATCTACAATAAAT